>JAJGOT010000230.1:280000-685000 GCA_022457155.1 Cladopsammia gracilis
TCCATTTTTGGGCATCATCTCCACACATCAGTTGAAGGCAGCGAACAATTGGCACATAAAGCTGCTTGAATACTTCAAATGCGTCATGTCGCTCAACCCACCTTGTACGACACATCTCCTTCAGTTTTGTACGCCTTTGTCCAGTGCAGCACTCCTCTATTGTCGTTGTCAGTCCAGTCTGTTGTTTTGGTGAATTGTTGAAAAATCTTGCTATACTATCTGCTAGGTTCATCATGTTCTGAATGACACGAATAGAAAGGCTTTTTACTACACAGAGATTTAGTACGTGAGAGGAGCAGTGGATGTACCTTGCTTTTGGGTATTTTTGCATAATTCGGTTTGCCACCCCTTTCAATTTTCCTGCCATGTTACCTGCGCCATCATAGGCTTGTCCTCTACAGTTATCGATATTTTGCTTCCAGTCGTCTTGCAATAGCTTCAAAATAGTATTGCTCAGTGTCTCTCCATCTGTACCTTCGCAAATCACAAAGCCCATGAATTCCTCCCTAATCTGGTTGCTTTTATCTACGAACCGAACCACAACTGGCATCTGCTACCTTGTCTGCAGAAATGGTAAAAAACAAAGCCTCTTGGATCTCCGCCAGCAGCTTTTCTCTAATCTGGTCTCCACATAAATTTATCAGCTCATTCTGGATAGTCTTAGATCGATAGGTGCAGTTTCTGTTGGCTGTTTTGAAGTGTTCTGCAAGAACTTTATCACCAGCTTCAACTCGAAAATTGAGTAGTGCTTGGAAGTTTCCAGGGTTGCCATGGCCTTTCGGTAGAAATACTGCATCATCACGATGGCCACGCAGGGGGACATTTTGGCGAGTGCAGAAAATAACTGTCTTAACGATTGACTCGAGCATTATTCTGTTTTGTGCCACACGGATTGCCACTGTCTCATTCAACTCTGTTTATGGGATCCCTCCTATTTTCCATTACAGATATAAATACCATCGCATCCGTTGCAGCGTCATTGTGGGCTTTACTTCCTTTTCCTCCTTTCAGGAAGTGTTCATCAAGCTTCTCTTTTGCCTTATGAAACTGCTTGAAAGGACTATTGACCAAAGGTCCAAGCTGAGAGCATTTTTTGCTAAAGAATATACAGTACTTACACAGGCCACCTTGCAATAATGGCGAATAAACAAGACCAGGATACTTCTTTAACTAACTAAGTTGAAAAGTTCGGTTTTTTATCGTAGTAGCTTACATTTTTGATCGTCTTGTATTTCCCTATGTCATTATCAATAATTGGTGCTGTGGACATCGACAACGTCACATTGCTGTTCTATTGAAGATTTGCACTTACTGAAAGCAAAACAAAAAGTGCGTCAGCCGCCCAGTTTATGTATGCTTTTAAAACAGTCAATTAGAAAATGGACTGTTTTATAGTGCAAATCGTCAAATTGCCCATTTTAAATCAATTCACTAATTGCTCTAGCCGCAAAGTAAATTTAAAGGTCACCTCTATAGGATATATATTGTATGTAGTGAATCTACAATTTTTTAACTGAAATAATGAATATGAGTTTATTGTTCTATAGAGTCAACTTTAACATATCGATAGACTTTACAAATGTACACTTTATTACTACACTTATTCTATTTTTATACTCTTGTATGTCAGCGCTGTCACAATATACATTTGAAAATCGAACTTTCTAGTATGAATAACAAAACTTAGTTGAAACACTGATTTCCGGTCAAAATGTTAACATATTTAAATTATTGAAGGGTCACTAATTGTTTGCATTGTTCGATTATTCAAACTCATCTTGTTCGTCTTCATACAAATAGCTTGGTAGTCCCACTCTCTTTACGTGGTTCATTTTGGAATTTCAAAAAATCACTCCAGTATGCTGTGCTGTCTTGCCTATCCATTTGGATGGCGGACTCCACACAGGAGTCACATCAAGCTCAACAATATTTGTTTCGCTTAAAAGGTGACTTACAGCTTCAGCAGTAAAGCGGCAGCTCCATTCCTCTCTTAAGACCTTAAGGTGTGGTAACTCCTTAAATACATTCTTTTCTTTTTAAAACCTTAGAAAAATTCAACTTCGGAACACAATTTTTGTAATGGATAAAGACTTTCTATACTAACGTATCTAGCTGTGTCTTAAACAACGGTTTTACTACTGATCTTTTAATATTCAGTGTGAAGTCAGGCAGGGCGATCACCTGTCACCTTTATTATTCATCTTAGCCATTGAATTACTAACTTGCAGAATTTGAGAAGATGAAGGAATTAAAGGTATACTAGTTAACGACAAAGGAATCAAAATGACTCTTTGTTGATGATATGACTTGCTTTCTCAGAGATAAGGCATCATACCATCGTTTAGTGGCAAATTTACTGCCTTTTTCTAGATCCTCCAACCTTTGTGTTAACGACGATAAAACGGAAATCTTTGCCATTGGAAAGTATAATCTTGATGAAACTAAATGTCTTCATAAGGTACGAAAATCAATTAAAATTTTGGGAATAGTGTTCGATTATCATACACCATCAAGGATGAAAGGCAAACTTCGATTCAATTCTTAAATCTATCAAAGATATATTGAATATGTGGAAGTGGAGAGGGCTTACATTACCAGGAAAAATAGAAATTGTTAAATCCTTAATTCTACCGAAAGTTCTAAGTAAAGCGGTGTTGATTGCAGTTTCAGATGATTTGATTAAAGAGATTAACAGTGTGATTTATGTTTTTTTTTGGAAAGGCAATGATAAAATTAAGCACCTCTCTCTCATCAATGACATCGGGGATGGTGGACTTAGGATGCTAGACATCCAATCAATGATTGGAGCACGGAGGGTTTTGGTATTAAAAAGATTTGTGGACTAAGAATCTAGCAATTCTGGAAGATAATACTAAATTACTTTCTCTCTCCACTAGGTGTAATTTTGATATTCGTAAGTTACTTGTCTATCTTCCAGTTTTTTATAGTGTCTAGATGCTTGGTCGGTTCTAAATGAATGTCAAGTAGTATCGTACAGTGATGTTGTTCATCAAGTTATTTGTAATAATAAATATATAACTATTCAAAAGCTTTCACTCTTCCAAAAACACTTGTTTCTTAAAGAAATTGTTACAGTCGGTGACCTCCTTTCTGACGCGGGTGTCTTCCTAAAGAGCACTAAGTGTTAAATGCAAATTTTTCTCCAATAGAGCGCTTTAAACTGAGCATTGTTGATGCCATTCCTGGTGAATGGAGACAGATCATTAAACAAACAAACAAACATATAGAAATAGAATCCATTGATCATTTATTGTTTTATTGTGATGTGACGGAGACTTTTTGGGAAGCTTTTTGCTCTTGGCTTGGTAAATGTGAAGTTATGCTACAACCCTTTACAATAATGGATATTTTGTTTGGAGTATTTAACATGGAAGATGATTTCATTATTTTAAATCATCTGATATTGACAGCTAAATTATTTATCTATAAGTGTAATTTGAATAATGCAAGTAGTATATCCCATATGCTTGGGCGAATTTTATTCATATATGCAGCAGCCCTGAGTTAATGAGGTTCTGGTCAAACCGGTTTTGAATGGTTCGGTCAGGAGATAATGAGATGCATGCCATATAGGTGCAGGAGGGGTTTAATGAGATGCCGTCCGTATAGGTGGAGTCATTAAGGATGCATGAATTGAGAGAGTTGTATTATGAGATTTTATTGAATATTAATAAAGTGTTGAAGAGAGAAGTGTATGGTGCAATGTAGTGCTACGTGTCCACCCAGCCATCCGGGTGGTGATTTCAATTTAAGGCAAAAGAACAACGGATGGGTGATGAACCAAGGAGAATACACTGACGTCATGGTCAAACCAGTTCATTCCAGTTTGTCAAGAGGTATATTATTCAAAATGGCCACTCTCTAGAAAAACGAGTCAAACCGGTTTTGTTCACCCCTATTGGTTTTGAATCAGGTTTTTTGTCTTAGAAACCAGTTTTGTTTTCTTCTATTTGTACGTGACAAAAACATGATTTTTCATTGTAAAATACCTTTGGGGAGAACCGTATTAAGGATTAATGAATCAGTAGATCAACACTGTAAGTAGAAGAAAATGCATTGAATATTTATTAGATTTTATTCGTGTGTAATTTAAACCAGATAACCAGTGTTACCAAGTTTGTACCTTTTAAACAAACGGGTTTTGCTAATAATTTTAAAAAGGGCGCAGGTACGTTGTTTTTATAGTGCTTGATGAAGATGAACAGCATAATTGAACGGGAACTCTTTGCATTGGAAATGGAATCATTAACGGCCCAAGTAGGAAGATTGCGAATAGAAGGGAAAGTGGTTATGTTACTGAATGATTTTTGGGATCAAGCGTGTGACAAGACTACTTCGCAGAAGGATTGAATTTACGTGCGAACACTATGGAGTGGAATTTACAGTTGGAGAATTGAAAGTACCATTATTTTACTTCCATGACGAAAAGAAATTCTGGTATCAATTGAACTGCCTTTTGAAGTCAAAGACAAGCAGAATATTGGTTGAAGGTTATCATTGAAGAAACATTCCTGAACGATTGGCATTTAAAGCCATTTACCCCTAAGACATTCAAGGAATATATGACCCCGAAGACATTCAAGGAATCCATGTCCATGTTGAAATGAGAAGCAAAGAGACAAGAATGAAATGAAAAACTGCCTTTATTATTTACATTACATCATTAAAAAGAATTGTTAAAGAAAACTGTACCTACATTGGAAAAAATCTAAAGCTTATCATTTACAAAATGCAATGGGAAAAAATCTAAAGCTTAGTATTTATATTTGAAAAAAAAGAAAAAGGAAAACAGGATGAAAAATAAAAGAAAAACAAATTAAGTATCCATCTCTTCCTCTTCTTCCTCCTCTTCCTCAGGTGTTGGTCTTGAAATAAAATATTTATCTAAACGCTTTCTCTCTCTTTTACACTCCAAACATAAATTCCTTCTCAAACAACTACAACTTAAAATTTTTTTAAACGAATGGGCAAAATAAAACTTTTGAAAATCTGTTAATGGTCGGAAAAAATAATTGCAAACACTACAATCCCTAGAGACATCCACTGCTGTGTGGTTAATGGGGCATTTCTGTGTAAGAGAAACATGTGACACGAGTGTAGGCACGCGCTAAAATATTTCCGACAATGCCGATTCAGCGCATATAAAAAAATTGATCATCGATTCTCTTTGTAAACATTGAATTTAGATTCTGCTTAGGCTGTCTATTTAGGAACTGAAATAAAAAAATGTTTGAAAGGTACCTTCCCTTTTTTGTTCCTTCATAAAACTGTGAAGTTCTGAGTGTCTTTCAGCGCTTGGCAGCGATATCTGTCTTCGACAGTTTGGGCAGTCAGTGGAACTTGCCACAAGCCATAACCGCCATTTTCTGAGGCACTTCTTGTGGGCCGTATGTTCGCAGCAAATGACTTGTGGCAAGTTCCAATCCTTCTCCAGGCATGTGAAACACGTTTTCAGGACCTTCAGAGAGACACACACACAAAAAGAATTAATACTTGTAAAACAAGAACCGTGGTAGTAAAGTTAAAGTTAACTGTGAACATACTTACTGGTAAACGAGTCAAATCAAACTAAATATTCTCATAAAGAATACAGTGCGAAAGCGTTTAAGTACCGCATACTTTGAAATACCGCATACTTAACGGTAAACGAAACCAAACGTTTTCTAAAAGTCAAATGCAAATTCAGAGCGGTCGTAAAGAACATTGCAAATGTTAAAATAAGCTTACTCTGTGTCAAAAGAAATGAACCTAAATATTCTCGTAATGAATGTGACACGAAACATATAACTGTGTAGAGCGGTTTTTTGTAAGAAAATTTTCAACGTATAATAAATGTACTTACGAATTTGACGATAAGTCTGTCTAGCAGCCTGTTGATCATTGTTCATTTCTCTTGATTTTCCATTCTCATTTCCATTCTCATTGACTCTCTTGACTTCTCTTCTCTTCTCTTCTCTTCAGTGTGTGTATCTTTGATATTTATATAAAAGGAGTGTGACTTACAACAACCCACCATACTGTATCCGCTTTTGGTTGCGACATGTCTCAGTTTAAATGTCCAAGCAGTATTATGATAGTGGGTCCTAGTCAGTGTGGCAAGACAATGTTTAAAAGACAACTACTTCAACAAGCAGATACTTTATTTGAGCAACCCATTTGTAAAATCGTATATTGTTATGGACAGTGGCAAGACTGTTTTAAAGATATGACAGTGCAAGTGACATTAGTAGAGGGTATTCCTGAGGATATTCCAAGTTTATTTCCATCCAATTGTCGTCCAGGAATACTCGTGTTGGATGACTTAATGAGAAATTGTAGCGATGACGAACGTATTCTGGATCAGTTTACCAAAGTGTCTCATCATTGTGATGTCACCTTTATTTATCTGACTCACAACCTCTTTCCACCAGGAAAGTTTTCCCGGAGTATGCTTTGAATGCTCATTACATTATCGCTTTCAATAACCCTCGCGATACACTAGGGTTTCGAACATTGGCCCAGCAAGCATTTGCAGGAAATGTACGTTACGTGTGGGAAAGTTTTCAAGATGCCACTTCACAACCCTTTGGATACCTGGTCTCGGATTTACACCCTAGTACACCCAACATTCAACGACTGCGGACAAGAATATTACCTGCAACACATTCCTCCCTGTGATCTACGTAAACAGGAAACTATAAAACAGATGAACCACTACCAGTTTATTTCAGTTAACATCATGCCTGCCTGCAAGTCGCATCAGTGAACGAACCGTATGAAAAAGAATCAACGTGGTGGTAAAATGGTCTTGCATTCTGGCACTACTATGACTCGCTCAAAACGAAAGCGCCCAGGAATGTCTAAACAGTCTAAAGTTGGCCAACATTTACCCTTTCTTTGTACGTGTTTTAAGAGCAACGGAAAACAATGCAAAGATATGATATCCCATGTGAACAAAGGTCAAATGGAAGCTATTGGCGAGATTTCTCTAAATCTTCTTAAAGGAAACATTGTGGTACCGAGGTCATCATTTACATGATTGAAGCTGCACAAGTCAAAGCTCCTGTATTTGACCGGCAAGACACCAAGCCTTAAAAGGAAAAAGGAAGTGCTCAATCAGAAAGGCGGATTTCTACCAGCTCTTGCTGTTGATTTATTGGGTAAAGTTTTAAAATGAAACATGCACAAAAGATGTTGATGGTGCCCAAACACTTACTGCAAAGTATGGAAACAGAACATCAATTGACAGCTCCCGCTCAGCTCCTGACTCTGACGTGCTTAGATCAAGATATGAAACAAATCATGGATTCGTCTTTACCAGAAGATCAAAAAGTCCTCACCTTGGGTCAACTTCAACAGAGGTATCAAGGGTTGACAAAACAGATGAAGAATGAAACCGCCGTAAAACCCACAGTGGTACTTCCTACACCAGAACCATCGCCTGCACTAACCACTTCGCCTAATTCTGAAGCAAAAACGACCAAAACAGTTAGAAAATTGCCTGTTACACCTGTCTACGAAAAATCGAAACTGCCTAGACAAAAAGAAAGTCTTCCGTTTTGCCTGACGAATCAGCACTTTCTTTGTTTTTGGAAACGCAGCCTGATTCCATGCGCAAAACTGAGAAAACGCAAGGCGAGAACACCTGTGGTGGCCAGGTTACATAGCAATAAGCAATGGGAACCTCACTAAACCGGATGAACCAGTCTATCAAGCTGAATTGAAATATAAGGGACAGACACTTGTGTTGTCGCCGGCCTCAAGAGTCCTCGTGGGCCTGAAGATGATAAGTAAGTAAGTAGTACTTGTGTTGTCAGAACATCTTTTATTGGATTGGCTTTACATCATGACTCCTGATATCATTAAGCACCATGTGTTAAAAGTGAATGATGAAAAAAAAGACGCCTATTGGATATGTCTCGCTTTCATGGTGTATGACATACAGAAGAGAGACCCCAGTTCTGTACAAGACAATAAACAGCTGACGACATGTTTGGATCATGCGTTTTCAGTTTTGGATCAGTATCGCCCAAAGGCATATTGGGTAGGGCATGATTTATTGGACATTCTGGATTTGCTAGCACCTTATGAACAAGACTGAAATGATAATCCACAGCAAGAAAATCCCGATCAGTTTTGTAAAACCTGTTGGTACTGATTAGACATATTAATAAATAGCATTGTTGAGGTGGACCAGTCCCATCCAGTTCGTACTTGTTAAACAGGTTTATTGTTGGGTCAAAAAAACTGGTTTTTAAAAAACTGTATAAAGTTTCTGCGACAGTGTTCATCACACATCAGTTTCAAGATGAGTTACTCGAAGTGTGGACTCTGCTTACAAGACCTTGAGGTGATCAAACCCGCTTCTGGTATTCCCTACATTCGCTGTTTGAATACACACACTTACGACGTAAGCATGAAAGCGAGGCCTAAGGGCCACCCCACTTACCGCAAACTTAAAAAAAGTAAATATGGTGGCCTAAACAAGAGCGATTTGTGATTTAGAGATTAAAAATTAACCCCAGAAGATATACCTGGAGCAGTTATAGTAAATGAAAGTCAGTTGAAAAGTGGACGGTGGAGAAACTAACTTTCAGGTAAGGATCCTTCGGAAATGCATGAAACGTCAAGTCTTTCCTATTATCGGAACGATTATAACAAAGCGCAGCGGCACAGCATTTGAGAGAGATTTTTATCATAGTTATAGGCTGCGCTTCTGCCATTTTAATGGCGATGTGGCCCTTAGGCCTCGCTTTCATGCTTA
The DNA here is from genome assembly GCA_022457155.1 of Cladopsammia gracilis. Taxonomy (NCBI): domain Eukaryota; kingdom Metazoa; phylum Cnidaria; class Anthozoa; order Scleractinia; family Dendrophylliidae; genus Cladopsammia; species Cladopsammia gracilis. Next base: position 288,765 of record JAJGOT010000230.1, read on the forward strand.
TGTCGTAAGTGTGTATTGGAGAGAGTGTCCCTTCTTCTGCCGTGAAGACAATGTCTATGGCTATCGACAATGTATCAAGGATCGTGTGGTACCTGCATATAAAGTATGCGAAGGTGGGAAAGAGCTCTGTTGCAAACACATCGAAGTGTCAACCTTGAGGGTATCTGGATCAGAAAAGAACCCTTCAGGCCATACTTCATGTGCAGACAAAAGGAAAAGTGTCCGTTCTTTCAGTGGGCCGATGAATTGCCTGCAGATGTTTTTGGTCCTCCAGTGTACAAACCAAGAGAAACTGAAGCGAATGTCGTGGTGATTAAAAATCAAGACAAGATCAAACAACCTACACTTCAGAGACAATTTAGCAGAATAGATAAAACAAAATGTCAAAGAGATCTTGGACAATTAATTGCAGATGGCTTGTAAAATAAACAAAAAATCACACTCATTGTAACAAAAGTAAAATTGATTGTAATCATTGTTTTTGTTTACTTAATAAAATAATTTTGACAACATCAAATATTGTATTCATTTTCTGGTGTCATTTTGAATACTTAACAGGGGTGAAAAAACGATTGATCAAGAATCGCCGCGCGGGAATACCAACATGAGAATTTTTTTGGTTCTTCGGCTCGATACTTTTGTTCGTTCCTCGTGGCTCACGCACGCGTCATTTTAAATCGATCGTCACGCTCTCCGCTCTTTTTGAACAAAAGTAAGCGGCGAGTGCTCTATGTCTGCAATCTTATAAATGATAAAGTATCTCTATCTTCAAGTGCGCGAGCGCGAGCAAAGTGATTATGATGGAACCCAATTGCGTGATTAATCGAACGTTCGATTTGTTTCGATTACCAACTAATGACCAACTTATCGAAGTTAATTTACCATTTCCCCTTCCCCAGCCCCGTTATAATGATTTATTATATGTTGCTGTTTCTTTTAACTTCCATGATAATCATCTGTAACAACAAGTATGTTAAATTTGCATGACTTGAAAACTACAATAGCTTTAAACCTTTTGTTTAAGATACTTCACCGCCATTGGCGTATATAGAATTTTTGCCCTACAAAATCTTTTGTCTAAAACGTGATAGCCATTGGTGCATTTCGATCCGTCGGCAAGCCTTTGCCGGCGCATTAAAAGTATAAATAACTCAGTTTTCTTTCAGTTCCCAACAGTTCGATTTGTGAAAACACGGAGAAACGTCATCCACCTCCGGGCTATTATAAGAGCCTTGAAACTCCTGCGATCTCCCGAGCCGGCATTGTGTGACAATAGGCCTGAAGTTCTTGGCGTCTATCAGGCTGAATGCATAGCTGCCATGAAGATCCGAAATGGGAAGCCACTGTTCATGGTTAAGTGTCAAGGATACTGCTCCAGCGAGAACACTTGGGAGCCCAAGCCTCGCCTACCATCAGAGCTGATTGAAGCCTTTGAGAGTCCGGACCCCGACCCAGTACGCGTGGAAGAAGGCAGTGAGAGGATTGCTCTCGCTTTTGAGAGGGGAATGAAGGTTCCCCTACAACACGAGAAGTCCATTGAGATACTGTCATGATGTGGTCTGTTTCCTGTTCCAGAACCTGCCAGCCCAAATTCAGTTAAAACCAGCAGAAATCGGTGACGAAGAGTTAGAAGACGCTGGACTAGGTCCGTACGTGGAACTGGAAATAAACGCCAATGGGAGCCATTGCCAGATTGTACAGCTGACTCTCCGCCTGCTGTTGTCAAAGTCACCTTCCCTTTAGCACAGTGAGAAAAAAGTTTCCCGTCCAGTGGAGCGCCTTCACATTGTCTTCAGAAAGAAATACCTTGCTGGAGCCGTCTGATGGAGTTCAAGCAGGACAATCAAACAAATGGCTTTTTTAGAAGCCACCAAATGTAATAAAGCAATGACCAATTGAAACAATTTTTTAATGTTAAAAAAGTTACATCCAGTTCTGATATAAGAGCGCATTTGTTAAAACGTTTCTCCTTGTTCGTTTCATAACAATCGTGCAGCAGGAAAGGAAGGTGTGATGTCTATTGTAACAATACAGTAAAAAATCTCGTGCTGCCACTTACAAGTTCACGTGCAAGCCTTTGCTTTTAAAGTTAACTGGCCCCAGTCAAGCGTCTAGCTGATTTAAGGGCCTCGCTTACCCATTTGCTTAGCCACGGACACATTACACATTTCACCACAGACAGTGAAAAAAGTTCTTAGCTGGTTTGTTTCAAATAATTTTTTTAAAAATGGCACAAAGTTTGCTAAGGTGGGCACGCGATCCGTTGAACTCAGCCAGATGCTCTAGTGTGCTTAAGCTATCGGCCTTCTAGTTTGTCTTCTTTTTCTGTCCCGCTAAGTTTCCATCTTCATTCTGCCCTCTTCTTCGTGAAGTCTGTTGCCTGCCTACGAGAATATACGCACTCGGTCAGAATATACGCACTTACGAGAAAGACATTATTAAGTCATTACACAAAATACTCAGGGAACAAAATGTGACAACTTTTAGTATTTAAAATGAAACTGAACTTTCAGTAATTGTCTTTTTTCAGTCTTGTTTGCCTCTCTTTCAGTTTAATATATCAACATTCGTTGCTCAATATTATTAAGGAATTTACTTACTTCGTCCCTCGAGATGCATCTGCATCTCCTCTAAGAAGTCGCAGATATCGCTATCATTGAATGTAAGCTACAACGAAAGTTTGAAGAGCTTTAAAACGAGAATTTACGGATCGGGTTGTAACACCACAAATATGGCACTAAAGAAAAAATTCTTACCAATCGCGATCTGTGTTCTTCAGCCATATGGTAGAAAGGTCTAGAAAAGCGCGAATATTGCCAGATGTCTGACTGAAATATCAGTTGTGGGCACTGGGATCTAGAGAAGACCGTAGACCTTTGGAAAGCGGTCATTCCACAGCAAGTTTGCGTGCACCTTCGACTCATGGCTATCATGTAAAATTTTCCGAAATGGGAGTTTCAAGGCTGTTGAACTAGTTTGAGACGTAAGTCTACTACTAAATAATAATATTTTGAATTTTTGCCCTACTCTATTGTCTGTTTCTGTTTTTTAAGTCGATTGTTTTCTAATCTAATTTTGCAGAATCACAGTTTGCACGAATTTTTGAAGTCACAAGTTTAAAAATATTCTCCACACTTGCAATTTTTTCCTTAAACGTAACAGGTTAGGTTTTGAAACGCACCTTTGAATCTAGAAAACATTTCTTGTATCAATTGAGATAAGTTCAGATCACTCTAGAGAAAAAGCCAGTTGATTCATTCCAATAAATTCATCAAAATATTTGTTGCTGACAAGCTGAAAGTTCAACCCTCTTGTAGAACCATGGGTTTCTGGTTTAACTTAGATCCACAAAGCCTTTATAAAGTGAACTGGTGAAATGGTGTATGATAGTTTATGATAGCCAATGATAGCATGAGATAGTTGGTGACCAAACAGGAGCATGAGTTCTGGCTAAGATCAAGTATCATCCTGACTTCACCAGGGCAGTAGAAACAAAACTTCTCAAAATTTGACAGTTAATAATACTTTATTTATTTAATGTGACATTTTATGGATATAAACATGTTTAAACTATAAATATAAAATGGTCCCTTTTGATAAAATATTAAAAGTCTATGATAACACATAACTTGACTTCAAGCAGTTAATCAATGTCACTTTACTATACAATTTCAGTTCAGTGTTAGTCTCCTCTTGGAACAGCAAGATCCAAAATTTTAGATAACAGTTCAGGCTTCCGTGGCTTTCTAGGAAGTTCTGGTTGGTAACTCACTATTTCAGTCAGAAGAATAACAAGTTCTGCAATCTTGAGCTTTCTCAGTTCTCTGGTGCTTTGTCCACTGAAATCCTTGGGTATTTCTTTGCTGCTTCTTGTTTTCCACCTTGATACCAGAAGGCATGATCTTTTTTGAAGTACTTCCATGGCTGCCTTTCATATTCTTGCAACTTTTCCTGGCGCTTTTCAACAAGGAAGAGGCTGTTGCAGGCATCCCACCTGCTAATCTTTCGGTGAAAGTAGCGCCAGTAGCCATCATTTTTTTCCAACACCTGGTGAGTACAAATTTGAGATTATAAACAGCTGGTTTTTGGAGATTTCATAAAGGTTTAGAGTAATCATAAACCCAACACTGTGCCCCTGGTCGGGGCACTGCATTGTGTCCTTGGGCAAGACACTTTATTCTCACAGTGCCTCTCTCCACCCAGAAGTATAAATGGGTGCCGGCAAATTGTTGGGGCAACCTGACAGAATGTTGGGGGATAGATAACCTGCGATGGACTAGCATCCCCTCCAGGGGAGTAGCGGCTGCTATGGGCCAGTTAGGCCAGTTACTTTTCCCTACTTAGAGTAATAGCCCATTTCTGAGGTTATTAAAAAAGACAATACCTTGACCACTGAATTGCTTTAATGACCAAGGCATGCATGTATGGGGTTATGATGGTTTCATGAAGGTAACCTGCTCCACTTCCAGACATCTGTACATCAGTGTTGCCCAGTCTTTTGCCTGTGGAAAAAAATATTGTAAGATGTTTGCAGAGTGAATATTTTCCAGTTGCCAAGGTTTTCCCACAAACAACATTCCTATGAGTAACATTCTTAAGTAAAGTATAAACAGATAAAAAACATTGCAACTTAAGGTTTTTTGTAACTAAAAAAGTAATGTATGGTTCCCACCTTTTCCATCCGGTTTCACGGCCACTTTCCCCCACATCTCTGACTTTTTTCTCTTCCTCCTTTTACCATCTGTGATGGCTTGTATTTTTTGCCAGAAGCGCCTGATACTCATGGCAACTACGTTGCCAACACGGTCTCTTGAAGACTCCGTTAGTTCTAAGCCAAGAGGCAAGATACTTTGTTGCAGTAAATCGAACACTGTCCTCGGACGGCTGTAAACCTCTCGCCATTTCCAGAGAGCATCTCCGTTTATTTGAACACAAAACATTGGGCCGTCCTCGTTAACAAAAGGAGGGACCATGTGAATAAAAAGTGGATTGATTGGGGTTTCGAAGAGCTCTGAAAAGAGCTCCCGATCACTGACGTTTTCCATTTTTTCCTTGTTCATTGCGCGATCTTACTGACAGTTTGAATAAATCAGATGGTGCGTTGTGATCGGTTTTAAAATTCGCGGCAATTGTGAATTTTACAGTTGAGTGCTTTTTTTGAATGGGTATTGTGTTAGTCTTGGCAACCATTGTTATTTGCTCCTGGACTTAGAACAATAGCTTGCTTACTCACGAAGCGCCATTTTCGAATGCAACTCCGACCAGCAGTTTTCAACTCAAAACAATAGTGGATTTTGTTAATGAATTTTCAAAATTAAAACATATTTTTTTTAAAGAAAAGTGGTATCTTGCATTTGCTGCACATAGGTTTCCTGGGAACAGTGTAAATTTTTCTTAAAATCACTTTTGAAAACGGTCTCCATACTAAAATACCCTGTTTATGCTGTATTTTCAAGTTCAAAACAATAGTCCTTGCACTTGCTTAATGCTCCTCATTTTAGGCTTAAATTGTAGGTATATCATTATTCAAAAACCTGTACATTGGTTATAAGATTTTGACTTTTATAATTTGAGCCCTTTCTTCTCTTATTGTGAGCGCGCTCTCATTCAAATTTGCCACGTAGCGGATTAAGAATAATTAATGATGTCCACGCATTCTGCCCTATGCTGAGTAAACAATTCAAACATAATCAGTATTTTTATTACTTGCAATAATTGAAAAGTACTGTAGTATCATCATTGTGCACATCCTAATAATATTAAGTTAATATTATAATTGCTTGTTTACCTGATGACTTAGCCACTTCATTTGGCGGTTGCTGTTCTTTTTCTTCACATTTAGAATTGCTGTCTGAGTCAATCACACAAAATACGAAAAAGCACATTTGTATTGTCTGTAAGTTCCATCTTGTTTTTGACAAGATCAACTCAATTTTACGGCAAACAATAAGCAAATTAGCTCAGTTTTACATCTTATTTATTTTATTAACATGACTTACCGCTTTTTTTGAAAAAAAATCCTGTTATAGAAGTTTGCATTATGATTTTCTTCACCTAGCTTGACAATCGATGGAAAGGTCAAATGGCGGAAAATGGAATGACAATGAGGCTGTGTTAATTGGTGGTTTACGCTGACCACTGTTACGAAAGTAAACTGACGGCGCAAAAGATCTAAGTAATTGGCAAGCATTCACTTCTGGCAACATTTTATTCTGCCAAAACTCCAAAAACTAGCGGTTTTAAGGCACAACAGACCGCTGTCTGTTATTTAGGTTTTTTATTTCGTTTGTAAATTTTAGAATTTTTTAACTAAAACATGTTTTTTGGTAACCGAGGGGGGTGCACGTGCACTCAGTGCACCTCCCCTAGATCCGCCCAGGCGTGTATCATAAGATATGTAAACTGTTTTCATTTTCGAAGCACAAGAGATTTTGAAAAATCGTGATGTTCAAAGAATAGAGCTATTTTTTAGAGCTTACAATGCTAGGGAAGTTCAAGCTTTCCAATATTTGCATTTATGGTAAACCGCACATTCAGTTTGTTTTCCTCCACCACTAAAGTTATAAAATTAAAAGTGGATCGAAATAGAGTCTCGCGATGCAGCTGTTATAACAATGTAGTGGCTATAAGAATGTTTTGGATTTTACTAAAGTAAAAAGCACTTTTGATGCTCCACAATTTTGAGTATATCAAAATCCTATAAGGTGTTTACAATTGTTCCATAGTTTCTTTATCTAAGCTTGTCAAATCTTTACCTAGTTTCAGAAATTTGCCTTGTAATTGCAATCTTTTGTATTGTAAGCACTGCACCAAGTGAAAACTAATCCCTTTGTTATTTGCCATAATATAAGGTGTGTTGCACCAGTTTTTCCCGCCACAAGTCTTTAATAAATGTGATAATAATGTTAAGAAATAGAAGGAAAATAAAGTTTTCCCCTAGAGAGGACGGTCACCTAATCAAGAAGAAAAAACTCTAATTTATCTGCAGGACGAATTGTGGACTCGGAGTGAAGCAGAAAAGGCACCACATTTCAACCTCGTCTCGCAAGTGTTTTTTGGAGAACAAGAAGAGAACTTTATTCGTGTAACCTTACCTGTCTCACAAGAAAGTTTTTACAGTTGTTTGCGCTGTGTTAATTTTGTACCAGCTGTTTTAAAATGTGAATGGACTTGTGGAGACAGTTTTCAAGTGCAGTGGGTTTAATCTAACTCTTAGGTTGCAAAATTATTTCAAAGAGTATGTAGGTCAGAGAAATAGTTTTCTTTCACGCATCAAAGACATTCTTCTTTACAAGCTTAGTGTTTTTAACCCTCTCACTGAACGCAAGTATGTTTTTGAACATGGATGTTTTGAATGCAGTTGTTCAAGAGGAAGGCTTCAAGTGAAAATGAATATTTTTCAGAGTGACACTTCAGATAGTGATTAAAAATTGTTGACATTTATTGGTATTAATTTTCTACGTCTTCACACACTTCATGTTTCATTTTACTCCATTAATACTTAGTTATATCGTTAAATTCACATGGTGTTTTTCCACGCTTATATACACACGTTTAGTTTGGCTGCAATGTGAAGGGCAGCAAAAGTTATCACAATTTATAACGCTCTCTCTACATTGTGTTATTGAAAGCGAGTTACGTTTAGTCAATCTTATCTTGTACAGCCTTTTCTTGTTTATAGCAAAAACTTTTTTCTCATCATACAAATAGTGAGTGTCGTTCATGCTTCACACCGAAGTATTTGCTTCTTTCACATTCGTGGCTTATATCCCACAATTCTTCCATCAAGGCATTATTCCAATTCTTTTTGTCTATGTAAAGACTTCTACTTGGGTAACACTGTTCGCTGAAGTTATCTAGCGGGGTTAATTCAAGCACATCGTACAAAATGCTCAACTTTTCTTACAGCTTCACACATGTCCGGTATTCTCTCTAAGCCTTTAAGTAACAACCTCTTTTACTCTGTAGCTTGCTCATCTTCGGCAAAAGGTAGAGCATGACAGTTTACTTGTTTAGGAAAATTAATAATTAAATATTCGGTTATTTTGCTTTGAGTGCTGAATGGAAAAAACGCCGATAGTCAGATTTTACTAGCTCCATTCTTTGACGATTTTGTGCTCTAATTCTAAGGAAATGATTTTCTGCATCCATCCTCTCTAATGAAGGTCTGCAATAATAATAGAGAAGGGTTTGAATAAATTACAATCTCTTTTGCAGCGAGAGACAGACCAACTTCCAAACGTTTTCACATCTCAAATAACAAGAGGCTCCAAGCAGCCTATACTCATCATGCGCATGCGTAAGAAAGTTTTATGATATATTTTAAACATGATAAGATGTCCGACATGGCAAAGAGTACTCCTTTCATTCCACGTTGTTTACTGTTGATTGTTTTGGAAATGAAGGCTGTACCACAATGAAGCCAGTGATTCTTCTAAGTCATATATACCAAACGTGAACATTACTAATGTAAGTAGGGTTGTAGGAGACGCTGTCGTGACACTTAGTAACGCTCTTTTACCGGAAGTGAGAGTAGCCGGAAGTCACTAAACAGAAAGTGTAGTGGCAAAGCTATGAACCGGAAGTGCACAATTTAAAATATGCGTGCATAAATTTGCATGCAAAATCGTGACAAAAAATAATAATAACAAGAGGCTCCTAGCAGCCTTTACTCATGCGCATGCGTTCCTGCAAATGCTCTTTTACCGGAAGTGAGAGTAGCTGAAAGTCACTAAACAGGAAGTGTAGTGGCAAAGCTTTGAACCGGAAGTGTACAATTTAAAATATGCGTGCATAAATTTGCATGCAAAATCGTGACACAAAAAATAAAAATAATAAAAACAAGAAAAACTGAGCCGAAACCTTACCTCATGCCGCTTCGCGCATGAGTAATAAAAAAAACAGAGCTGAAACCTTACCTCATGCCGCTTTGCACATGAGTAAAAAGTTGCTTGTCATTTCTCTTTCTTTTCTATCTTAACAGACAGATTTAATTTCCTTGCATTGTGAAGTTATAAACTGCATCAGACTTAGGTCTACAGTGTCTCTCCACTGCATTCATATTATTTATAAACCTGTACTTTGACAACATCTGTTGAATTGTTTTTCTGTTAAACAAAATAGCTTGTTTCACTGCTGCCATTTTGTCAATTTTTTTTACTTCACAGAAAAAAGCATTTGTCATATAACAACTAAACAAATTGTGCAGAGTCAGAAAAATTCGGTGAAATTCCTGCAGGTTACCATATTTCTGTTGCAGTATTTTGTAGGTGCCTGCGAAGATTACTTTTTCCATTTTCTGTGAGAAAATCATAAATAGAACTCAATTTAGAACTAACTCACCTCTTGAATTATCTTCCTTAAGATAATTAATTTAACAAAAATTAGACTTATTTTTACCATAGCAGACTATTGTGTAGATTCTCTTACTTTCTCTGCTGTATCGTTCCTTTCTAACTAGTGGCAAAGTTTGCTGACCAATTTTATTACTTCTATAAACAAAGCATATTTTTGTTTTTTTTTTTAATTTTCTTCTCACATTTAATTTGCATTTTTTTTGGTATCTGGCTCCAATCAAGCTGTTTTCAAAAAGGCATGTAATCGCTAGCTATTCCTACAAATTTCAAGAGAAAAATGGAGACATGGGAGTCAAAAAGAAATGAAGTTTAATTTCTGTCCAGATTTTTTCAGGGATGAGAATAGATATAAAAGTTAGTATGTAGTATTTATCTCTGTTCATATTTATTATAGGTGGAGGTATTCCGAGATGTTCTGAAACCTAATTGATGCAAGTTGGAGAAAAGAAATAAACAATTCCTAGTTTTTCTTTTCGGTGAAGAGGGGAGGATGTTGTCCACAGAGATAGTGAGACTAGTTGATGGCATCTTTTCTAATGCAAATAATTTTTTTTTTGCAGTGTTTTGTATTTTTTGCATGCTGACACGTAAGCATGGCGTCCGAGAGTTTCCTAACTGTAGCAACGGTTTCAAACTCTGATGAAAATTATACCTACTATGCCGGCAATATGGATGGCATGTCTTTGCTAGAATCGGTGGAAGCTTTGAATGGAGATGGGAGAAGAAGAGTTTGATCTTGAAGTGCTCCGTCAGATAACCGACGCCATTTTCGCAACTCCCCTTATGAACAATGAAGGCATCACAAACAATGCTAACAATGCAGGTTCTACTTCAACTTAAAATTCTAAGAGGAAAAGCAGGTAGAGGTAAAAATTCTAAGAAAGCGGTGCAGCAAGTAACTGTACAAGAGAACACTCACCACTGCTCTGCTAGCTGAAAACAGGCAGCCTATTCCTGTAACTATGGAGTACATGCCTTCTCAAAACATGGATTTTATTCAGAACAATACTGGCAGCAGTTTTACACCCACCTCTCAAATGCAAATAATCACTAACAATCTGCAGTTGGGATTAAACGTGCCTGTAAATTAACCTTGGGCATTGTTTTAACCCACAAATGTGCAGCTCAACCCCTTGACCCCTTCACAGGTGGTTTCACCTGCTCTGTCGTGTCATTCAATTAACGGGGGTCAAATGGCAGAGATGTTTGCTGCAAGGCCTGTGGATGACAATAGAAAGAACGCTCTTAAACCTAATTATCTCAATCAGTGCAAAAACAGATTATGCAAGTACCAGACAGAGGTCAAGAGGGATTTGGCCGATTTAATATACACCCCATTGGCACACAAAACAAGTTTTGAGAGTTTGGAAGGAGCAGTGCATGAATTTGCTTTCAGAAAGAAAGTTTTCAATTGCATGGAAACTCTCGACATGCATGCCTCTGCAGCTTGGGAGTTGGAAAAAAAAAACATTTACTCTTCTGTGCTGCCTTTGAAAGAGAAAGTAGGCAGTACTCTGCCTGACAACCACAATTTCAATAGCATCACTCCCACCTGCATAAACAATGCACTGAAGAGAAAGGCAAGAGGAGTTGGAAAACCTGCATGATAAAACAATAAGAGACGTTAAAGTCGTCTAGACGCAATTAACATCTCAGACGTTAAATGTGTCTGTTATAAAAACAGGACGCATTAAAGTAGGTGGCCACAGAGAAAAACAAGATTTTCTAAAAAAAACTATTCTCGGGAGTAACTGGACACGACTAAAGTCATCCCCAAATAAATTTTAAGAGCACGAATATACAAATAGGGCTAAATTAGTCCTTGTTAAGGCCGTCCCGTTTTTATACTAGACGTATTTAACGTCCGAGACGTTAAAGTCGTCTGTTAAGTGCGTCTGAACGATGCACTTAAAAGAAGACGTTAAAGTTGTCAGATGGTTAATCTGTCTGGCTTATTTTCCGTTTTTATACTAGACGTTAAAGTCATCTCGCGACTACTTTAAGTCTCAGATGATATGAACGTCTGTAGCATAAAAACGGCCATTGAGCAGCTGAGACCTCCAAAGTTGTATTGTTTGAAACAATGCCCAAGCCTTTCATCAGCTCGCCTTTCAACTTATGCAGTAGGATCAATTCCATTGAGCAAATAAAAAAATATCTGTCATATATACTTGCTTGCACTCCTAACTCTTAACTGTTCTCGTTTGCTTTCCTGTTGTCCTTGGCAAACTTAGTTATCTTTTCATTTCTGTTCTTGTACAGTGTTTCCAGAAATTCTGCCTTGAGCTTGTCCTCCTCCTCAGCCGCCACCATGAGGTTGCAGCGTCCATCGGCTACTTTCGGCGGGCAAATGAAAAACAGCACATCTCTTAGCTAAGCTCTCACTTTATCATTGTTGGCCATGTGGGTTAATGCCACGGTTTCGCTGTGTTTGCAGTCTGGAGGGCGGTTTGGGTTGATAAATTTTGAGCTGATGCAGGCTGAGAGTTCACCCAATTATCTCGCCTTCTCGTTGCTGGCCTTGTACGGGAGGGCACATCGGTTTGGGCACCAAAGGTGAGTTTCACTACCTTCACTGGTGGATTCCATGTGGGGCGAGTCGTTCATCCAGTTTCTCAAGTCAACCATTTCTTTTTCGGTGATTAACTTTTCTTGTACTGGTTCAGGGCTGACAGGACCATCTACTTCTGCTTCGTCTTGGATGTAAGCTCTTTTGGTGGGTTTCTTGGTGTTAGACATTTTTCTTAGCAAAGTCTTAGTGCGAAAGTTGAGGATGAAACTGCATTCAGACACTGCTCAAAGCTGAACTGAAATGAATTGCGTATACGCAAGTCCACAAGACTCAACTACTACTTGGGCTGTGCCGTCGATTTTTCACACTCATTTTCTCATAAGCAAAAACCATCTTTTGGATTTCATTATTTATTTCCATTCTGTTTTCATACACCATCTAATTGCACTTTGAGTCGGTTCCTTGACTTCACTTATATCCATGGCTTCCTTCATTTGATCCTTTATAATGATTCCATTATAAAGGATCCTTCAAAAGAAAGAATATATTTTCTTCAAATAAATGAATACCAATATGTGATGAGGTAAAGACTTGTATATATTAAGTAAATTGTTAATTTTTTTATTATTATTTTTTTTTTGTCATTCATTTGTTCTATTGCTTGTTCTTTTGGTTTTTTGCCATATCTTGCCATTGTTTTATATCTCTTTCCATTGATCATTGTATCGAAAAATAGCTGTTTGTTTTTTGTATCATCTTTGATGGTAAATTTCTTGCCTAGTTTTACTATCCTTTCTCTTAGTTGATCTTCATTTTCTATTTTAACTTCATACTCTACTTTTTTGACCTTTTTCATGGATTACACTGTATCAACACAGTACCGAACGGTTCTTAACAAATTAAAGCCATGACGTCACGGCACAGCAGTGCCGGTCTACATACAAGTATCGCAAGCACAGTCTTGTTCATGTGTCCAAGGAATTGCAACAGCTGGATGGCTTCCAAAATATTTGACAACAGTTAACCCATTCTTATCAAACCATATAAATGGCAACTTACAACATAATACTTTTTTATATGGTGAAAATAGCTTGTAAAATTTTCGAAGTTGCCTTGCCCGTCTTGGTTTAACTTCACATCATGTGTTTACCCAGCCATCAAAATTCCCAGAAATAAGACCACGTTTCTTATCGTCTTGGAAGTTATCATTCTTTACTTTTTCATATATCGGTATTCATTAATTTGAAGAAGATATTTTATGACTTCAACTGAAAAGTCTGATGAATCAATGTTCTTCAATCAACATCGGCATATTTGTATTCTCTGTAGGTGCTGATGCTGTGGTTTGTGCTTGTTGTAGTGGTTTGTATTTACTGTAGGGGCTTGTAGCGACTCTATTAGTTTGTCGTCGAGTCTTGAGTTGATTCTTCAATTGATTGATATTTTGCTTTGTCTGAATAACTTCACCTACAGTTCTTCTCTTCTTTTCGGAAGAAATAATCTTTTGATACTCTTGCAACGATTGTATTTGTAATGCTACAGCCCTTTCTTCTTTGAGTAGATCAACTGCATCCAAATTACCAATCGCTTGTGGCATATTAAAGGAAAACGTCTGATTAGATCCCATAAAACTTTCAAGAGTATAAATGGAATCCTGAATGTTTTGAACATAAGATTGATATGGACGAGTAGCTTCCTTCATCAATACTCAAAGGCATCTTCGATGTTGTTAATTTAAAGACAACCAACTTTTCATCAAAATGTTTTTACTTCTGATATTTTTATCAGAAAATTACAAACGAGATACAATTCTGATTGGTTAGAAAAATCATACGACCATCTCGTGATTTGAAACAATAGGCTATACGTGATGACTCATTTCCTGTTCACAAGTGGAAAATTATTAGACAATGAGATCATCGACTTCCCATGTTTCCGAGAAAGTCACGCAATGTGACCATCCGTGTCGTAATGACTAATTTTCCTGGGGAACCCCCTATTGTATGACATCATCGACTTCATGTGTTTCCGAGAAAGTCATGCAATATGACCATGCATTTTTCATGTCAAAATACCGTCTCAAGATGCATTAACATGGGTAGTGATCGCAAAATGGAAATAATTGATAAAATCAAAAAAATGGAAAATATTTCATGAGAATCAAACGATGGTTTTCGCTTATGAGAAAATGAGTGTGAAAAACCGACGGCACAGCCCAAGTAGTGACTCAAAACCTAATCAACAACAATCAACAACCTAATTAAGCAATGTCAATCAAGATCTGCCTCAGTGATTTTTTTTCCTGCTGCACGTGAAACATAACTTATACCTACTCAGTACTCTTTTGTCACCTGCGTTATAATCTTTGTTGACTTGTTCTCTTCAAACAATTTTGCACTCAATACATTTTTCTCTAACATTGCCTTTCTGCTGCAAGCTGTGCACCCCCTTGCAGCCCATTTCTATGCATGAGAAAAGATTTCTGCAGGCTGTTGCCAAGTCTTCAATTCTCTCGCATAATTGCTCCGAGGTCTTGTACTCTTGGTCTTTTCTTGTCAAACCTGCTATATTTTCTAATATATCTTGTGCAAGCTCCTGTTCAAGGAGAATTTTTATCATCATGTCTCCCGCTGTTGTCTGTGCAATTTCTGTCTCGTCTATGAAGGCAATAATTTTCCTTTCATAATCCACTCCTTTTCTCTCAATAGATTTACGCATAAGCACATCAACACCTATTCCTTGTCGTCTTTCTTTTTTGAGCGTAAAGTAAGGGCAAACAGTTACAACGGGCTGCATGTCATGCGGGGTTACAGATGTTAGGATGTTTTTGTGGTCGAAATCAGACTGGTCGAGGCCTTGTTCATTTTCTAAATTGCCGCCACATGGCAGATCCCGTTTTTCAGGAATTGTTTTAGCAATATAGTGTTAGTGTCCACTTCAAAATCTCCTTTTTCCAACACTAGTTCGACTTTTCTGCTTTCGAAATCCATAACGACTTTATCTAGTCAATTACTGCCTAAGAATGGAAAAATTCTTTCAGCCTTAATATAGCATATCTAATTATTGTAAACAATAGCAGTGTTTAAAATCGCTAATTTCTATTCTTTTGAAAAGCATCTCTTTTGAAATGAGAGCAATGAATTAGCATAAAGCAACTAATGTTGTGCACACGACAGATATCGGTTCTTAGGGTGAATGGAAATGGCTTCTTGTTTTGGGTATTCTAGCAGTGAAGACGAGGACGGTTTAGATTCTGTGATAGCAGCGCTTTATGCAGAAGTCATAGCGAGAGGAGTGTGGCGTGCACCGGGTTATTTTTCAACAACAACAGTTGCCCAAGCAGAGCCCCACTACAGAATCAGCTGCATTACCCGTTTGGAGCTAGAGGAAGAGCCAGGTGAAAGCTTTGAAGAGTGGGGCGAGGAAAGTGACCAGGAAGAGGTCGAGAACAACTTGTGGACCATCTATAACACAATGGATCAAGGTGGTCCTATGCTGGCGGAAGAGGCAAAGTGCGTGCGAGGACTGTTGTCACTGCATGCCAAAGCACTGCAGGAAATAGCAAGAGAGGTGGGCACAGATAGGTTCGAAGCTGATGAAACTGTGCAAAGGCACGTTGAGGCAAACTCTCCTCAAGGTCTTCAAGAGGATGGGGAAGTGGATTTGAACGTTGAAGTAAGTGATTTTCTTTATCTGCACCACACGCTCAGCTTTTTCAATAACAATTTTAACATGCGCGGGAAAATGTGTACAGTTCAAGTAGATGACAGGCCCGAAGTTGCCGAGCATTTGGATGTTTTTGTTGCAGTCTTAAGTGATTTAGAGACGGCCATGCTGCGTGACATACCTGCTGAAGATTACGTTCAGCTTAGATTCGTGTCAAATGATTTGAACCCCTTCATTGTGCCCATTGTTAAGAGGGAATGTTTGCACGTATTCTACTCAGCAACGCAGAAGTCGATGTAGAGGCGATTTCACAATAGACATCTACCACACCCACATTCCACAAGGCGGAGGTTTAGTACCGGAGTTTGGCAAGAAAATCGACAAACTTTTCAAGTTCGCAAAGAGCGTAATTAGAATTCCCGAAGAAGTTGCACCCCACTGCCTCGTTCTAGCCTAAGCATAAGAATTCACTGCAAGTTTCAGTAAGCAGCAATTGTACAAGCTTATAGAGTACGCTAGGCGAGTGACAAAGGACTGCGGTTTGCCTGTGCAGGGCGAGCTGAAAGTTACAGACATAGCCAAGCTGGTGGAACATGGTGACTTCTATGAGCATGCTGTCACAGTTTTTCCCGCAAGAACGAATATTCGCCCAATTTTCTCGGCCAACAGGCAAGCCACCGGTGAAGCCATCACTTTACTCTGGTCGGATAACCACTTCGACCATCTACGCTCGGTGCCAGCTTTCATGCGCAAAGCGCGCATGCTCTTCTGCCACAGATGTCAGAAATACAACAGATGCGATGCCAAGGTCTGCTCGATGTGCAGGGGATTCTGCAGAGGCGTGGGTTCGAGCAAGTCTGCTGTGCAGATGGCGGGGGAGGATTTTTGAACAAACGATGCTACGACTTGCATAAACAACCTTACTCTGCAGTGGTTGACAATAGACCCACTTGTTCCCGCATATATGCCTGCCCGAAGTGTAACCGAGATCTGATAATAGTGTAAGGCATGTGTACACAGAAAAACCAGTGGAAAGGAAGAACCACGAATGCTGCAAGAGCTACTGCAACATCTGCAAGTAGAACGTCAACAAGTTCGACCACTCGTGTTTTCTACGCCCCTTTCAAACTCAAAGAAGTTTCAAAAGAACAGGAGGAAAAGAGAGGGCCTTTTCTCTTTCTGGATATGGAGTGCCTGCGAGAGGACAGCAGTCGACCTGTGGTAAATCTCATAGTTGTACAAGATGAACTTGGCAATGAGTGGGTTTTCGAAGGCTTAGTAGCACTGCTTTTTTTTATTATTATTTTTTTTGTTACATCACTTACGAACCAGTACAATATTTACCAAAACGATGCTTACACTACTTACACTGTGATATTTATACAACTTGCAATTATAGTACTTTCGCTATTTTTTTTCTTTGTTGAACATACCCACGTACAAGTAACCTTCACAAAAGACAGTTTGCAACAAAACGAAAACTACCACTTGAAGCTGACAAAAAAGGAAACATAACACAGTAAAAACATTAGTGGTAACTAAAATTAAATGGGAGCGCAATCAGTCAAGTAAACAGAATTTTATACCATATTTAAAAGAGACGAGAAAACAGACCATTTCGATCTAAAATCATTTTCACGACCAGTCATACAAGAAATATATTTTTCTAGACAAATTTTATCACGAGCTAGGAAAACAAATTCATTAAAGATGTAAAGTTACCGTTAAGAGCTTTTACGTAAAGAAAATACTTTACTATAATGACTAAATGATTGAGGGCTAAACAGAATTTAGAATCATTATTAATAATGCCAAACATAATTTCTTTTATTAAAAGCGATAATTTTGAGTTCACCATGCTTGAAGCCCAATCCAGAAACTCCTTCCAGAACAAAGTGGCTTGCATGCACTCAGTGAAAAGATGAATGATGGTGTGATCTGCTGGACAAAAAGGGCAGCGTGCAGAGTCTTCTTTTTTCATTTTAAATAATAAGCTCTTAGTGCACAGAATATTGTGAATAATGTGGAACTGGAACATTGATAGCTTTACTTCTTTTGTTACTTCAAAAGGTAATAGATATAATTTTCTCAAATCATCCTTCTGGTAGCCAAAATTTAAGAGTCTTTTCTCACAAGTCGGCGGAGGCATTGATCGAAGAGACAGCAGCTTAGTATAAATTTTTTTGCAAGTCATTTCCTCTATTAATATTTGCAGTGTTAAGCTTTGTTCGAGGGAGCAGTTAAGGAGTTTTTTCCAATTTTGAGGGATGGCGTTAACAAGGCTAAAGTACTGTAAGAAATTGCATCTTACGTTAAATTTATTACGAAAAGCGTCAAAGGACAGAAAGCAGTTCTGCTGTGTATCAAAGAGGTTGTTAATTTTGAGAATTCCTGCATAGCACCAGTGCTGCAAGTACATAGATTTTTTTATCAGACTTAATAAACTTATTATTCCAACTATCTGTTCAAGAACATCATTTTTGCTTTTTTTGGATGGAAGCTATTACGTCTTGCCAGAGTGTGATTATTTCATGATAAAACGCTTAGTAGCACTGCTGCAGTTCTGCCATTCACTCTTCAGTGAAGAGGGGAAACTCCACAGCCAAACCTTAGGAATTTCTAAGTTTGTGTGTGTTTTCACGCACACGGCTCGCACTTCAACTTCTACCCCTCAACAATGGAGCTGGGGAAATATATGGGCAAAGACCCCAAAGTTGTCTTTGATGGCGGCGCCATTATACAGATAAAAACCTTTGACGGGCGTCTGATCTTCATGGACTCGCTGCAGTTTTTGACAATGAGATTGAAGGATAAGCCTAAAACTTTCGGCATGCAGGAAGTAAGAAAGGATTTTTCCCCTACAGGTTAAACAATCCTCTACTGGGACAAGGTGGTGGCTCTGCCTACAAAAGAAGATTTTGAAGTGCAGTTCATGAGCGCGAAAGACAAGGAAGAATTTGACGTCTGGTACCAGAAAAACATCGTCCAGGTTTACATGTGCAGGTACAGCAAGAGTATGAGAGTGGAGTGCACGAAGATGATCTTTGGTACGACGTGTTTTAAGAGAACTTCACCTACTGCAGAGATGACGTGCGCATTCTCTGCCTTTGTTTCATGAAGTTTTTCGACACTTGCAAGGCCACGACGCGGATAATTTTGGGAGTGGGAAGCATGATGATAGCGTCGTATTGAAACAAGGTGTGGCATACGCATTTCCTGGAAAAAGACACTGGGCTTAGTTCCTCACAGAGGATACATGCAGAAAGACATGCAAAGCAAGATGGCGAAGAAATGGCTCGCCTTCCTAGACATTTGCCACCACGAAGGCAAACTCCTCTCCGGAGTCAAGGACAGCGGCAAGAAAAGATTTGCATCATGGGCGGTCTTTACAAAGTTGACGGGTTTCTACCATAATAACTTTATTCAGGTGTCAAATGTACAAATAGCAGTAATAAAAACACCAAGGACACAACAAAATAATTTAAATAAACTAATAAATCGCTAAAATATTAATCTAAGAATAATTTACTTATAAAATATGTACAGATTCTAAACACACACTCGCAAATTCAACCTACATATTAAATTAAATTATATATGTATATTTTAGCAGGATAAATATGGTTGACCAAACGAATGACTCCCAGTAGAAGGATCCACGTAGGATACGGTGCTTCTATGTGAATTAGTAGATAAGTGTACGAAAATGTGACATAGAAGCAAACTTCTAACTGTTCCGGCTGTTTAATTCAGTCGACGTTTCGGCCTTCGGCCTTCTTCAGGTGGAACTATTTACAGGAATAAAAATTTAAAAAGCTAAATTTTTAACTTTTAAACTTTTTTGACTTTTAAACATCAGGTTTAAGGGAAAAACTTACTCCATCACGACTCCTTTTTTGAAAGTCAACAGAGGATTCACGTTAACGCCAGAGGGTTTTTTGGTCTTCCAAATACTAAAAACTTGCCATAGTTGGCGAAAAGATCAGAGCACAGTTCTGATCGCCATGACACCTTGGCCTAGTCATCAAGTACTATTTCTACCGATCCCAAATGAACTTTTGGAGCATAAAACAAGCTGAGGTCAATTGAAAATGCAATAGAAACTCTTTGACGAATAGAGGGATGATTATTAAATTATTTATTCTCGACAATCCGTTGAGAAAACAGTACGATTCTGTTTCTCTTCTCTAAAGCTATGAAGTAAAAACCATTTGTGTATTTCGAGGACTGAGCATACAGTATACAACTTTCTTCAGGATCGCTCTATTTTCTTTACATTTACATGTAGCATGTTTGGTTAAAAACGTCTTTCTTCAATTATAACAGAAAACAATCGCTTGCTGTAGCAGTTCTATAAGGCATATCTCTGAAACAAATGATAGCATTCATACCAAACTTTCACATATTGATGCAAGGGTAAAAGTTAATGAATTCATACACTTTGTTTCTATGGTAACAGCATGTGACGCCGCAGAAGTGTGTGTATATTTTCTTAAAAACGGGAACAGTTAAGGTGCAAATTGAGATTAAAACACCTTGTTGACCGACACTTTCAAAAACTGATCTCTTTACCAGCTCTCTAATTTCTACTTTACTTAGATGCTAGGCTATGACAAACTCCCTGCCCTTCTAAAGTCCCAGCCTCAGGCATCAGAAATGTTAATTTTGTTTGTTTGCCTTTTCTTTTTTAAAATTCAAAAGCAACAAGATCCATGTCAACATACATTTCTTGGACTGCTGGAGCTAACAAAATTTTTATCTTCAATTACATTCAACAGCAGTGGTTCACAAAAAGTTACAACAAGGAGAACAAAAGAGTATTTATGATAGAGGTATAACACAAAGAAAGTTGGGATTCCCTTTCTTTCTTTTAAAACTCCCAGTCCAAAAGCCTGGAAAAAGAGAAAGCTGTGGCAGGAAGGGAAAGGGGGGGAAGGGGTAAATAAGGCAATATGGTATCTACAATTCCAGTCAATCGTTTTTGGGACCTTGGGATGCAACAAACTCTTTGTAAGTGATAAGTCATGACTTAATATTCCGATCACCCCACTATTGCACTACAACAATCTAGCTATCAATGTTAAGCTAGGTTTGATGGATACAAGCCTGGTCCACTTGGAACTTTGACCAATAAAAGCTCAGTTTGGCCTTAGTAATAGTAGAATATATTATTATTCTAATTAATTACACATAATAGAAGCAGAAAATCATTAGTAAATTTTGCATTTTGCTTTTTAAGGAACTTGCAGGAAAAAATATATACAGTCTTTTGATTAAACGTTGTCATTGAAATCGGTCTCATCCCTACGCGACCAGACCGAAAAGGATTATGGAGAGAAATCAGTTCACATTCAATAGCTGCACATTATCAAAATACGGAACGTCCTTAACGGAATATGTATCGAAGCGACTCTTGTCTTTGCTTAGCACGCGAAGACAATCGTAAATTTTGTTCTCCATTGTAAACGCTATAGAGAACAATTAATCAAGTATTTTAATTCACCCATACTCCCTTTCGGTCTGGTCGCGTAGGGGTAAGACCGATCAGTGACAACGTTTAATCAAACGACTGTATATAATTTGTCCGATCAGACTGGCTCCTTATCTGGTCAACAGTGACCTTGGACTAACAAAAGACCTGATCAGAGAAACATTATTTGCAGGCTTGTGGTTAGTTTATGGCATTGTTTAAGACAAAAATCAATTGTCAGGGTCCCAAAGGGGTTGAAGGCTCCAGGGCTATGGCCTAAAATATGCGGGGCTCCAGGACAAAAATATTAGGGCTCGAGAGCTCCATAACCAGTCCACTTGGGGCTCCATATGTGATCAAATATTTGGGACTCCAGGCATCGAATATCATCAGACTCTAGGCTTCACAGCAAAAATATTTGGGCTTCAGGGATGCCCCCCCCCTCCCCTTTTGGGACCCTGAATTGATGAAAAGGGGAGAAGAGTCCCAACATGTTTGTGGGATTATAGCGAAGAACTGATGTATTTTCTTACTTCACATTGAACTATAATACTTCCAAACCTTGCTTTTCTGCCCAAAAAAGGCCAGAAAGAGCATCACGATTGCGGGTGCCTTGAAAAGAGTTTTCAGGAACTCTTTGGCAGTTCCTCATCTTGAGTAGCCTACGAATTACATCTCACTCCCTTCTGCTGTTTGTGGGTTAACCATCAAATAGAGTGTTCTGGAGATTGTATCGCCTCGGTCAATGCAGATATTATGTAAGACCATGCATGCCAGGGTTGCCATACGAACAATTTCTGGAGGGCTTTCACACTTTCTCATTAGAACCCTCCATCTTACCTTCAACTGTCCGTATGCTCCCTCTGACCATTCTTGCTCTACTGAGCCTGTAATTGAAATAGTGCTGTTGTGGGGTTAGCACAGCATTAGTGAAAGGTTTTGTTAGCCTGGTCTGGAATGGGAATGCAGAGTCACCCAAAATCAATGGGGGCACATTGGTACCATCAATGTCTTTAGCTATTGGTGGGATTTCTTTTCCTTCTGTTATGTCGCTCCATAGCTGAGTGGACTGAAGAATAATAGAGTCATGTGAGTTACCTGGGAAACCACAAATTCCCCAAATAAATCGATATTTTGCATCAACAAGGCTCATCAAAACTATCGAATAGAAATTTTTGAAGTTGTGATACTCCTTGCATGCTGCCAAATCTGGGCATTTAAGTGGTATGTGGCAGCCATCAATGGCTGCCCAGCAGCAGGGAAACTGCCACAGTTCCTCCATATCAAACATTTTTTCCTTAAATTGCTCTGTCTTTGGGGAAATGTTTTGATACATGTTCCTCCCAGAGTACCTCAACGATTGCTTGTGCCACCTAGTTTTCAATATCACAAACAGTTGAACAACCACAACCAACCAGCTCTGATATTGTATAAAAATAGTCCCCTCTTCCAAGTTGGTAGAGGCATATTGCTAGCCGCCATTCTGGAGAGATTGGGTCCTCAGTCACGGTCTGCCTCTCAAACCTTGCCTCAATTTTTCCCAGAATATATCTAAACGTTGCCCTTGAAATCCGGAATGTCTTCTTAAACCGAGCATCTGAATAGTTATTCAAAACTTGCTCCATCCATCCGTTGTTTTGGTGCAAATATCAACACGTACGAGAATGAAGCATAGTTGTGTTGTCCCTAGAAAACACAAGGAGAGCCATTACAAAGGCGAGACGAACCAATAGCTGTTGTCTACTATGCAGAAGCAGAATTCATTTTTGCATTGAAATTCTTCGTCTTCAAGAATTCTGGAGCATTTTGAGCAGAAAAAGCTCCTTTTGTGAAGAAACTTTAGGCGGCATTTTAATTTGTCTTGAAAAGCCGCTGAACACAAAGACCGGTTTTCCAATATTTTTTTTAGTTCGGCTGAGTTTAGTTCGGCCGTTTGACCCAAAAGGCGAACTTAATAATTTGGGTCGATCCAAACTGTTATTAAGTTCAGCTCATGTGAAGTATGGCGTTCGACCTGGGCCTTAGTCATTGGTCCATATGGGTTATCCTTTTTGGCGTGTTACAAGGCTTAAGGGTGAGTTGGGGTTGATTTGAAAGACCCCAGGTTGGCGCCATGGACAATGCGAATTTTTCGCGAGGAGCTACTGACAGTAGTGAATGAATTTGTTAGCCCAAATCTGAGCCTTTGACTTATCGCTTACTCTAGCACCTAAATTAATGGCACCTAAATTAATGGCTATGGCTATGTAAATTATTGGTGCGGCTGATCGACAGTCTAGTGCAGGAGTTTCCTGGGTGGTACCTTGGGTCAAAGCTAGCACCTCATTTTGCACCACGTTTTCCACAGCGTGACTGGAAGGATCACTGTGAGGCATCAGACTTGGACGCTGCGCTTGTAGGGCTTCCTTAACGGCCTGTGAAACTGCAACTGTGGTGGAGATCGACCTGAATTGGCCCAGTGTTGCCGGGGACCTCGATTTGGCGTAGATGGAGTTGCCTGTTCGGTCAGCTCTGACGGACGTAGGTGTTTCGACTTCCTGATGTTAGCACTGGCAACAGTACGTTTGGCAGCAGTACGTTTCTTGGGAGGCATGACTAAACGATAATCTGAAGAAACTACCAACTATAGGTTGATAGAAAATTTTGAAGTTACCTAAATAAGATTTGGAAACCTCAGAGGGGCCTCCTCAAAAATGAGTACTGAAAAACAGGAAATTCCTGTATTCAGCTGAACAATGTGTTAAAAAACAAACGAATAAGCTCATTTCCGTTAATAAACTGCATTGTCAGTAAACCAAGTGCATTGGACACACCTACAGGCGGTCAGAAAAAGGTTGTACACTCGTACAGAAACTGCAAGCAAAGAAAAATGACCATAGCTGAGATAACAAAGGCACACTGTGCAATCATGTGGCCCACAGGGCCAACAAATGAGCCACCGTGAACAGCAAAGCTGAGACCAGCAAAATAAATTATGGCTGAATCACGAGGCAACATATCAATACATTCTGCAGGTTGGCATGAAATGTACACTGTACATATTAAAAGGAAATGGCTTAATGGCAAGGAAACAACTATTGACCCGTTTTGCCTAAAAGCCCTAACGACTTTAAAACAGCCCCTCTGAGGCTAAGATAAAATTTATATTGCCCTCGCTGATTAAGATGGACACCATAATGAGTGAGAAATCTCGGTGGCATTCCAGAACCCTCCGTGTCCCCAGAAAAAGGAATAGGGGAGTGGCTCTTATAAAACTTGAAGAAATTTTGTAACAGCACGAACACGCTCGTTAAATTCGGGGTTGGCCTCCCGATAAATAGTTTGGCAGATGCACACTATTTTAATGTTAGTAGTGTTTATTATTTGTTTAACTGTTTTAACTAATTTTATTGAAAAATATTATTTCTTAACTTTTATTATGTTAATTACCTTTAACTATAGTCTGTTCCATTCAATAAATTACAACATTTATTACCAAAATCTTTTGGTCATTCCAACCTCATTTATTGCCACATTTAAAAACATAACAATAACATAAAATAAAATTATTTTCAATGTTGCAAATCTCAAAATTATAATATCGAAAACAAAATGTGACCAAATAATTCTCTGTGATTTTGCTTAACTTTGCCAAAAACCGTTAACATGAGATCACAAGTCTGGATGTGAATAATTGAATCATATATTGGATATTTGAAACTGTATATTATAGTATAGCAACTGATAACTGATAAAGCAAACTTACATTTTTAACCCTTTTAAACTCTTTTCTTGCAGCATCTAATTTCCCTGTGTCCTGTGAAACTTAACAAATTTCAAATAATGATTTGATTAGGCATTTGCTCATTGGATAATTTCAAACACCTTATGATAAGGTCATGAAATGTAATAAACAAAATCTGTATTGCGGGGGTAAAAAAAGTACATTTACCGGTAGGCCCAAACCCATATATGGGACAAGACCAAAATTACATTTCTTAAGCAAACAGAAGCAAGTCTCAATTGCAAGAAGTGCAATAAAATATTAACAACTAAACCAGTATGTCATTTCAAAATCTAAGCAGAACTTTAAGCATAATACCTGATAATACTTGGATAGTGGTTCCAACTATTGCATATCTCATTGGATCAAATGACCATAAATTCTAACTGCACATATTTTTTAATTTAGCTAGGGGCATGTTCCTTTCGTCAAAATGGATATTCTCTTTTTTTGGACAAATCCAGTAAAAGGTTTCAAACCCAATGTTGTTGAGTTTTGCATTCGTTTGGAAATGGCAAATCCAAAAAATACTACACTACATATTGCAAGAATTTGAACTCAGATCATTTTTCTGTTTGAAAGTCTGACCCCAGGGAAGTTATTGTTGGTTACAAAAGTGCAAATTTTCTATCCTGCCCTCTCCAGAGAAAAGGCTTGGGTAAAAGAAGTTACATCAGAAATAGGGATACATGTATATTAAGTTGTCAAAAGCTAAATTTCAACACCTTTAAAATGTGACATCTGTTTAATTAATAGACAAATGTCACATCGTTCATCTGGAAAGTACAAATATAACTCTTTGACGAATGTCTCAAACAAGGCAGCAAAACAGGGAAATTCTGGTATCTTGTCATGAAAAACATGTTATGCTATTTTTGTTTATTTGAATTGAAATCTTTTAATAACTCTTGGCCATTCATATTTACATCACCAAGCTAAGACTAGCTAATTTTAACTCCAAATGTTACTAAATCTTTTCTGCCTTTTAATCGTACTGACTATGTCCTAAAGTAGCCAATGTCTCAAAGTTATAAAGTCATGTCAGGCTACATGTAGGCCTGTCAACACTTTTCAAATATCAAATCCAAAATGGCATTGGTGGAGCCCAGGCCACTATCGGTTAATTAAAAGTAAAAAGTCCTGACCTGGGACTTAGTTCCTACCATGGGCAGACTTCTTACTTCTATACCTATGCCTGACCACTCCCCCCTCCTGCTACTTAACTATGACAGGTGCATTAATAAGGTAACCATATATATGCCTTAAGAAAAATGCTCAAAAAGACAGCTTATACAGGACGATTTACATGAAAGAATACTTACTGATGTAGCATCTGATGATGTGGAAGGAGCAGCTGTTCCAGAACCCTGTAACCAAAACAAGAAAACATACTAAATATACCATATACACAAAGATTATATTCCTGGATTGAAGCTTTTATTTTTTGATTTGGGTAGCTTCTGTGTTGTAAAAAATTCCTATCCATGTCATTAACAATTATGATCAGTGAAGAATGAAAGGATCAATCCATAAAACCAAAGAAAACAAATTCCATCATTTTTTCCTTCTTGAAATATATTTAATCAACAAACAATGCTGTACAGAAAAACTACAGTATTAAATACCTACATTTAAGAATCTGTATTATTTCACTATGCCCCCACCCACCCCCCACTCCCGCAGCTTGAAAACAGGCCAATTTAAATGAAAAGATTACTTACTGAAGTAGAACCTGATGTGACATTATCTGCTCCTTGAGGTTTTTATTTAAGGAGGCAAGGAAGGGTTTTCAGCTGCGTGCATGCGTGCATGTGTGACATGCACCCGTCATGCTTTGACACATGTCAGCTGATTTTCCTATCAAAATGTAGCAGTGCAGTTCACCGGAAATAAAAATACTGCGTAAAATCGCGTGAACCGGAAATAAATCCTCCATAAAATATTCCTCTTTATCTCAAACATTTGCTCGATGAACTATATTGAAATTTTTCATGCAAGTAGCATTCAACTTTATCTAACATTTGAGACCTTTTAGAAAAAACTGTACAGTGGAATTTTTTAAATCACAAGGAGCAAACTTTCAAAAACGCTGAACTTTTGAGGGGTAAATCTTTGGAGATTTATAGTTACCATGACAACAGATATAATGTCATAAATGATCTTTAAGGAAGCTTTAACAACCCTGTCATAATTTGTTTCAGAGACTAGAACCATTAAATTTTAATGTTTAATTGTTGACATGTACATAAGCTGCAAGAAAGCCTTTTGAGCCTCCGTAAGTCAATTATTTATTGATTTGATAATTTTCAGTCAACTTTGATGGACTCTATTCCAAAGTTGGCTGTTTATTTCTGGCCCCCCAAAACGAAGAAAGGATCAATGCCAAAGAAAGCAAACTGCTTAATTTTTTTCTATCTGGAAATCTGTTACCCTACATTTAAGAATCTGTATTATTTCAATTATTTTAGTTGGAAATTACCTTTCTTATACATATTATTTTATGCTTATGCTTAACTGTCTTTTCGAAGTAAGACACCTGGTTTCAAATGTGACATGTATCGTTTTGTTAAACTATGGAAATTAGAACCGTTAATCAAGAAATTGCTTTTGAAAATGAAACACCATATTCACCATATTCACCATCATCCGTGGCAGAGAGAAATTAGTTTGCTGGGGGTGTTGGGGAACAAAAACGGCCACAAATGCTGACAAGGGCAATGAAGTGCAAGTTCTTGCAGCTGAAAGTCACACAAGAGCGGCAGTTTAAAATACCCACAGACACCAATGAACAATTTAAGCAGATGGAATAATCAAATCTAAAGCCGGAGAGATCGCTGAGAGTGCGTGCGAGTCTATTATCCCTGGCTATATGTTCTACATCTACATCTACATTTAATAAGTTGGTAAAATCCGAAGACATCACACCAACTATAAAACAAACATTTTAATAAGATAAAATAAATCAACATATAAGTGTGAGAATATATATAAATATCATAAATTTAAAAATAAAATAAATTAATTAATGTATCATAATCATATTCTTGGCTTTCACATGACGTCATAAAAATTAAAAAATCTAAAGAAAACGTCCTACAAAGCTGTTTCTAACATGGTATGTGGATACAAGTGTTATAATCTTTCACAAAAAGTTTCAGGTTTTAACGATGTTTTGCTTCCGATTTACAAAGGTTTTAAATGTGTCATGCAATGCGTCACGCTATTTCAGATAAGCCGCGAAAATAAACAAAATTGAATCAGCTGAAAGTTATTGTTTGCATTATAAGTGCTTATAAGCCGAGTTAATTGAGCTTATAGCAAATAAAATATTTTTGGATGTGATTTTTGGTGTAATTAAGACTTGGAATTTTTGGCTGCCATCTTTGTGTCCCTGAGTGGGGCACAAAGATGGCCGCTCCATACATTTCTTACTAAAAATATCTAATACTCGTTCGCCTATAACTCTTGAATGAAATGCTTTTGCGCTTCAAAATTAAGCTAAGATGTTTATTTTTGAACTCTTTACAATTCGATAAACATTTTATTATGTTAGTCAAGCATCATCTAACATGTCGGCTACCCATTCAAACACTGTTGAACCAACAAATGTTATATAACAATGTTAGAACATGTAGCCGGGCAGCCTTATATGATAAACTAGAATTTTCGTCGTCTCACATTCTCCTATGGTCCATGATGTAACATTAACAACATAGACGTCTTGATATTACTGTATGTTTCTCAGCAAATTGCAAAAAGTATGTCATGACAACAATGAGAAATGAAAATACAGATACGTAAAAAAATGGTCAGTGAGTGAAAATGTCATTTTTTAAAATAAAAACTGAGAACCCTAGAGCCGGACACTAAATCTAACAGATCATTGGCCTTTTTCAGTTGATTCACTCAAGTTAAAACACACAAAACATTTGATCCATCACAAGAAGTGCATTGAAGGGGTCAAAAATGCTGGTAATGCTTAAAAACAACAATTGCACTTACTGAATGGAGGACTACAAACTGAAAATCTTACAGGCCAGCTCTTTGGACAGTTCGTAGTGTAAATGGGCTGAGTCATCTAGGGTGTCAGGCAGTAGAACTTAAATCCCCTTAGTTTCCAGAAGAATGTTTTATAATTGCTTTGCAAACTAGAGGCACGTTTGTTTTTAAGCTTATATTTTATGTGAAGAATAAAGCAAAGTGTCAGCTATATGAATTCTGTGCTTAATAAAGTGTCTATCTATAAATCCTGCGGCTGTACCCAAATGATTCCAAACGAAACAGCCTAGACTTTGGGAGTTTTTAGTTTCCTTAAGTGAAATTCACCATTTTGAGGAACTATCATCATTCCAGCTAAAGTGTGCAAATTTAATCAGTTAATACATGGTGTTCAATGACAATTGCTTTAGAAGTTTTAAACCGATGAACTAAAGGTATCTATGTTTGTTATATCAACAAAGGAAAACAAGTGGAGGCACAAAAATAGCTGTATCACCCTGCGTCACTTCTCGAGGAGTACTTCTATCATTTTTGAAACTGCCAGTGAAAACGCGGGAGGATTTTGGCATCACTTCCACTTAATTTCATCTCCATCTCTTTCAATTTTTTTCAATGCCATCTGGTGGCTGGGCAGTTCTCCAGCTTTGTGCTTTTTTGGGGGTTTCTTTGCACCAAAGTCTTGATCCACTATTTTTCATCATCATCCTCATCAGAGCGTCATTCTACCTGTTCAAGATCCATTTCAACATTGGAGTGACTGATTCCAAAGATAACATGGTTGATAACGTGGTTATCTCCAACGTTGCTTGTCGGCCTCTCACACCCAAAAACCATCTATCATAACAGTCAGTCATTCCGGTTGTCACTAGCAATTTAGAAATTGCTAACCGGTTCTTACCGGTTAGAGTTACGAGTGATTACACTGCACATACTCACCACCTGAATACTAAAAGAAGAGTCCGGCATTTGGCATTTCATATTTCCCGCCTGTCCTACGAGAAGCTTCTGTGTCGAAAAAGAACTGTTTTGGTTGTTTTTAAAATATGGACAAGGAAAAGTAAATTAAAAAAGAGAGCGATAAACAAGAGGTAACCCAAAATGTTTACTTTTTCAGTTCTGTATTTGTCTTAATACCAATGCTAAAAATTGTATTTCATTCATAGATAGACGAGGATGCTTGCGAAAACTTGAAGGAACTGGAACTAGAAGCAGTGTTAAGAAAGCTTGCAGAGTTGGAGGAGCAATCCACAGTGAGAAAAAGATACTGCCATTCAAGTTCAAGAATGTTTCTTTTTAAATAACTCTTATTTAGGTAGAGCAAGCATTCACGACCTCTGTGGTGACTTTCGTTTAATAAGCAAGACTGCACGCAAGTTTATTTCAGTGTTGACTTACGTTTAATAACCAAAACTACATGCACGACCATTTTAATGGTGACTTGTGTTTAATAGACTGTGCGCATGACTATTTCAGAGGTGACTTGTTTAATAAGCAAGATTGCGCACAAGTCTTTTTCAGTGGTGACTCTTGTTTAATACTGGTAAGTAAAACTGCATGCATGACTATTTCATTGGTGACTTACATTTAATAAGTAAGATTGCGTGCACTACTATTTCATTGGTGACTTATGTTTAATAAGCAAGACTGCGCTCCACAATTTCATTAGTGACTTTCGTTAAATAAGCAAGACTGAGCAAAGTCTTTTTCAGTGGCGACTTAAGTTTAATAAGAAAGACTGTGTGCATGACCATTTTACTGGTGACTTGTGTTTAATTAGCAAGACTGCGTGCATGACTATTTCAGAGGTGACTTTTGTTTCATAAGCAAGGTTGCATGCAAGTCTTTTTCAGTGGTGACTCTTGTTTAATAAGTAACACTGCACGCATGACTATTTCATTGGTGACTTATGTTTAGTAAGCAAGACTGCATACACGACTGTGTTCTAGTCCCATGTTTTTCCCCTCGTTGCTGGCCTTTCACTAGACTTTATTTATGAAGTAAATGTTTCCCAGAAAACACTGAAGAAGGTGAAATTTTTAACAAGAAGTGGCAAGTGGTAGGGAGACCAGATTATCCTTCGATTTTGACAGTCAAATCTGATAGCCTTATTGACAAGAGCTCTCTCATTTGGGCGGATTTTGAAAAGTTTTGCCAATGCATTAATGCATTAATGGTTCATATAGATAATATGTACCATGATTAAGATATTCCATACACTTTGCACCACGCCTTGATGCAAAGGCTTATGCCTTCTAAGAAATGTTTCTTTTGTGACAGTCCACCGTGGCGTATGTCAGAGTCCAAGACCTAAAGTTCAAAAAAATTATTAAAGAAATGAGTAACAAATAAATAAGCATTTAGATGGATGGATGAATCGATAAATAGGAAAAGTCTAGGCTGTTTCAGGCTCTCAGATAGTGGGGATGAGCTGCGCCTTGAGCATGGAATAGGCTACGAAAAGTCACAAAACTAAGACAAAGAAAGATAACAGATGGGTCCATGGATCACTCGTTAAAATGCTTGTTTAACATACAGAAAGACCTCTCGGGTTACAGCATGTTTACATTAACATACTTTGCTCGCGGCAATGCTGTTTTTAACCCTCATCCTACCAATATATTTTACATACAGATCATACCAACTGGGGTCCAGTCGGACCCCATAACAAGATATGCTAAAAATCACCCGAAAATATCAACTTTATGACATTTCTATTTGTTTAAACATGTTTTATTGTTCATTTAACAACATACCACGTTGGTGTGCTAATAACCCAATTTTTAACTTTTTTCCACACCAAATACACCCCAATCATTTCCTTTAAATCCCACTCAATAACAATAATCAATAATTTTTAGAAAACTAATGTTAATTATACTTCTATTTGGTAATGCAAATATTAACATAGCTCCTTGAAACTAAAGGAAATGTTTACATGTCAATTAGACAACATGCTTAGACAACTAAACACCTTTGTGCAAATCGTACCAGCTGGGGTGAAATCAGACCCCATCACTAATTATCGACTATATGAAAATCAACTGTAGTATAGAATGCATAGCACAGGGCCGCATAGAAGTTCTAACAGCCTATTCATAAAATTCAACAGCAGAAACAGTGAATTATTGCTGCAAAATTCACAAAATAATTTAAGTTGTTTGATTTTCTGGACGACATAATGAACAATGAAAGAACTCTAACATAAAAGGAAACTGTTTCATTTTCATTCTGACACGAGATAACCAAGCAGTGCATGTAATATCTTGTGGCTAAATCTAGAAGCAATTGTCGCACATCACTTGTTGAACACTGTGAGATGGACATAGCCTGCACCTATCCAATGCCAGTCGAACCTCCTTGTTGATGCCATGAGGGCAGAGGTGACATATCTTTCTCTTTCCCGCGCTTGTAAGAGCTTGAGCTTGCTGAACAGGGGGAGGTAGATCAACGCCGACCATCTTCATAGCATTCGTGATTGGTGCCTGCAAGGTGGGCTTAAGTGCTCTGCATCTGATGTGCGGCATGACAAGCTGATTTGCTAGCTCTGAAAGAAATATGCGTCTCCTGCATTTGCCTTCGGAAATTTTCCATTGAGGAAAGTTTCCCATCCAGATAAATGCAGCTACAGCCCCAACATCAACAACATTTCCAAAGAGTGCTACAGGCGAACGGTTGACTTTCCTTCTACTTGTGTACATTGTTGCCAGGTGATCGAGGTTATCTACTCTGCTTTTTGTTGAGTTATAGTACAGAATAATCTCTGGTTTCTGGGTATCTCCATCTACTTGGTCATCATGGTGCATAGTTGACTGTGCCAACATAGCCTGTTTCTCGTTTGGTACATATGACACCAAAGTGGCCTGGTCATTGAAACCAAAAAGGGAACTGTTGACTTTTCTGGTACTGTTAGCCTTCATTACATCTGGTATGTGTGGTTTGTTGGATCGGATTGTGCCCAGATAGGTCAAGCCATCTTTCAGAAGATCTTCTGCAAGAGGGATGGAGGTGAAGAAGTTGTCTGCTGTGATATTCCTTCCACTTCTACACCATGCTTCCACAAGCTGTTTGACAATGCGAGCTCCCTGCCCAACTTCTCTTTGCTGGCCAGGTTGCCTTCCCAGGTAAACCTCACCATTCATTGGGTAACAGGTCTGTGAATCACAGCTCCACCAAATTTTAATTCCATATTTCGCTGGCTTACCGGTAGATGGAATGTACTGTCGAAAACCACATCGGCCTCTAAATGCCGCAAGCTGCTTATCAACACAAAGATCTGGACCAGGAATGTAGAACTTTGGAAGTTGCGCTTGGAATAGACTCCAGAAGTCTCTAAATGGTGCAAGTTTGTCATCAGCTTGCTTTTCTTGTCGAGTTACATGATTATCAAACCTTAAGAACTTGAAATGCTTGTAAATCTATTTCTAGACATGGTTGCAGTGAAGATTGGCCTCCCTTCATTCTCTGACCATAAAAAGGACACGGCTTTGTGATTTGATTTGTGCAACCCAGCATAGAAACAAAGTCCAATGAAACCTTTAATTTCAGTTTAGTAAACTTCATTCCATTCTCTTCAATCCTCAGGATTATCATCATTCCATTGCCTGACCCTACGTCTAGCCTCACGATTAGCTTCTAGGGCAATGAGATCAGCCATAGCTGGGGTAATGAAAAATCCAAAGGCTTCCTCAATTGAGTTACATTTAGCAGCATGTGTTATTCCTGAAGGTGTCCTAATCATGTCTTTAATGCGACGTTCACGTCTATTTGGTGGGGTAGTCTGCCAAACAGTTCCATTCTTGGCAATAAGCACATCCTGGGCAATATCTTCCTCTCCCCTGGCAACTTGAACCGGCTGCTCTCGTCCTCTAGCTTGTCCACGATTACGACCTACACCTTGACCTCTACCACGACCTCTCAGTATCACTGTGGTCTGAAGGATCTGACAAATGATCACTTTCTACATCAGAACTGTCAGAAGCTTTGAGTTTGGATTCATCTGACTGCCCTTCCAGAACAACCCTGAGAGTTTCCTCTGTACTATCATACACCACTCTACCTTTTCCAGCCATTATTTCAACGAAAGAAAAGGAGTCTGATGAGAAACAGAACATACAAAATCGAACAGGCATCTTCCTTGTTAGCATTTTATCTATGCTACATTCAATTGTCCAGTACTTCACTTAGTACACTTGAATTTTCCTCCTGCTTTGCTGGGGTCAATTTGTACCCCACGAGGAAAATGAGTGCCAAGTTAACACAGTCCTCTGGAATCTAAATGTAACATTTGCATTTAAAGCAGCTAACACATGGAGACAAATTCATGAAATCTCGAAAAAATGTTCAGCCATGTGAGCTATGGTGAATACTGATTATCACTTGGGGTCCAATTGGACCCCAGTTGGTAGGATGAGGGTTAAGAAACTCTATTCATGCGTTTGGGTTTTTTCCCCAGAAGTTGTTTCTCTGCTTTACAACATAGCCGATTGGCAGCAGGCAGATGCAATTGTTACTGCAGCATGAATCTTCCCATTCCTGAAGAATGGCTGTGGAATCTGTTTTCTTGGAATGTTTCCTGAAATTATAATCCTACGAAAACTATCATTGTGTTTGATTGTCTTTTTGTAATCGGACACCAACATTGTGCATGCATCAATCAAGTGCACTTGAATTAGACCAAATTAGATCTGTTTTTGATGATTCTACTAGCCCGAGGGAGGGACTCCAATATAAAAATGGCAGGAATCTTGTTTGATGGGTGTGGCTCATATTTATACCCGAAAAGGTATCACGATAATTCTAACTGGGCATTTTACATTTCAGTTCCCCAAGTGGTACCAATCTGCAAAGTTTGAGCCCTAAAAGGTACGACGAGCACCCCGTATATGGGAGTCCCCCCCTCGGGTCTACTATATTTTTTATGTGAACTTGGACTGCCTGTGGTCGGAGAAGGACAAAAGAATAAGAATACAAAAAAATAGACATTTGAAACTATAAACATTCAATATAAACTTAAAACCACAATATAACAATTGTGCAGTACAAACAAATAAATAACATATAAAGAAAGACAAAGCTGGACCATCGGGACTCTTTCCAGCTTTGTCTTTCTTTATATAATATAACAATAGCTTTGAAAATCCTAGAACATAAGTAAACATCATGCATTGATGCAAAGGGCATTTTTGACAAAAATTCCAGACCTGATATTGATCATGCCCTGGCAGTCAAGGCCTCTAAATATTTAGTTTCTTAAGTTTTTGGCTTGATCTGGTTTTTGATAACTATAATAAATCAGAATATGATTAATAATACCACAAACTTTTTCTTTAATACTTGAATCTTGTGTTATATTAATCCCAAATAGATCTCTTTGGAGTGGCATAATGTAGATCTTTGCTTGGCCGGCTAATTCTTTCAGTCTACTAGCAATGTGCGGTGGCTTAATGATATTAAATCCACTATCATCTCCACCATCTCTGGTGTAAATATAGCTCAAATCCACCTGCATCCTTCAAAGGAGTAAAATGCTTAATCAACCCTTCATAAACGGTATCTTGTTGACAAAAAGTCACGCTCCCATCACCAAGGCCACAATTTGCAAGATCAGTTCTTTCCCTGACAGTGGATGGTGGTGTTGAGGCATTTTTAGTAGAAAGGCACAAATTTCAAAGTGCACATATTTTTCCCTTTTGGTTTCCTGTTCACAGTACGTGCACTTGAATGTGTACTTGTACTGGCATATCCAAACAGACGTCTTTATAGGGGCAGCAGAGGCAACTGTGCTTGTGGATGTACCAGCTACAAATAAATTAACAAAATAAAACACTACAACTATTTTTGTCATTTTCTTTAATTATGTTTGAAAAGGTGATAAATGTGATTTGATATGAGTAGTATGCGCTTGAACATGGGGTTTATACTCTAGAACTTAAACCACAAGGATTAAACTTTTAAAAATAACAGTTTTCCTTCAGAAAGTTTAAAATTATTAAGTTTACTTGCTTATATCCTGTAAAAACTTTTATAACTTAAAACTCGAGAGTAAGCTTAACTTATAATCTATTATTAGCTTAATAAGATGAGATAATTTCTAGCTAAAACATGATATTATAAGAGATTTTTTATTTCCATCTTAAAAACATAGTGAGATGCGGGATTGCAGATAATTAATTCAGTTTTTTTTTAGAATGAAGCATGATACAATGGGATGTATTGTTATTCAATGAGATAGGAATATGATTTCCATCTCATTAAACTAGTTTTCTGCAATCCCGCACCTTAGTGAAAACATACCAACTTGAATATTTTTAATTAACAAAATTTCATATCTGCAGGCTGTTTAATATTTGTTTTTCCATAAAAGTTGAAAATTTCTGTTTCATTTTTTGGGATTTTCGGAAGCACATGTTTCGTGCTGTCACAACTTTTTACAAATCTGCTCATCTTTCGTGTTTTCTCTACATGTAAAATGCTAAAATTCATAACATAACACTTACCATTTGTGTTTTTTGGAGTCCTTTGAATCTCTGAAAGTCAATCGGCTACTTTAAGTAAAGCTGAACAGACTTCATTTACGGTTCTTTCGCAGCCGCCATCTTTGATTCAGCAGTAAATATCATGTGAGGTGCAAAATAATTCTTTTGTCGGGGAGGGGACAAACTGACATTGTTTACTGTCGGGGGAGAGGAGCAGAATTGTTATATGGAAGTCTCCCCTACTGGGAGTAATTTTGCATTTTCTGAGCCCACAGACAACTGGATTGTGGTTGGATATTGTGAAACGAAGAATGTTGAATAACGTAAAAAGTAGAAAGTTGAATAACACAAAGTTCAATGTTAACTAATGAAAACAACAATGTTGGATTACAAAAGCTACAAAGATGAATTACACAAAGTACAGTGTTGAATTCTTGAAACTACAATGTTCAATTATGAAAAGTACGATGTTGAATTGTAAAATCTACAATGTTGAATCATAAAAAGTACAAACTTGAATCGTAAGTACTACAAAGTTCAATCGAGATATGTCAAAATGTATAAACTTGAATGTTGAATAGTAAAAATAATAAGAAATTAAAAAGTAGGATGCTGAATTTACAACATCGAATTTTGGCGGAAATTGCACACCATAACTAATTACTATAATTTGTAGAAGGATTGAATTTACATGTGAACACGATGGAATGGAATTTACAGTTGGAGAATTGAAAGTGCCATTATTTTATTTCCACGAAGAAAAGAAATTCTGGTATCAATTGAACTGTCTTTTGAAGTCAAAAACACAAGCAGAATATTGGTTGAATGTTATCATTCAAGAAACATTCCTGAACGATTGGCGTTGAAAGCCATTTACCCCGAAGACATTCAAGGAATACAAGACCCCGAAGACATTCAAGGAATCCATGTCCATTTTGAAATGAGAAGCGGAGACAAGAATTAAATGAAAAACTGCCTTTATTATTTACAATACATTAATTAACTGTACCTATTTTTAATTACAAAATGCAAAAAAAAATATAAACCTAATTATTTCATGTGATAAAAAAAGAAAAAGGAAAACAAAATGAAAAATAAAAGAAAAAGAATTTATGAATACATCGGCTCTTCTTCCTCCTTGTCAGCCAGCGGTTTGGAAACCAAATAATGGTCTATTTTTTGTTTTTCTTTTCTACATTGAAAACATAATTGGCTACCTGGACAATCACAATTTAAATATTTTTTGTATGATTTGGCAAAATAAAATTTCTGAAATGTGAGAGGACGATAAAAATAATTACAGATGGTACAATCTCTAGGGACTTCTATAGCAGCATAATTTATCTGGCATTTCTGTGTAAGAGAAACAGGTGACATGAATGTTAGCATGCACCAAAGCAATTATTCTGATAAGGTAAAATGCTAATAATAAAAAATAAAATAAAAATAAATGTTGTTTATAGTGGACGAGCACTTAGCTATCAAGCTATTTCACAGGCACGCCACTTCAAATACAGAAACAAATATTGCAAACAGGAGGCAAACCAGTTGGCTATTTTACAAGCATGGTCGAGGAGTTGAACTCGGGTCTGCCGTGAAACAACTCCAGCAAGTGGTCAGAGCGGGACTTGAACCCGGGACTTACGGACTGCTTTATGCAAACATGTTGTTCTTGCAACAGCAACCAACTGTTTTGATTGCCTATTTCTAGACTGAAATTATCAATTCAGAGAGAGAGACATACATGAAATAAAGTTCTAAGTGTTAATTAACACATTGTTTTCCTATGTCGGCACACGATAAAGAAATGCCGATAAAGTGAATGTTACACAATTGATCATCGTTTCTTTTTGTAAACACTGAATTTAGATTCTTTGTGACTGTCTATTGAGGAACAGAAATTAATAATAAGTTACAACAACGACTTACTCTTTTTTGTTTCTCCATGAAACAGCTCAGCTCCTCGCACCTTTCAGAAGGGGGTAGGGGAAGTATTTCCCTACAATTTGGGCAGTTTGATGAACTTGGTACCAATGATATTCTCCACTGCCGCATACACGTCTTGTGCGCAAACTGGTCGCAACAAATCGATTTCGGGAGGTTCCAATCCTCTTCCAGACAAATAAAACATGTTGACAGGACTTACACATACAAAAAAAATGAACTAGGTCTTAAAGCGAAAAACGTTCCCATGATACTAAATAAAGAACCGTGAGTTTTCAGTTCCAACGACAGTCGATCGTTTTTCTTCTAAAAGTAAATTCAACGTGGTCGTAAAGAACGCAACGCAAATGTTAAGATGCTAACGTTTTCTTAAGTAAAAGTCAGAAATTCTTAGGGGCAGACGAAACCAAACGGTTTGTTCTGAAAGTCAAATCAAACAAAATATTTTACGTACGGTAAAACGGACTGCATACTTGATGGTAAACGATACCAAACGTTTTTGTTCTAAAAGTCAAAGCAAATTCAGTGCACTCGTAAATAAGAACGCAAATGTCAAGATACAACTACACTTAGTGGTTAACAAGTCAAATCAAACTAAATATTGTAAAGAATACAGCGCGAAAGCGTTTAAGTACCGCATACTTAACAGTAAACGAAACCAAACGTTTTCTAAAAGTCAAAGCAAATTTAGCGCGCTCGTAAATAACAATGCAAATGTCAAGATACAACTACACTTGGTGGTAAACAAGTCAAATCAAACTAAATAATCTCGTAAAGAATACAGCAAATTCAGCGCATAGAATGTGATGCGAAAAACATTTCTCACTAAGAAAAACAACAGTGTAGCATGGTAAAAGAAACCAACCATTGTTCTTAAAGTTAAAGCAAATTCAGAGCGGTCGTAAACAACAACGCCAATGTTAAGATAAGATTACTATGTGTCAAAAGAAATGAACCTAAATATTCTCGTAAAGAATGTGACTCGAAACGTGTAACTGTGTAGAGCGGTTTTTCATAAGAAAATTTTCAACGTATAATAAATGTACTTACAAATTTGACGATAAGTCTCGGTCTAGCAGCCTGTTGATCATTGTTCATTCTCTCTTGATTTTCCATTCTCTTGACTTCTCTTCTCTTCACTTCTCTTGACTTAGACTTTTGGCAACGTGTGCATAAAGGATATTACACTGAGTTGGATTTTGTAGCCAATGCTTACATTCTGATTGGATATTTTATTTGTCTTGTGATCCGTTTAGATCATTTAAGGACACATACTAATTTGATCCTTACTTTCAAGCTCGATCACATTTCGATCACATTATGCGGCCCTCTTAGGAAACATACAAAGGTTAGTGGGTAAGAACTGCGTATGAATAATGTTTTTAACGGTGGAGCAAATTTTCCAAATTGTTTGAATTCCATGTAATAAATCCAATTTTTTTTGTAAGTAAAAGGGTTTTCGATTGGTGAATTTCGATCCTAATTGTTTCCTCAGGATTCCCAAAGCCACTATAAATAAAGGTCATCAGTGTTTTATTTTTTACTTTGAGCAGTGAGGCAGTCCAAGATGAGAAAACAAGTTAAGTTCAACTCGCACGTTCAATGCACAGAATTTGATAAAGCAGCTGCCGTAACGGATTGCTGTGTTCAAAATGTTGTTAATGGAGGAAGAAGACAACATCGCTTTACGCACCTCGACATTTCAGACAACACAGCGTAATAAAAAATGAGCTCTTCACGAACACCATAAAGCCTGAAAGAAATGTCGCCTTTTCATGCGCGAATACATTAAACAGACGTTTCTGAATATTTATGAATAAGAGGCATGGAAACGCATAAATGAACAAAACAAATGTAAAAAAATTATGGCGTGACCAATGCATGATGTTGACTCCAATTGTCGAACAACACCATATGGTTCAGATTTATGATGTTGGGTTACAACGTCAGTTTAAAGAAGAAGAAAACATCGAAGCCATGAAACAAAGATTGCTGGTACAAGCAGAAAAAGACGCAGAAGCAGGTCATTGGTTTACTGATCTAGTAAATGAACTGTATGTTTCTCCTGACTGTCCTCCTTCACTGGATTTTCGCTTCGACAGAGTGACAGAAGCCTTAAATGAACTTGTAGCTAACAATACTGAAATCTTTGAGGGTGTTATTTTTTCACCCAAAGAAGGAAAGCAAATGAAAGTTGAGTACGAAGACCTGTCTATGACTGCTGAGGAACTGATTCAGGCAATGGAGACGTGGGAGGAAACTGAAATGGAAACTGCAGTTGACACTTGGGATTATGGTTACTTGTTAACCGATCAAGTAACTGAGTCCCCAATCATTTTGAATAAATTAGATACCTCCGCCATTTTGAATTAAGTACATTCGACCTTTTTCAGTCTTAAGCTTAACTTCCTATAACTACTGAAAGTGGCATTACTTTATACACATAACTACGTTGAAATAATAAAATTTGACCTTGTTAATTAGTCAAAGCTGAGGTGGCGCAGTGTTTTAAGTGATCAGGCTATAGAGCCGAAGGACGTGAGTTCGATTCTCTTCGAGACGGATTTTTTTCTTTTTCCGATCTGAAAATTACTGGTTTTTTTGGGGGGGTTTGTTTGCTTTCGACAAAAGTCGTTACATTTACTTTTCAAAAAAAACCGCAATGTTACGTTACCACTCACTTGTTCTATCACTAAGTTGTAAACTTAGTACAAAGGTATTTCGCAACCGAGAACAACTTGGATCCCAGTGTTAATCCAGCAATAACAATAACTAAATTGTTGTAAACGAATATAAATAACAATAAGCTTTCGCATTTGTGACCCTCCACGGGAAAACCAGCAAAAAGGTGAAGACACGCGCACGCCTGCGATAACACGGCACACTAAGCATGACAACTGACACGGAATATGCGCATATTTTTAAGCAAAACAAAAGGTGTCCCGGTGGGTTTTGTTTGGCACG
Organism: Cladopsammia gracilis; assembly: GCA_022457155.1. Taxonomy (NCBI): domain Eukaryota; kingdom Metazoa; phylum Cnidaria; class Anthozoa; order Scleractinia; family Dendrophylliidae; genus Cladopsammia; species Cladopsammia gracilis. The sequence continues at coordinate 329,914 of JAJGOT010000230.1, forward strand.
GCTTTACACGCTAAGCTTTGTTTTCCAAGCATGTTAAATGTCACGCTACTTAGCGTGTGATTTAACTCGGAAAATCGTGTGATATGGCACGGTAGCGCTCAGCTCTGAAAGTTACAAAGGTAAATAAAGAATTGGAGCAGACCAGGCAGCTGGATGATCTCGAAAGGAGATCGTTTGCATAAAATTAATTCCTCAGCCCAGCTTTGAAATTAACTGAAACAAGTTTTCACATACTTCATACAGTAACAGGACAGAGAAAGCTGAGAAATATTAAATAACCGAACTGTGAAGAAAATATCCAAATGATATTAACACTTAAGCTTACTATTTTATGATTATTTTATAAACTAAACTTAAGCAAGATTTTAATGCGAAGCGTACGGTTACCGGTTACCGATTGCGTAAAATAAATTCCCCGATTACCCAGCTTTGAAATCAACTTATAACAACCTTGGAAACTTTCATATTTTTCATGGAGTAAAAGAGAAAGTATTATAATTATCTGATGGACATTAACAAATTTTTGTAACATGAAGGTTCACAGTTGCAAAGTGTATACTACAGAATGCAAATGTTATTTTCATCCCACCAAGTCAAAGCGGTTTCGGTCACGGCCGTGTTTTGTGTAGGCAAATGTACATTAAATGAGTGAAGTTTTTAATAAATGTTTTTATATAAAACTTTCATTACTAGAATCAAAGCGAGATCATTGAAGTGCTTTTGGCCACAGCCAACGTTTTTGTTGCTAGTGTTCTCTTTCTCCAAGAATAGCCCTTTTTACAGTTCCCGGTGCCATATTGGAATAGTAACCGCGCAAACTTGATAGCGAGGCTGGAGGTGACCCGTGTTTCGCGTCGAAGAGAAGTTTCAGGCCCCGTCCACACGTATCCGGATATTTTCGAAAACGGAGATTTTTTTCTTCGTTTGCACCTCCCGTCCACACGTAAACGGCGTTTTCGGCAACAAATGCGGAGGTTTTTGAATACGCTCTCCAGACTGTAGATTTTTAAAAACGGAGATTTATCGTGTAGACGGTCGAAAACGAAGGTTTTCGAATACGATGACGTCAGAGTTAGTGTCCAGTGCACTCGGCCAGAAATTATCACAAACACGGCGGCGATCAACCGAATGCTAGTCCCACTTCTACTTGGCCTTATTTCGAGCTTTATAACCCTTCTGCAACTACAGGTCGCCTATATAAACCTGCAGGCTGACTATGCAAGGAGAAAGCTGGATATTATGCGTATTATTTCCTTGCCGGCAAGCAAAACAGCACCACTGAAACGACTTAATCAACGAGCTTGCAGGTGGCCACGCAGATTTTGGACAAGACCAGGTCGAACCAGTACGTGGTGGGACAATTTCGTGAACGGTATCGTCATCGACGAGGAATGGACGCAGAATTTTCGTATGTCAAAAAAGTCCCTTTACAAATTAGCAGAGCAACTAAGACCATATATTGAGGGACAGGACACCATCATGAGATCAGCAGTTGATGTGAAAAAACAAGTGGCTCTGACATTGTATTATCTTAGTGACGAAGGAAGGATGAGAAAAACCGCCAATGCTTTCGGATTATCTCGTCAAGTTGTCTCGAAAATCGTCCGGAAAGTGTGCAGAGCAATTACCCTGTACCTAGGCCCCACATATATTAAGCTTCCAGGATCTGTTGATGAAGTAGAACAACACATAAAAAACTTCCACAAAGCACATGGCTTTCCTCAGTGTTTGGGTGCTATTGATGGAACCCACATTGAAATAAAGCAGCCATCATCAAATCCCACTGACTATATTAATCGAAAGGGTCGATATACCCTAAATGTGCAAGCTACTTGTGACTACAAGTATTGTTTTATGGACGTTGTGGTAAAATGGCCTGGTAGTGTTCATGACGCACGGGTTTTTGCAAATTCAAGTTTGAATCTGAAGCTTAAGAATGGAGTGATTAATACGTGTGAGCGCATACTGATGCCTGGTCAAGATCCAGTTCCTGTTTTTTTACTAGGAGATCCTGCCTATGCACTCATGCCGTATCTCATGAAAGAGTACTCTAATGGTGGCTCAACAGTACAGGAACAGTATTTTGGCATGACACTGTGCCAGTCACGCATGGTTATCGAATGCTCTTTTGGTCGCCTTAAAGCACGTTTTGGGGCTTTGAGGCGTGCCATGGACATCAATCTGGACGAGCTTCCTCACGTCATCTATGCCTGTTTTGTTCTGCACAATTTTTGTGAGATGAACAATGAGAAAATTGGAGAGGAAAAGGTTGCCACTGCCATGGATTATGATAAGCATTTCCAGCCTCCTCTTGATTCAAGCAACCATTCAAGAGACTGTAATGAGAAGCAAGGTAAAAAAATCAGAAGAATACTAACACAATATTTGGATCCATGACATTTATAGGATAGATTTCCTCATTTTCAAGGTGCATTATCTTAAACATGTAAATTACAAGCTCTAATCATAATCCCACATTAGTGCCAGCAGATCTTTTTCTTGATATGGGTTGAAGTTGCTCAGGTGTCCAATTAGTGTACATTTAAATTGGATCATATGTGCTCTAAATTTGACAGTGAGACTGCTAAGTTTTAATATTTTGGGTTTATACATAGATTCTCTGTAATTAGAAAAATGACAAGGTGAATTTGATTAGTCTTTCTCCGAATTTTCTCGTCAATTTTTTTATTGAACAGTGTAAACTCCAGGTTATGTACCTACCCTGGAAAGGAAAATGAACAAAAATTACAGCATATGCAAAAAATGCTTCCTTTTTGAATGATGCAGATACTACTCCCCAAATAACAATGTTTATGGTATTTACAGAATAATGGATTTTTTCTAGCTCAATACTCCTTTGTAGTCCAGGCACATAGGTTTTAGTACAGCATCCTTTATTGAAATAGCTTTACTCCTATTTCAGAAAATGTTGCACTTTGCATAATTCAGAATGCATGTGTTGTGATCCAGTGTTTTATGGGACAAAGTATTCTTGTGGTGTAAATGCTCGAAAAGGAATTACCACACTTTTACTCAGAAATTGCTGCTTAGTGAAAAGGGCCCTCCCATGACACACCACAAGCTACAGCACATTCATCGCAATCACATGGTGCAACTTTTATTGAAATACTGGGTACTGGCCATTTTTTATAGTGTAGAGGGGAGGGGGGGAGGGGCTGGGAGAAAAGATTGGTGGTTTAAGGCAATGTTAAATTAGCAAAGAGGGGGCCTTTGTATTTTAGGGACGATGAAGGGGGGGTGTTGTTCTGCATGATTTTTTTGGTGATTCAGTGGTTCAAAAGAAATGAAAGCTTACTAAAAAATCTCTAAGCACCCAGCCCCCCCCCCCCTTCTAGATAAATAATGACCTGGCCCTAGGTGTATACTTGTGCTTCAAATCAGGATCAGGCTTGTTGATAGTGGGCTTTTATCAAAGGAAGAGACATGAAAGGGTATAACCAGTAGGCTATAACAAAACACAGAAATGCAGGCTGTGCAATTGTAGCATGCCTCTACTGAAAGCATTTTATATCATGCCACAGAAATTACAGTGTGGTAGGAAGCATGTGTGCCATACCCCTGTTAGGCTTTCACCTTTTTTCTTTATTGGTTGAAGTTTCTTCAAATGAGACCTGAAAAAAACTTTTTAAACTATATCTATAGCGAGGGGGAGATATGCTGTACCATAAGGGTACCTTTCTCGCTGAAAAACAAGTGAATCAGATAAGTTTCATGCACAAATACCCTCCTCTTTGTGTGATGTTTTTTTTCATTATAAGTTCACTCCTTTTTGAAGTCTCAAAGTGAGCAATATGACATATGATAGATGACATACCAATTAGCAATTTTTTACTTGTGGAAATTTAATTATTGAATTAATGTAAAAGTACTTCCAAGGTTAATGCGATGACTCATTTTGTAAAAATAACTAATGTTACCATTACTGGTTAATAGCCTATAGATTGAGTGCTTCAGTTCTGAGATACAAACCCCTGGACAAGGCTGCTGATCGCGGATTGTCTTGTCCCCTGGAAACATGATGGAATGAAGATTGTCAGGATTGCCAGCTCTGTTGGTTTTCTCTTGATCTGAAACCCATTGACAAATAATAAGCAGACATTTCATGTATGTTTTACTATACGAAAAATTACAAGATGTTTTATTGTTTTAGCAGGCTTGTTCAGGTCTTCACCCTGGCCTGTCATGTTGAAAGTGGAGAAGCTCCAGGAAAGGGGGGGATTACCATATGTTTAACAACACAAAACATATTATATCTTTGTTTTGCCTTGAGGTACCGTGCCTCAACACTCAAAGCGGTACCAAACCATACCAATTTTTAGCCATTAATAGTAAAGCATAGCATTAGTGGGGAAAGCTTTGGCTAGGAAAGACGTTTATGGAAACCTACCTCACATCGTCAAAAAAGTAGCCACACATATAACTTCGAACATGACTGCCAACAGTTTGCACTTATGGCTTGTGTACACTCTCGACTTGATCGCTGGCGTAGAACAGTAGGTTGCATAAGGGTCATAGGCTTATCTTACTTGATGCTTGTTCGAGACATCACAGCAGGAGTTGACAATACATTATATTATTTGTTGTGGCCGAGTGCCAGGCTTAATTGAAGCTTGTAGAAATTATGACAGCAGAAGTGGTCGATGCATTCAAATAAATGATATGTTAATACAGTGTTGACTTGACTGACGCTTGAAATAGACATCACAGCAGGAGTGGTCAATACACTATAATACTTGTTGTGGTTGTGTTACCTCGTCTCCTGCTGCACCGGCCGGGGCCAGGACTGCATTGGTTGCAACGGGAATTTGGGTCGGCCGCAGGCGAGTCTTGAACTGCTGGCGGACGTTGAATAAGAGCATCTCCAACAGCTGGGGCAACGACGGGAGCCGCCGGTGGTGGTGGAAGTTCATCTGCCATTAACGAACTCAAAGATTGCTGGTGGCGGTTGACTGAAGTACCAAAGCGAAATTTGGCCGTCGTCCCGGAGTACGGTTAAAATGACCACGTCTCAAGCGGGACGGCGGAATATGTAATCTAAGTCCCCAAAGCATCAACCTCGCAATGAGCGTGCGTGGGCACGGGGGAATCCGAAGACGCAATGAAAACTTCTACGATGAGCTATATAATTATGCAGTGAGAATAGCTAATAGTTTTGCTTCTTTGATGAAGTTCCCCAAATACAATATCTTTTAAAACTTGCGTAATGTGAGATTGGGTCTCAAGTTACTTGAAACCTTAAAAACAATGGACTTTATTTATTTATTTATTACAATTCATGGCTAAAAAATAGAATAAATTACATTACAAAAAAATATATATTATAAACTAGAGATAGCCATAGGAGGTCCGCAAAAGAGTCCTAGACCCCATTCTAGGCAGACCCAATGTTCAAAACACATTAAAAAAATTAATAAAAAATTTTATACTAAAATTACAATTACAAATTACAAATAAAAAATACTATTAATCTAAAAAATTCAGTAGACTCCTTTTGAATGAGCGTAAGTTAGGACTAAGCTGAACTTCGGTCGATAAACTATTCCAGCTGTTAACAATATGATTAAAATAAGTAAATTTAAAGGCATTAGTTTTGGCATATTTTTTCTTCAATTTTATGCCGTCAGAGTCTCTAAGAATGAAACGATCATCTTTACGATAACATTTTAAAATCTTAGTAACGTCTAAATAAAGGTAACCATATAAAGCTTTGTATAAAAAAGAAACATCAGCAATAAAACGTCTTTGTTCAAGAGTTCTCAAGTTCAATTCCTTTAAGCGGGCTTCATAGCAAGAGTCATTCTTTAAAATAAGCTTAGAAGCCCTTCTCTGAACACGCTCAATCAAATCAATGTTTCTTCGAGTATGAGGAGACCACACAATTGAACAGTACTCTAAGTTTGATCTCACAAGGCAACAATACAATATTTTCAGTGTTGATACATCAAAAAGACCCTTGCAAGTGCGCGAGATTAGGCCCAGCATCTTATTCGCCTTTGAAGTGATGCTATCCACATGGTGGTTCCATGATAGATCTTGAGTTACTAGTAGGCCCAAGTCTTTGAATTCTGTAACAGAATCCAGGGCTGTTCCGTTCATAAAGAAGACTGAATGAAGTGGTTGTTTTTTCCTTAATGCACTTTGAAGCCGTTGAGCACTATCCTTCTTATGCGGATCATTTACTTTTTAAAATAACAAAATGACATTTCTATAGTTTTCCATAAGCATATTACATGTACACAATATGTAACCTCATAAAACCTAATCAAGGCTGTGCTACAAGAATTATTTTAGTACATTTGTTAAATGCTGTTGCAATAAGGCAAATTTTAGTCGCATGTGGCACAAAGGCACTACCAGAGCACATACAGCCCTGTAATTAGTAATATAGTTAATTTCGAATTACTCTAAATGTATTACTAATAATAAGTGTATGTAAAACTAATTATTTAGGGTTGTGAGAGAGTAATAAAATCTGAAAGTTCAAATGTGGTTGACATAATACAAGAAAAAAAAGGATGTGACTGACTGGCACCGTCTTAACTTGTTAGACGCTTGTAGGAGATGTGACAGTAGGTCAGTGGTTCATAGCGGAGCACTTGCCAGGCTGAAGGCCTGGCTGCGCAGCACCATACTCATAGAACCATGCCCGTCATTTTTCATGGTCATGGCTAGCGGAATGTTTCGCGGGCGCGTTGTCTGCCCGCCGAACGCCCGCCGTACGCTTTGAGCTAAACATGCGCGTACGAAGTCGTCAACATCCGGGATCTTTGAGGCTTCGTTTTTCGTGCGGCTACACAGCCGTCAGCTCGGTAAGTTTGGATCTTTCGCTGGTCAGTGTTTAGCGGACAAGTAAAGTCGTTATTTCTCTGCATTTTTTCGCGGTTTGCTACTCAAGACAGGGATACTAATTGAGGGATACTCTGAAGCCGCTTTAGTAGAAAAAGAAGAGCTTTCTGGGATAAAATCTTGCTTCGAGGAACTTCATTTCAATGCGAGAGAATTATTAAACAAGCAAGCGAGGGACTCAAAGGTAAACTGAACAGATTACATTTTTCGATGGGAATTTATGTTGATATCAATTTGTGATTGACTTTTTCTTTCTGTTCTTGTGTAGTTTTGGAGAATTATTTTAATTAAAACGAGCTTAACTTCAGTTGTATCGATTTCTTGAATTTCATTGAAGGCAGCTTGATGCGCTATATTAAAATGGTATGCGTTATGCTTTTTAACATAAACTAATGGAGATTTGAATAAAATTTTTCGAAAGAAGGTTGTGTTATCCATTTTTATGTGTTTGTTCATTCATTGCATAGATTGAAAAGCGATTTTATGTAAACAAAACAAAACTTAGATTTTATACTCGCGTCGCCTTATGCAAATGTTTGTGTATTTTTGCAATTTTGATTTCCAAATCACTTTCTCAGGCATTTTTTGACAAGCAACAATTGTATTTTATTCAGAAAATAGTCGTAATAGTTATTCTAGACGGAGAAAAAGTTGTTTTTGTGAACTTTTGTACGGTCTAAATGTACTGTGCAGACGGTCGGATAATACTGTTTTTGAGAATTGCTAAAATTGTATATAGCCTGGTCGTCAATCTTAATTCTTGTGCTTCCGACCTTTCACCTAAGTTACGTTTCATCTTAGTTCAGCTTGTTCAGAGGTTCTTCAAAGGGCGACGCTGTTAGGCTAAGGCTAACTATATATATTAAAATTTATTTAACCTCACATTTATGTATGTGGGGTACATATTTGTAGTCATTTTATATTACTTGGGAAAATTAAACTGACAAATTACATTGACAAAATAAGTCAAAAGGTGAAGCTAGAGCATGCTCAGAGAACTTGATTACATTATTAAATAATTAACTAATTATTATTGTCTGGCATGTCCAGATACTGTTAAACTTCATACTGTTTCTTCTTGTAACAATAGGCTCAAATTAGCTTATACGCATGCGTAAGGAAGTTTTATGGATAATTTTTAAAATGATAGGAATATTTGACCGACATGGAGAAGACTTACTCAGTCATCATTCCTACACACCACGTTGTCACTGTTAAATGTTTTGTTTTAAAGGCGAGAAGCAAAGCAAAGCTATTAAACGGAAGTGCACGATTGATACACAATAATTAATGAACTTAACACGAACTCATGACGCTGTGCGCACAGGTAATTATTCACGAAATTACATTCTCTCTAGTTCCCTGACATAAGCAAATTCTCAAAGTAATATGTTTATTATAATCACAGTTAAACTAACCGATAAAATTGTAAATCATAGCATATGTACTCTATATGTTCCCTTCTCCTCAACACGTTCATTTTCCTACGTTTTTCCGCAAGTAAGTAAAAGTGTTGAGACATTTTGTTATTTTGGGAGTCGTTTCCTATTGCTTGTATTGTTGTCGTCACAAATTTACCCCCCTCCCCCCAATTAATGTTGATACCCAGAGCTCAGGCATTGTTGAAAGCAACAACATTGAATGAGGGAGGGGGGAGCTTTGTAGCACCTAGTTATATGAATAATAATGATGAATACCAAATTCATTATTCGATAATGCGATATGCTGAGACTGTCTCAACTACTTTTGTCGCCGATTGTAGTTTTGTTTTCTTAAACAAGTGTTGTTTCCTCATGCAAGTTTTACTTCCTCTAATGAGTTTTATGTCTACTTTTTCCTTTGCATGAGTTTCGATTCCTCGCGCGAGTTTTGGCGTAGCGTTACTTTGGACTTTCCTTGATTGAGTTCAATGCAAGTCTGTTCACCTGTGCAGTGTTCTTGTATAAGGACCTTCTGGCCTTTTCTTGTATCACTGTAAATTTGTTACATCACTACTGTCTAGAGTTGGTATCCAGTCCACATCATCTGGAAATTGAACAAGGTATCCATTCACCTTGTCGTAATCCATTACTGAGCCCTTTATCCATCCAAGATACTTTACTTCTCTGTCCACATTTTCTTGGCACTCCACTTCAACTCTTGTTCCTACCATTGTTTGTCGTCATTTTCTTTTTAGTGACCGTTTTTCTAACCATGCTCTTTTGTCAGGTTGTGTCTTTTGATTTGAATGTCGGTTTCGTTTAACAAAGTATTTGTTCTTTTAAAACTTAGTCGTGAACGTTTCCTCTTCCTTAGTTTTATTTGTTTTTCTTCCTGACTGTAATTTTCATAGCTAATGTTTATGTTTTGTTGACTTGTGACAATCTTAACAGCGTGTAGTCTATCTTCCAGGTAAATATTTTTGATCAACACTGAAATGTTGCTACATCCCTCTCCTATTGACTGACGATTTAAGGATTCGACAGTATTGTTGGTATTTGGAGTTGTGTCCCACTCTTTCCTATCGCGGAGTGTGTACGCCTTGCAAAACATTCTTAGTATTATCACCCTCGACCACCATCTTACCTAGTTAACAGATTTCGACCAGTGACCATTGGTAACCCCGTTACAAATTGCAGCCAGATCAGGGGTGAGAAGATGCTTGGCTTCCGCTGTACTTTTTGTACCACTACGAATGTCGAATACCAGCCTGACATCCGCTTGTAAACTAGTCTTGTAAACTATGCTTGAGATGACGAAATATTCTGTGTTCGTCTTTACCTTTCGTAACAATGTCGCTTACGCAGTTAATGGAGGTTTTCCAATGAACAGTGCAACTGCGCATAATCTTCGGGATGATTATCTTCCTATATTTTGTTCAAACCCGTTATATTCTGCTTGGTCAAAATCAACCATGATTTGCCTGAGGTTCTGTCCATTTTTAAACGAAGGGTGGATTTCAGTGACATGTTTAAATACCTCTGCAATAGCTGTTGCATAAGCGTCTCCATCTTGCTTATTCAGAAGCACTCTCGCAACCGCATTATACATGGTGTTTTCGTTAAACGCTACCATGTTAAGTAAATATGGAAATCCGCTATTGTTTGTGTAAGTTATGTCCACATATAAATCCTTTGTATCCCTCAAAAGGTCTGCCTGATATGGAGCAAGAAAAAAAGGCAAAAATTCCTTGTTGGCGACAGCAGATACTCCTTGCCTTCCATTTGATAATTACTCATTAATTCATTTACTTTGCCTCAAATTTCCTGATCAACCGACTCTTGCATATTTTCGTACTCTTTTCTGAAGTTTTCAAACTTCAATACTTGAACTAGAGGAATCATATTGGGATGTCAGCTGTCTCTCTCGCCAAACCCTGCTAGGATTGGAAGCTGCTGGAGATTTTTCTGTAGGGAGAAATCCAATCATGAGTTGTTTAGTTGAGGGAACAATCCTTTCTTAATGCCGTTTGAATGTCACTTTTTACAGATTGCGAGATGATGTGAGGTGCTGGTTTTTCATGATTATGCACTGTTCCAGGTAGACACCCAATCCTTCCCCCATCGTCAGCCGCTGGCCAGACGTAGATTATTTGTGCGGGACAATTACCCGTTTGCTTGAGGGAGTGGCTTGAAGCATGATCTCTGCATTTGTTTAGTCTCTGTCAATTACTTACAGTGTAAGTACAGCCTTCAAATGAACATTTTTTTATACCCTTGCAAAATGCATGCTTCATATAAACTTCTGTTGTCGTTGTATCTACCTTTAAAAATAACTTTTGTGTGGAGGTACCTCTCCTTGTGAGTTGACTATCATCCCACAAAATGCGGTCTTTGAGATGATCTGAAGCCTCCCATTTTAACATCTTTGCAGTACTTAATTCCACCACTGGCGTCGTCAAAACCAGGATATTCATAACCAGTTTTTTTCTTAATGTCGGACCACATCTTGCAATCCATTAGTAACTTTCTGATCTTTGGTAAATGGTGTTTGTTTCTCCCTGTGGAATCACGATTTCTAGAGGTGGAAGCTTGTTTCGGCTTGCTATCTTCAAATACGTCTGGATGTAGTGCAAATAGATCATGTGGATTTATAAGTAAAGCTTTTCCTTTCTCTGTAGGGGAATACGATCGTGATGCCTTTGTAAAGTACTGGCCACGATAAATATTAAAAGAAAATTTATTAAACCAAAATGTGCCAGTTGACGCAAGTGCGTTGACCACCACTCTTTTTTTTAAGGGGCCTCCCGTGGAGCTGTGCTCCCTTGGAATAACTTTGCGACGAATCAAAATGTTTTTTTAGTATCAGGAGAGGTAACCTAGCCTTGTTAACAACCTCTCAACCAGGAAATAACTTTGTCTTCGTTGACTCTATGCTTTACTACCGGAAAGTTTCCAACCTCTTCTAAGGCTTTAAGAAGAAGGGTAGCACTTTCTTTGCAGTTAAAATCCCTTTTTGAAGAGATATCACAGCTGGAACAGCACTCGCCGCTCGTTGCTTGTTCAAACACGTCTGAAGATTCAGAGGCACGTACCTGCCTGTAGACCATATAGCCACTTCCAGGATCGCTCATATTCACTTTTCTTCGTAAGAACTTCGTCCAGTAAGCAATCCTTTGTCCAATAAATTAGTCGCTGGTCATCGACGCTTTCATTGACGAGAATGATACCATCTGCAGATTCGTTGTTTCTACCCACTTGTCCAAATTCTTGCACAAGTACTGCCATATTTTGCATACATCCAATTTGGTAAACGAGATTAACATCAGGGCTGTGGCTTCCAAGTTTACAGGACACAAATGATGGACAAAATCTAACAACTGATTTTTGGAAAATAATCAAAACCTAATATTGCTGATTTACAATCCACCGTAAATCAGCAACACCGAAAAGCTTAAAAAAATATATCAAAATATATAGCTTGTTGCTTAATTGTATGCCTCATCATATTTGGTCGTCCAAACTAGTAGTTTTAAAATGACAATGAATGACGCATAGGCACAGTAGTATAGCACATAATTTTCATTTCAATTCATGTCGCAACGTCATGCATAAGCATGCATGCAAAAGAAGAAATGTAAGCACATAAAAGAGCTGGTAGCCATTGCAGCTGTCAGAGTTTGATATGCTATCTGTTTAAAGATTTAATTTCTTTTAAGGGAAGTCGCCAGTGAATGAATTTGCTTGCAGACATTGGGACCATATCCAATAAGAAAGACCGACTTTTTAAAATTAGGGTCGCCTTTCAAACATATTAACTTGGAAACGAAGTTGGTGACCCCCCTTTTTGGCATTTCTGACATGAGTAAGTCATTACCTAGCTGTAGCAAAAGTTTCATAAAAAAAGCAATGTAGGTGAACTGATTTTTGTGTCGTTTTTCTTTTCCAGTGAAATCCTTCCAGCTACAAATTAACTTTGAATTGTACAGTTTTTGTCCTGAAAGTTATGATAAAAGGTATATTAATTGATATTTTCCCATTATTTTTATTGAATGATACTTTTATTGACCACGAATAACCAGTAGACAATCAAAGTTTAATAGAAAATTGACAAGATTGTACCTTGATGTACTGCAAGCTATTAAACGCGTATAAATGTAATACTGTGATAAACATGGTACGAGAATTTGTTTTTTTTTTGGAAAATTTAACTACTTCAAGTGCAACATGCAGAGAATGAAACAATTCTCACTTGGAAAAACAGCAATAATGTTCCAGCCTCCATCACGTTAAAATGTCCTAAGGGTTTGTCGTTTTATTTTGTGGGATTTTATTTATTGTTAAATGGTTGATTGTGGAGGTTATCTTTTAATTTTCCCAAAATGATGACATTTTTCCGTTGAAAACTAACTAAAAACTCTGCGCCTGATGAAAATTATGTTGGCAAATAGCGCCAGTAATTCTGCACTTCAAAGTTTTTAAATGCTTGGAAGTTTTTTAGTAACCTTTCAAAATGTTTGGTAAATTGCCAGTGTATTGGCTATATACCTAATTCAATAAATGTTCCTTTGGTCATTGGTAATTGGGCATTGAGAAGCTATTGTTTGGCGGTCACTCAAGCAAAGCATTGCATTGTGTTCCGTGTGCCCAAATGCCAATGCCCAATTACCAATGACCAATTGCGAGAGCAACCAGTATTAACGTTAAATAATAAAAATGACAACCTTAACTTTTCAGTAATTTCCTAACTTCCAACATCCAATGCTTTTTCCAAATCCAATACTTCTGACACGTTTCCTTTTGAAGATATATAGACCACCCCTTATTCGTTTTATAAAATAGGGGGCATACCCAGGCCTCCATATTATAGCTGGGTGGAGGGACTATATGCGTGCCAGTATTGTACAAAATAATGCTCTTATCTGTGATGTCCGGCTGTTGTGGTGGGCGAAACGCACCAGGAATTTCAAGCTTGCATGTTTTTTTTACCAGTTTCCTGTAGAGGCCGATGCAGTTGGTTTCTTTCCGCATCTTGGGACTTGGCCCAGTCTATCATTTCCTCCAGGTTGTCCATTAGACAGTCTTGGATTGTTCCATGGATATGAGGGGTCACATTCCTCTTTCTCACCTGAAAGTTTTGAAATAGAAAATATATATTAAATAGAGCTTGAAAATTGGTTCCTTCAAGTAAAACTTGTCAGACAAGAAGTCAAAGTAAGGTAATGTGTAAAGCGTATCTCAAAGTGCATCAAGTCTTGTTTTTTAATATCCATTATTAAAAGGCAAAATAAACAAAGTGAACACTTGCCCTCTTTCTTGTCCCTGTCTTGTCTGCAGATTCATCGGCCTGCAATGTGTCAGCAATAACTAGAAATAAGTAACTAGCAATAGAAAATAAGGGGACAGAGAGGGACATGCTCAGTCTAACTCTTGGGATATGTGAATTTCACTAAAGTTATTTTTTAGAAGACAAAGTAACAAAAGTCAGTTTCCCAAGACGTATCCAAATGCCAACAAATTCCACTAGGGAAAGCTATACTGAATATTCAACAGCTGTCATTAGACAACTTTAGTGACATTCACATGATTCCTAGCCAACGTCCCAATTTTCTCTCTGTCCCCTTATTTTCTCTTGCTTACTTACAACATACTCTACACGATTGACCACATTATAAGAAAAAAAATTATGCCAACATTAAAAACTGTTCAGGACTTCTATTAAAAGTATCAACAGAAAACAAGTACTACATCCCTCTCAATGACATGTGGTAAATCGCATCAGTTACCTTCCTGTAAATTTTCATTTTCGGTGATGTGACTGAAATGCCGGGGCAGTATTCTTCTTCTTCCCATGATTCGTGGGTCAATGGCTCAGTCTGATAAATAAAAAAGGAACCAAAAATGTTTTGATATTTTTGCTTGCTTTAGACGGAAGGACGGCATAGCATATTTTCAATTGTTGGGGCTCTGAAGAGAGCGCCAGAGACATAATATTTTTGCTATTTCTTTTCAAGTTTTATCTTAATGCTTAACCCTGACCCCCCTCCCTCCACCGTCCCTGATACATCCCTGTTTAAAAACATTAATTTACTGTAGAGGAAAAATAAACTTACATTCACTTTAATTATTGCAGGCGGTTTCTTAAATTTTTAACATCGAGGAAAGATCCTTGAAACTGCCGTATATTCTAAAAGGGGCAATAGGAGAGCGTGGGACAAATACATTATCTTAAAAAATGGAAATGGAAATGCATAAAAAAAATGAAAAACAGGAAAAATGTAAACTTAACCTGGTGTTTTGAAAAATCTGTTGCAACATGATATAGAACAACACAACACCTGAATTTTTTCAGGTCAATTTTTCCTTATTCTTAACCAGCCAAGTTATATATCAATCGAAGAGTATGGGAACATTACAGCAAAATTAATTTGTGTGAGCATAAATCTCAAACAGTTTAAAAGCACAATATTATGGTACATGTAGTTTACCTTTGAAAATCGGTTCTTGTGTACCAGTGATGCTCCTTCAAGAGTCCAAAATTGGACTCGATCACTCCAGTGTTCAGAATCACACTGCACAGAATCAAATCAAGTCAGTATGGACAAAAATGACTAATGAACTATACAGTACAATATTTTCCCACTAGAGTCAACAGTCCATTTTAAAAGCTATTGTCCATGCATGATCTTTACAAACAGGACATTATCAGTGTACATTATCAGTGTTGTGGTAATTAGATTGCAACAGACAGAATTTTTCCAAAATTTTTGTTTAGCTTTCCTTTAGGTTACTGTAAGAGCATTGATACTTTGTAAAATGCACAAAATATATTATTATTATTATCATCAGCATTGTCTTTCCCATCCATTTCACATTCATCACCTTCATCAGAACTGGTGTCACTGTCAGATAATGTTAAAGGCCCAGTATCACCCATTCAGCTTTATGTTCCATTGTTGTTGTTTTCAAATGACAAGCTTGCATGTGATTGGCTGTTTCGAGAATTTTCAACTGTGTTAAATTCAATCGTCGAGGCATTGGGTGCGCAATGCATTTTGGGTGATACCAAGAGGAATCAGTGACTGTATCACAGAAACAGCATTCTAAAGACAAAGGCTAGTTTTATGTGATCTTATCCTTCTTTACTAGGGTGGGTCATTTTATTTTTTGCCTGAAAAATACGAGGGTGGGTTACATAAAACTTGCCTTTGTAAAAATTAATTTTTAGAGCTCACCCTGTACTTTATTACCAATCCCTGGTTATAAGATATGAAATTGCTACACTCACCCTCATTGACTTCTTTATATGGACTGATGCAACTTGCCCCATACCTAGACAAACAACAACACAGTTTTTGCCTTGATAAAATTCTTCACATTGTTATCAGGACTAAATTATTAATAGAAAACAGAAATTTCAAATTTTTCTCTCTAAGGGACCATTCATTCTTTATGGGATGGGGGGAGCGATGGGTGAGAAAATGGGCGGAACCTGAAATTTTAGCCACTGCAAAGAGAGGGGTCCTGGGGAAATTTTTTGTTATGGAGGGGGTCTTGAAATTTTAAACAGATGATGTCTTGAATAAAAATGCAAAAAAATAACTACAGTGTACCAATAAGAGCGGGGCACCCTCAATTTCATGGCTGGGAGCCTTTGGGCTCTTTGATTTTTCTAAGAGCACAGCCTTGCACAGTATTTTGGTGCAGTCATGGGCCATGATTATAGTTTTAATTTCTTTATTTGGTAAAGCCATAATTGTACATGATATCACTTAAAGTTTTAACCCACCATTGAACATATTTCTGGACTGTAACAGTATTAAACTGAGGGTTTTAAGGATTGAGGTTAAAAGTATTAATTAGTATTTGTAATACAGTCACCCCCAAATTTCCACCACTAAATCATCACGCCCCCACAAAAATATGGTATGGATACAAACAATACAACTTTTATTTTATAGAAATCAGATTAATAGTGGGGGGGAAGTATTAAAATTCTTCCCAACAGAATATGGGAGATGTGAGAAAATCCAGATTCACTAAGAGGGGGGAATGAAAAAAATGGAAAATTTGTTAATTTTTCACCCATCTCCCCCCTCCCATAAATAATGAACGAAAGACTGACTTTTGCATGCAAACTGTGATCTATCTGAGGTTCGTCCGATCGTCGGCCCTATTTACCTTTCAACGACCCCTCATAAATTACATCGTATAAACTTTAAAAATATCATGATACTAAACATTAATAGATAACTTTGAACCGTCATTTACTCTTCTCGTGTTATAGCGAGTGTCCCAAAAGAGGCATTTTGGAAATTTTGATGGTTTACATTGTACCAACCATGTGGCATTTATACTTTGATACTCACACATAAAATGCTCAATCAGTTCCTCCTCTTGAGGTACATTCTCCCAATTTTGTCCACGGACAAACAAAGATTTTTCCAAGTCTTGATCCATTGTCAAGAATCAATGAAAAACAAAACAAGCTAACTTTTGAAGAGAACCACGTAGAAATTTGCCACGGCGGCGTCAATTTCAATAGTGAACTGAGGAAAAACATATATTCTCGTATTACAAAACCGAATGCTCAGATTGCTTCGTTCTTGTACATGTGTGTGGTGGCCCTTGCACATGGCTGTGGCTTTTAAAAAATTGCATCGATATTAAAAAGTTAATTGATAACTTACCCGCATTCGAAGCCTTTGAAAAGAAATCAGTAATTTGCGTGGATCCTGGACGTTTTTTCTTGCTCTTATTTTTCTCTGTGTTTCCTTGCTGTTGATCTATGTTTCCATAAATCATGTGGGCTTCCTGGTTGGTGATGACGGAGGGGTTGTACGAGCCTGGGTGATTACAGCCATATGAAAATCGTCGTTTCAAATGTTTTTGTCGATACCGAATACCTACTGCCATTGGTGAGGGACATATTGCCGGCAAACCATCAGTTTGAGGCGGATCCTGCTGCAACCTGTCAATCAGAGTCCACGGGGAATTATTAAAAGCCAACCTATGGTCACTGGACGGAATTTGAAAGAATGAAATGACCAGCAACAAGCTCAGAAATGACATGCTTAGAAACATTGACTGATCATCTTTCTTATTTTACAAACTTGTTTCCAGTAATCTTTGACCGTTTTGTTGTTCTTACCTTGTATATGCTTCATTTAGAAGTGTCACAGCAAAAAAACTGCAAAACACCAACCCCCACCCGGACGGGAAATTTTTTGTTGACCTCATTGGCCTACGTGCAATACTACTACAGAGATGCTACTGCTACTAATGTTTGTTGTAAGGACATGAAAGGAACTATACACGCATATATGCACACGTATATACGCATACATGGCACATTTCCTAATGGCATTACAAAATGTAACTTCTTTCATTAGTCTTGTTTGTCTTAGGATTTTGGATGTTTTAATTAGCTAATTGAATTACATGGGTCCGCTGCAAAGCAAAACAAAGCTGTTTTGCATAGAATAAAGGTTTTACAAAGCGTAAAACAAAATAACAAACTAAACAAGTGAGTTTCTTTTCTAAATTTGTATAAGGACTTTTTACAATTGCGGCAAAATTATCCAGCAAGCTACCCTACCCAGCTGTGTGATCCCTGGTACAGTAGCAACAAAATAGAATAAGTCTGCTAGGATAACTCCTTAAGGAATTACTTACACGAACCATAGAGGTCTGTATTGGGGACTTGCACGAAGAAAACGTTCATCTACCAGCGTACAAAACCAAGGTTATATATAACAATTCAAAGGGGAGAAACTTCAAATAAATGTGGCAACTAAACATATCTGAATTTCGTAACTGTTCATCAGTAGGATGCCTAAAATTGTGCAATTCTACCATTGGTTTCAGCTCCATTAAATCCTATACCAATTGTAGAACATTTTAGGAGGAGCCACCCACAGTGTGAGCACAGTTACTGAAGGATGTACGCTGACTGATCGCTCTTTAGGAGACACTTGACGAGGGGATAACACACCATGTCTTGTTGCACCGCCAATGGGTACCAAACAAACTTCGATGTTGCGGGCACACTGACATATTCAAATGAGACTCTTCAACCTAAAAATGTCTATAAAAAAGAAAGGAAAAAATTGACTGACAGCAATTGTACAGACTAGACCTTGTCATTTAAGTGAATGAAAATACAAGTAGTTTTGAGGATGATGTTTACATTGTGTTTACATTATTGGTTGAACTAAGGTCAAATAGCAGTTAACATGCATAACTGAGAACATTAAAAGATCCTGAACTTGAATGATGAACACTTGGTAGTTCTTCATCCTTAATTTGATAAGCATTCAGGTCAGTTAAATATATAGCAGTGTTGTACAGTTTGAGACCCAAAAATATGCATGTGCTGCACAGCCAAATCTTCTCCAGTGAACCAAATACTGGGTGCACATTCGACACTTCTGCTAAGAGAACTGTGTTGAAATTTATTTTGTAAGTCCCATGAACTGTCATAGAAGATACTTGGTATAATAGGATACTCTTCCACCAGATCTCCAAATGTTGGGTAAAATCTTGAAATGTAATCCTTTGTGTTAGCTCTTTCATTTTCATTGATTGGGACGCTCACGTAAGTTGATCCACTCTCAATGTAAAGTCCTTCTGAAAGAGAGGATGTTCTTCTGCCAACATAGCACGATTGCTTGAGAGTGGAATGGAATCAGCACGGGTCCACTTTGGTGTCTTTCAGCTAATGTCTTCCGAAGGTTTTTAAAATTTTTGGTGATCTTTAAAATTTTCTTGAAAAGCTGATGTTTGCCCATGCTTTTACTAATGGCCCAAATTTCAGAATCTGACTTGGTATGTGGATCAGTAATGTTGCTTTGGGGTGATGTTTTCCTGAAAAACATATTTGAAAATCTGTAGATTTTCTTTTGATCAGTCCTTTCAGTAATTTCTAAGGCTGTTATAAGTACCCTCCATACATCTGGGCAGTTGTTTGCATATTGTTCCCTGAAAAATGCAAACACACAACTAAGCAGTGAATCTGGACCCCAGTTTGACCAAGATTGTTGGTGGGGTCTTGAAGGTCTTCTGCAGAAATGCACACCAGTTTGTCTTTGACTTCTAAATAACCGTAATGAAAAACAGAAGCATTAAATTTTTGCAAAGAACAAATATTATTATATTAGTAACGTATAATAAAATGTAGTGTCCTTGACAATGATTCTTCTAAAATGACATGCATGACATCCAAAAATGTGCTCCTCTTATTGACATGTATAACTTAAACTACAGTTGAACCCCGCTATTTTGAAGTCCCAAGGGAAATGGAAAAAAGTTTGAAATAGCGGGTTTTTAAAATAACCGGCGAAGCGTAAAATTCGTAACAATGAATCATTTTTTAAATAAAATACAATACAGTATGAAGAAAGACACTGATTATATAAAAACACAGTAATTATATGTGACCTTACACGGGAAAACGTACACTAGCGCTTAACCGTTTAACGGATAAAACCGTTTGTCATCCGTTTGTCACCCGTTTGATACCCGTTTAAACGGTTCATGATCGCCGTTTAAAGAGTTAAGCAAACCGTTTAATGTTTTGACAAAACCGTTCAAACGGTTTACGCGACCGTTTATAACATTTTAGCGATCGTTTAAACGGCAAGCGCTATCCGTTCCTTAAGTTTTAGCATCCGTTTAAACAGCAAGGGCTATCCATTCAAAACATTTTAGCATCCGTTTAAACTGCAAGAGCTTTCCGTTTATAAAAATCTTACCATCCGTTTAAACGACCAGAGCTATCCGGTCACAAAGTTTTAACATCCGTTTAAACAGCAAGATGTTCCCGAATTCACGACCGCAACACTGAATGGAACAGCCGACCGACGAAATCATTATTAATTTCGAACACCGTTGTATTAAATTGCAAGGATAAAACGGCCGAAATAAGATAGAAACGAACTTGCGTATTTTTTTTCTTTAATTATTCCTCAAATTGAAAAACAGCCAAAGACAACTGAACGTAAACAAGAGCAACAATTTGGGTCACGTGAATTATGTATGCGGTGCGATAAGACAGTATAGACATACCTGTGCATTCTCTTTCTGTAATGTCGCCATCAACTTCTACATACAAATAGCTGATACCATTTAAATGGTTTACAGAAAATCACTGTTGCTACTCGACGCACGAAAAAAGTTAGAATTTGACCATGCAGTCGCGAATCGCGCGTGACTGGTAACGCAAGACAATTTTCTGAAAACAGCCAATCCCTGAAGAGAATGCGTTGCCGTGGTAACCGTTCAAGTTCGAATACTTTGTGTTCAGTCTGTAATTAGCTCATAATTTCAAAATGGAAGAACCAAGAGACGAAATGAATTGTGATCAACCTGATAATAACGAAATTGTAGCGAAAGTTAAACGTTTTCTTCGAGATGGATGTGGATGTTGTTCCCAGTGTTCTAAACAGTTTTCGGAGGAGTCTGTACTTGCGAATTTATTCAGCTGCCTTGAACTTTCCCATGGAGAGCTCGACTTGGTTATTCTAGCGAACATTCAAGCATTTACGAGCATGGAGGTGGTTGGGGAAAAACGAAAACGGAGTCCACGATGCAATTTCCTATTCAATAATCGACCGATCTGCAAGGAGATGTTCTTGAACATTTACGGAATCAGCTACTCCAGATTCCGCAGATTGAAAGACCACTACGAAAATCACGGCATTTGTCAAAGGATCCACGGCAACTCCAAGAGACTGCCCCACAACACGTTGCCTCAGGCCGTGGCTGAGGATGTAAAGACTTTCCTAGACAATTATGTGGAGGAAAATGCTATTTTACTTCCTGGGCGGATTCCCGGGTACAAAAGCGACAACATTAAGTTGTTATCCTCAAGTGACACTAAAATGAGCGTGTGGCGTGTCTTTCAAAAAGCATGTGAACAAAGTGATAAACAGTGTGTTAGCTACACGAAATTTGTTGACTTGTGGGAACAATTTCACCCAAACGTTGTAGTTGCAAAACCAATGACAGACCTCTGCTTTACCTGCCAGCAGAATACTGCAAAGCTTCAACGATCTGCTAATCTTCGCGACAGTGAAAAGTCCGAGTGTGTTAAGGCTCAACAGGAACACTTAAACTGCGTGCAGAATGAAAGAGAACTATACAGAAACGCTTGCCAGGAAGCTAAAAACAATTTTGAAAGGCTGCATGACACAATTGAACTGGGCGAGGGTCACGAAGCCTGCTCACTTGACACTACAATGCACTACTCTTTTGACTTTGCGCAACAGGTACATTTTCCGAGCAATCCAATGCAGCCCGGACCGATATACTTTAAAACTCCGCGGAAATGCGGAATTTTCGGCGTCATGTGTGAGGCCATACCACGTCAGGTCAACTACTTGATCGATGAAGGAAGCGACGTTGGTAAAGGGGGCAACACAACTATTAGTTACGTACATCATTTTTTCGAAAATCACGGGCTTGGCGAAACATGTGTTCATTTACACGCTGATAACTGCTCTGGACAGAACAAAAACAATTACTTTCTTTGGTACCTAGCATGGCGAGCAATTCATGAACTTCACCACTCTATTAAATATTCTTTCCTTGTTGCTGGCCACACGAAGTTCGGTCCCGATCGCTGCTTCGGAGTAATCAAACGAGCTTACAAAGTGACCTTCGTATCATCGTTATACGAAATGGCGAGTTTAGTGGACTGCTCAAGCTCAATCGGAATGAACAAAGCCCAGCTAGTTGGAACGCATGACGGAAGGGTTATTGTCCCAGCATACAATTGGTCGTCATTTCTTGAACAGTACTTTGACAAGCTGCCTAACATAAAAAGGTATCATTTCCGATTCTCGAAAGATGAGGCTGGCAGAGTATATTTCAAAGAATACAGATCGTCTCCTGAACAGTCGAAGATGCTACTGAAGAACGGCGCAGTCCTACCACCTGCGACCCTCCCACCCACGCTGAATCCCGAAGGGCTGAGCCAGGAAAGGAAACAGTATCTCTATCGCGAAATTAGACAGTTCTGCAAGCCTGGAACGGAGGATCTCGTCGCTCCATCACCTTAACTCGCTAAAGGAACACTTTTTCTTGAACAATTAAGAGAAATTTGCTTGAAGTAACTAGGAAAACTAGGATAAGTTAAAACGTTTTACATGTAACTCGCAACAGAATTACGTGTTTTAAATGTAGGGCAAGTTAGATAGTCGATATTAACAGTGACAGTCTTAGTCTTTCAATATAATACGATATGAAATAGAACTTCAAGTTAAGTATGGACAATATTTTTATCTTCGCTTGCATTGTAAGTAATATATCAGTAGATTGAAATTTTTGTCGCATTTTTATAAATCCCGTAGGGTAAAGCGATGCCAAGAGAATAACAGTGTATTTAGGGTATTATTAAGGAAGATGAATTATACCACTGATTAACTGAAGAAAAAGTCTGAGTTATCTTTTTGTACGCGCCAGCTAGTCAATTGCTAATTAGATAGTTCGTTGATTGTTCTCAAAAGCGCAACGGCAAGGGGTTAAAAAAAAGCGTACGGTGAGAGGTAGGAAAAACATATCTCCGGTAATAAGAGGCACAAATCAATAATTCAAACGGTAAACAACTCAGCTAACAGAGAGAAATCCCTTAATCAATGTTTTTATGACGCGCAACTTACTTACATTCTTTTTTTTTACAACTGAATGTCTTCTCTTGCGGCACTCGCCAGCTAGTCAATTGCTAATTCGATTGTTCGTTGATTGTTCTCAAAAGCGCAATGGCAAGAGGTTAAAAAAGCGCTACGGCGAGAAGTAAAAAAAACATATCTCCGGTAATAAGAGGCACAAATCAATGATTCAAACGGCAAAAAAAATCAGCTAACAGAGATAAAAACCCTTAATCAAGGTTTTTATGACGCGCAACTTACATTCTTTTTTTTACAACTGAATGTTTTCTCTTGCGGCATGCGCCAGCTAGTCAATTGCTAATTAGATAGTTCGTTGATTGTTCTCAAAAGCGCAACGGCAAGAGGTTAAAAAAAAGCGCTACGGCGAGAAGTAAAAAAAAACATATCTCCAGTAATAAGAGACACAAATCAATGATTCAAACGGTAAACAACTCAGCTAACAGAGAGAAATCCCTTAATCAATGTTTTTATGACGCGCAACTTACTTACATTCTTCTTTTTTTACAACTGAATATTTTCTCTTGCGGCACTCGCCAGCTAGTCAATTGCTAATTAGATAGTTCGTTGATTGTTCTCAAAAGTGCAACGGCAAGAGGTTAAAAAAAAGCGCTACAGCGAGAAGTAAAAAAAAACATATCTCCGGTAATAAGAGGCACAAATCAATAATTCAAACGGCAAACAACTCAGCTAACAGAGATAAAACCCTTAATCAATGTTTTTATGACGCGCAACTTACTTACATTGTTCTTTTTTTACAACTGAATATTTTCTCTTGCGGCACTCGCCAGCTAGTCAATTGCTAATTAGATAGTTCTTTGATTGTTTTTAAAAGCGCAACGGCAAGGGGTTAAAAAATGCGCTACAGCGAGAAGTAAAAAAAAAACATATCTCCGGTAATAAGCGGCACAAATCAATGATTCAAACGGTAAATAACTCAGCTAACAGAGATAAAACCCTTAATCAATGTTTTTATGACGCGCAACTTACTTACATTCTTTTTTTTTTTTTACAACTGAATGTTTTCTCTTGCGGCACTCGCCAGCTAGTCAATTGCTAATTCGATAGTTCGTTGATTGTTCTCAAAAGCGCAATGGCAAGAGGTTTAAAAAGCACTACGGCGAGAAGTAAAAAAACATATCTCCGGTAATAAGTGACACAAATCAATGATTCGAACGGTAAACAACTCAGCTAACAGAGAGAAATCCCTTAATCAATGTTTTTATGACGCGCAACTTACTTACATTCTTTTTTTTTTTTTTACAACTGAATGTTTTCTCTTGCGGCACTCGCCAGCTAGTCAATTGCTAATTCGATAGTTCGTTGATTGTTCTCAAAAGCGCAACGGCAAGAGGTTAAAAAAGCGCTACGGCGAGAAGTAAAAAAACATATCTCCGGTAATAAGAGGCACAAATCAATGATTCAAACGGCAAAAAAATCAGCTAACAGAGATAAAAACCCTTAATCAACGTTTTTATGACGCGCAACTTACTTACATTCTTTTTTTTTTTAACCACTGAATGTTTTCTCTTGCGGCACGCGCCAGCTAGTCAATTGCTAATTAGATAGTTTGATTGTTTTTAAACTTTAAAATGTTGTTATGTTGTGGTCGTGTGGCCTCTATTGTGTTAAGGATTAGTGAATTAACCAATCATCTCACTGTAAACCAGCAGATTTGAGATTTGGATCCTCGCGTTAGTTATAAAAGGGGTCCAGACCTGGGTCCAGACAGAACATAACGATTACGATCAGACAGCTATCCTCTTAATTATGTCTTTGAACGATAAAGTTGAGGTTATTTGGAAAACCAATTGCAAATGGCGAGATCATGCGCACTGGCCAAAACGTAAGGACGTCAAATTGCCGGAGGGGGAAACTGGAGCCCCAACCCCCCTAACACCTGGGGATGCAGTTAAAGATGAGAACAGAAAAGATGATTTTGAGATTGTTTCTGTTTAGTACATGTAGTAAACAAAAATCCACTGTGATGTCCACTGCGGTTTGCTCCCGATTTCTCAACTCAACAACAGTAACAGCGAAGACAAAATAGCACTACTTTCTGAGAAACAACTGCGAACTATCCGTACGGATCCGCTCGTTCTTGCTGTGGGTTATTTCAAAAATAACTAAATTTTATGTAGAGTAAAATCCCGATTTCTCAAACCCTATAACTCGAACAAAATGTTGTTGCTTTCTTAGTGAAATTCACTGCGTACGATGATTAGATAAAGATACGATAAAGATATTAGATAACTTTATTTAGACACGAAAGTAATAAAAGCTAAGAGCTTGTGGGGTCGTGTGTTTAAAATTAAATTACAATTAACAATAATGTTTGCATAGCGCCAAACTCCTACAATCAGGAAAACTCTTAGTAAAAAAAATATTCGCTTGTTATCCCTTCAGATGATCGAGGGGCTGGAAGATTCGGTCGCGGCAATGGAACATCATATGGCGTCAACACTGAAACGAATTGAGACACGTCTGGAATCATTTGAGGCGGCTTTAACACATGTAAGTTTGCTATTTCTGTTGTTTGTTTAGGCCTGGCCAACCGGAGGCGCAAAAAGTCGCAAGATAAAATTGCATACACATGTGCGTTGGGTTGCCAAGCGAAGGAAAACGTGCGTTGACTTGCGTTGAAAACTCAAGTACACGCAGGTCCTTTGCGATTTTTAGCGTCTCCATTTGGCCGGTCATGCTCGCAGTGCATTTTTGCTCTTCAGTATTCAATAACTTTAGAGGTTGACGCTAAGTGTACTGACAGAGTACTGAAATGTTTAAGCTTCGTGTATAAACACATGCTCTTTCCTTCTTGTTTCATTTATAAAATAAGCATGCAATGAAGTGAAATGTCATTTTTCTCTTTGCCCAGACTGATGAAGATTCCCTTGCCGATGTTGTAGCCTTGCCAAATGACCTGTCGACAATTGACATGGAAGCTCTCGCACAACTGAGCGCCGAAGTAGCCCCAAGTCCTTCATTGTCCTTACCTTCAGCGCCTAAAACGCCTGTTCATCATGCTGTGAATTCCAGCTGTCCAGTATCCACTGTATCCACACCAGTCAGCGATGAGCTTATTCGGAGCTGTGTCACCCCCTCGAAAGTGGAAATCATCCAGGGAGCTCTGGCCAAAGAACGAATACGACACCGGTGTGCACTCAGGCTGCTTCCGTACTTCTTTACTAAGGAAGAACTCAGTAAAAGTAACACTGATGGATCACACGGGAAAGAACGTTTAGATGCCACTAAACTCAATTCGATTAAAGTTTTAATTTTTAGTAAATTTCCCGTGGACTGTCCAGCAGAAAAAGAGAAATTGTGGAAGGCTATTAAGGCAAAGCTTAATTCAAAATGTCGTGGTAGTAAGTTTTTTACAGGAAGAAACAATTAGAGAGAGGTGATGTAACAGCGATCGTGCGACTTTTTTGTTTATTTATCAATCATGACTTGTAAGCGTTGCACTATGAATAAAAAAGAATGTTAGCAGAATATTACTGTTTTTTTCCTGGCTGGGACAATGGGGGTTGTTAGCTACATGCATTGCGTTACCGCAAAAGGATAAATTTTCTAAATAATGCCAAAAAAAGGAAATAAATCTTGGTATGTTTTTCCGTGCAAAACAATTGAAATAAGACCAGCGGCTCCCCACCATACCCCGCTTGACAGTTTTTGGTCGGATCACGTGTAAATTACACGTGACAATTTGCTGCCGTGTGCGTACAACTCGCACTCGACTTTTCTTCTTTTCGTTGTATCTGTAACAATATAAACGTAATCAATAATAATCAGTTTGTTGCTTCAAAAATGGTTTTTAAATTGCCGTGTTTATGCTTTGTATCAGTGAACTTGCACCGAAATGTTTCAGGATAGGCGCTGCTTGCTGTATGACGCCTCGACCAAGCAGACATGCAATTGATCGTGTTTTTGTTTACATAAAATGATGTTCCACTCATGGATATACAAGCTTCCTTATCGTATGTACTGTAGTTATTTGCTTGAATTAAATATTTTTCTAGCTTTCCGCCGGTATCTTTATTATTATTTTTAGAATCATCTGAATTATATTCGTTTCTGTCTTAGTGATAAAGCGTCGTTAACATTATGATATTAAGCTTATTGTTTGATCGATTTTGTATTTCGCTGATCCCGTTTGAAAATTTCGCAAACTTCACTTCTAATAACCTTTTAAGCGCTTCGCGTTATCTGTTCATGAACTTTACGTAACCGTTTAAACGCTTCAGGCTATCCGTTTGAAATTTTGTTGCTAACAGTTTAAACGCTTCGGGTCATCCGTTTGAAGATTTCTGCTAACCGTTTAAACGCTTCGAGTCTTCCGTTCAAAGATTTCTGCTAACCGTTTAAACGTTTGGCCAAGCCGTTTACCAAGATTCATAAACCGTTTAAACATTAAGTGAAAACGTTTAAACACTTACAAACGCGTTTACTGCCCGTTTACTACCCGTTGAAAAACCGTTCGTTTTTAGCCGTTTAAACGGTAAGCCCTAGTGTACGTTTTCCCGTGTAAGGTCACATATGTTGGATAAATCAGCAGATGCTGTTGCATTGAAAAATCTTCGAATGTTCTGTTGTTTTTGTTTTTTTTTCTAATACTTTTGTCGATTGTGAATGACAACTGGCTTGTTTGCCATCGAATCTCGGCTCCCTCAATAGCAAACAAACTGTAGCGCGAGAGAGTCTCGATTGCTTGATGGACCTCACTTTTCGTTGGTCGCTTGGAAGTTTCTTCTTGTTGATCATCTTCATTTCCATCATCACCGTCATCTGGTTTTCTTCTCGAAACTCTGCGAGGATGTCATCATTGCTCAAAAAACCAATGTCAGATGTTAAAACGCCGCTATCTGTATCAACCACGTCTTCGGCACTGACTTGATCTGGTACAAGTTCGGGGCTTCTTTCTCGTAAGGCACTGATATCTTCTAACAGAATCTTGAAGGGATCGCCGTGGTCATTCAAAGCACTTTGTTGGGCTTGGTTACCGATGCCAGCTTTCCTGAAGCAGTTGTGTATTGTCTACTCTGAAACTCTACCCCATGCTTCAGCGAGAATGGCCATAGCATCTAAAATGGTAGGGTAGGCGCTTTTTGTTGTCAACGGCATCAATGAATTTCTTTACACAGCGTTGACTATAATACGCCTTTGTTGCTCGTATAACACCCTGATACATTGGTTGGGTCTTTGAGGTGGAGTTTGGCGGCAAGAAAACTAGGTGGATTGCTTTTAAATTGGAGATTTGCAGGTGGGCTGGACATTTGTCAACTATCAGAGCAATCTTTCTTGATGCTCAAATTTCCTGTCCTGTTCTCGAACCCATTCCTCAAACAAGCTACTATCCATCCAGCTCTTTTTGAGCACGATATCTGCAGAGTAAGTGTATCACGCCTGTAAAGCATCTGGGTTTGGCAGACTTGGTGGGACTTTGTACTGCACTGCAACATCCTTTTTAGCTATTCCACTCTCAAGCTTCTTCAAAGCCTCGTACTTGGCGAGTAATGTCTTACAAGAGTATTTTCCACGTTTTGACTCTGACATGCTTTCAGGATAGAAACCAATAATACCACGTGCATTGGTAATTGCGTGACTGAAAAAAACTGTAATATAAAACTACTGTAGTGACAGGGTCAAAGTACAGAGAACATTGCTCAAAAAGAACTCCAGTTAAGCGCTGCAATGGATCCCCAGTGCACGCTCGCCTTGTTCAAAATCGACTCACATGTTAAGGGAAATCATGCCTACCAAAATGAATGGGTTCCTGTGGTCAACGAGAAATTAAGGGCCCGAACAGAGCCAGAAAACGGTGTGCACAAGTATGCAGTGTGCGTGTTGTCAGGTGAAGACGTTGTTGGACATTTAAAGAAAGGAAAAAGTGGATGTTTTGCCAAAACGGTATTTTACTTTTTGATGGGTGATAAAGACGGTTCATGCAGCGTCATCGTGAGGGCCAACCTGTCAACAGCTTTCAAGCCTAGATGAGTGTTAGATGTCGTTGATTCCCACATTATCACGTTGATCTGTGAAAGAATGCGAAATGCTTAGAAATGAATCATCAAGCAGATCTCAAAGGACGTTTGTAATCACCAAAGAAAATTCAGAACAATACTTTACAATGTCGAATGATCAGAATAGACAGCAGAGTTCATACTAACAGTGTGTTTTGTTTTGTAATTGAATAACACAGCTGGAATTTCTTAGCGGGACACTGCATGTGAGTCAAGCATTGTTAAGTCATTAATTATGCAATGCATTTCCAGCTGTGCTCTTATGTACGTACTCTGTTTTTGACAAGTTCGAAATAACATGATTGATTTAAGGTGTAGGGAAAGAACGATGAGTATGAAATAGTGGGGAATTTGAATAACCGAGTTCAAAATAGCGGGGTTCAACTGTATAATTCGGTTTGACTTCATAAAATCAGCGCCAAGATGGCGTCCGCATCATGTTAAGGTGCCAGAACTTTTCTTTCTATTTACATGTAGATTACATTTCGCATGCTTTTCTTTGCCGGCTGGATGCTTTCTTCTGATATAAGAACTCTTGCTCTCTTACAAATGGATGAACTGCCTAAAGCAAATGTATTGTGGCCAGCAGTTGCATGGTCAAGAGTTGGCAGTCTTGCTTAGATAGACTAACTTATCAAGGTCAAAGGCAAACGAAGTTGAACTGATATCAGGTTTGGCAGTGATGCTGCTATCCAGTTCCATATAGTCAATATTGCAAATTGTTGCTGCTGCAAATTTGTTGCTTGCCAGTAACAAAAGGTACTGTGGTGCCACAGGAAATTTACTAAGGTTTACTATTTACTAGTGCAATACTGGACTGCATTGCCATCTTGCAATTGTACTCCTCCAATGATGTCAAGAGTTTTTATCCTTGACCTGAAAACAGCTGCGTGGTAAGCCCTTGGGGCAACACTTCCACTTAAACACAACCAAGTGTATCCTTCAGT
Source organism: Cladopsammia gracilis (assembly GCA_022457155.1). Classification (NCBI taxonomy): domain Eukaryota; kingdom Metazoa; phylum Cnidaria; class Anthozoa; order Scleractinia; family Dendrophylliidae; genus Cladopsammia; species Cladopsammia gracilis. The sequence continues at coordinate 359,832 of JAJGOT010000230.1, forward strand.
CATATTTAATAAATACAGATTTTCATCGTTTACATGTTTCAAAAAGAATAGTTAACTCAATGGAAATCATTATCAGAGTATGACCTGTTCTGGGTGATGGGACTGTTTCATTCTCACAAAACTTTGAGGAGCTGGATTCTGTTTGTGGAGCAGCAGTGTAAGCAGTTAATTCATTCACGAAATCAAGTGATTCACATTTTTTGTACCACTCGATCTCGATGACCTTTTATTTCCATTCCTACTGGATGATAGTTTAACCTGAAAAAGCTCATTTGTACATGCACCCTACAAGAGAAACATAAGATCTTGTGTATTTTTTTCTGACGTGTGTATTTTTGTACTCCCTTGTAGAGGGTACAAAGATGAACGTCTACATTTATCCAGAACAAAAACGGAACAAGCAGCGATGTCAACATCAGTATCAGAAATTCTAAATTCAACCAAAGTGATGGAGTTACCCAATTCCCAGGTAGATGGTTCCTTGTGCCTCGATTTCTCTTCATGATCGCCTGCTTTTTTCCCATATAATACAAGAATGTCCCTCGTGTCCAAAAAGTTGCTCATGGCAAGCGTTCAGAAAATGCTTTTTCTGAGTTACCTTTCTTTATCCCCCAAATTCTCGTGTAAAGATATTAACTTTTCAAAGTGCACATTATTTTTAGACTCTGAAATTAGCCATGTATCATTGAACGACGCATGCGCACAAGTAAAACGAAGTGAGATGGAGACTGGAACAAGCAATCTGAAAATTTTCAAGGCTCATGGGGTAACATTTCAATGTGATGTTTGCAGCAACAGCAAGAAGGCCCGCTGTGGATCCCCATACTCAGATCCTATGCCTGTCATTTTTCATGGTCATGGCTAGCAGAATGTTTCGCAGCTGGCATCTGTAACATGTGTGCGCATCCAAGGGTCACGCAAGGCTAGCTCGCGGGCGCATATGATGTCACAAAACATGTGTATATGATGCCAGTCAACATCCAGGATCTTAGCAATTTTGAAACCAAAGCGAGGCTTTGTTTTTTGTATGGCTACAAATGTCAGGTCAGCTCAATAACCACTTTGATGTTTTGCTGTTTTTAGTGGAGAAAACCGTTTCAAATTGCAGTCATTTCCCTGCATTTTTTCGCGGTTTGCTACTCTAAATGAAATGTGCATACGGTGAGTAATTCTGTTTTTGAGAATTGCTAAAATTGAAAAATAGCGCAGTCATCAATCTTTATTCTTGTGCTTCCGACCTTTCACCTCAGTTAAGTTTATCATCGGCTTTCTGTTCAGAGAGCTACTGCAGTTAGGCTCAGCTTATCTATATATATTAAATTAACATGTACCACAAGCTTGCTCAAAAATTAGTTACAGCCCTGCTTGGTCACATGCCAGATTTCCCTTATCTTTTTCTAGTACATCAGATAAATAAAACTTCTGGAGGGGTAATAGTAATAGGCCATTTGCACAATGGCGTCATTTGACTACAACTACCAGAATTCATTTCGTTTAAATAACAATAGTCCTAGTTTACACTACAAAACCAACAACTGAAGGATTCTGGTAGTTGTAGTCATATGACATCATCATGCAAGTGGCCTATTGTGGTTGTAACATAAGTCTCTACTGAGATAATTTCACTAATGTAAAAGGCAGTAATGGTATTACATTGTAGAGATAAGGAGAACCGTGATAAACCAACAAGATGGTACATGTAATAAGTTGTTACATAATAAAGATTATTACCTCTGGACAAATTGGGCATTTTGACCCATCCTCAATTCCAGGACAATGTTTAAATAAGTATCTGAGATGATGCTTAAAATATCTGAAAGAAAAGCAGCATTAAAACAAAAATCTTCACTTTCAATGATATTACTTATAATTAAAATATAGAGGGCAAAATTACTGAATGCTGATTAACTGACAAAGAGGGCATTTTTTCCTTAATGGAGGGCAAAATTACTTGTTCTTGATTGGTCATGACTCGGGCAATTTAAACAGCTTCTGAAAACATGCGCAATCTTAATCCTTAATAATACTCAGGACTGATGCGATTACATGTACATATATACATATGTGACAGGTTATACATCGCCAGTCAACGAAGCTTTTCAACACAGCACAACAAAAGGCTTTTTAATCAGGAAAGGTAAAACTACAACCAAAACAGTACGTGAGTACGAGGAGAGGCGAAAACGCGCATGAGCCACGAAAGCGGCCTAACCGCTGACCTATGTAAAGCATACATAAATACTGGCGTGATCGCCTTTTTTTCCTTTTTTTTGGAGCAATAAAGGCAAAAACAATCATTGTCAAGTCTCTTATAAAACTGGAACATGGTAAATGTACAGTATAAGACTGAACAAGAGTTCATATTTCTAGCAGTGTTCTTATTGACTAAAAGTTAGTATGACATAGTCTGCAAAGTGCACTGGAGGCCGGCGTTGTCGAGATGACTGTCTAGGAGGTGTGGTTTCATGAGCTGGATCATCGCATGCGACAGGTAGGTCCTGATGAGTTGGGGCGACTTGGGCAGCTGGGGTGGAAATGTCACACGGTATGTCTGGTGGTGGAGGGGGAGGAGGTGTTGGTGCTACGGGCACATCTTCATCCTCAGAGGTATCGTCACTTGAGTTCGCATAGTTGCTGGTACTGCTACATCAGTGGAGACCTTGTAGCATTCAGACTTAACGCGGTAGGATAAGCTTCTTAACTGAGACCCGACAAACTTTTGGACATTACACCAGGAACCTTTGACAGAGACGACCAAGTATCGATCTCTGGAGCAGGATTTGTTGCAGTCTGAGTGGATGTAGATCAAGTCTCCCACTGATAGGTGTTGGGTAGGAAGGTATCGTTTAAGCGGGCTCTTAGACGTTTCACTGTGGGGATGATTCTTGTCACGCAGCTCATGTTGTTTAGAGATTAACTCTTGGTCAAGTAGTGGTACTTGACTGTTGGAGAATTGATCCCATTGCGTCCGCATTTCGCGAGCGGATAATCCTTGGGAGCGAATGCATGAGTTCAAAGTCTCGGTGGCTATGGACAGGTCTAGAGGAGATACAGCTCCACCCAAAGGATCACGTCGAAGAATTTCCTGTTGAAGTTCTTGAATGGCTTTTTCCGCTACGGGGTTTTTGTTGTCATTCTTTACACGACCAAGCTCCACAGTTAGTCTGTGGTGGCTTAGCAACTCGTCACCAACAATGGCTTTAAATCCAGGGGCAGGATCTGTATGGATGACAGCGGGTGGACCGTCTAGTGGACGTAATGGTATGCACAGGTGGATCAGTGCGTCACGAAGGGTAGGGCGTCGTTCGTCCTCCAGAAGTAGAGTGGAAGTGTAAGATGTGATGCATTCACGCACGACGAGTATGAGTTGACGTGCACGTTTGACAACATCGGCAGCGAAAGACACTCCAACAGCTTCTGGTGGAGCACAAGAGGACTGCTCAATGGCGGCATGAGGTGTCTTGCGGAGGGCAGCACAACTGTAACAACTGCTGGTGACACGGTTGACGGCTTTGTCCAAATCGAGGGCGAAAAGGTAGCGGCTGACTGCCATCTTCAGTTGGTGGGCTGACGGGTGGCAGTATTGGATGTGTAGTGACACTAAAAGACCATCGAGGACTTGTCGTGGAACTACAATTCGCTCGCGTCTTGTAGTTAAGGGCTCTGTGCATTTGACGACAAGAAGGCCATCTTTGGAGATCGTAGCCACATTTAAGTACCTTAACATTAGTTACTTTTTTGAATGGCTGGGTGCCCTGTTTCAGGTGGGCATGAGTGCGGCGAAGGTCTGGACAATCAGATTGTATGGCTAGCCAGGCTGGTCTGTTAGTGAACGGGAGCCTAGCAGTCCCCGTCAGCACATATTGAATGGATGTATGACGTACTACTGAGTCTTTTGTGCAGGAGATGAAGCTGCACACTTGGCACTTTGGGTCGTTGTAATTGGGGACTTTCCGACTGGCAAAGTCTGAGGGCAAAATGGCAGACCCGGACACGTGGCGGACGGTTGCTTGATAGCGACTGACAGTGGAAAGAAAGGTGGAAACACGTGGGCTGGCAGAGAACTCTCCTCTGCATAGTTTCTCGTAAGCCTGAATGCATGGTTGGCTATCTGAGAGAATACATGCCTTGTGATTAGACTGTACGAGGTATGGACTGAAGTGCTTTGTGGCTGTAGCAATGGCTAAGGCCTCTATCTCACAGGGGAGCCACGATAGCTGATGACTTCTCAGTTTAGCGCTAAAAAATCCCGCAAGATGAACGCTGTCGGAACGTGTTACGTAAAGAGTGGCACCAATTCCAGGATTTTTTGAGGTGCCATCAGTTACGATCCAGAGCTGGTCATTAGGTCGTGGCAATGTGATTGTGCGGTGTGAGGAGAGTGAGGCTTGAGCAGTAGAGAATGCAGAGCAGAGGTCATCGGTCCACAGGATTTCCTCTCTTGACAAGCGGCCTGCGTCCACATCATCAAGGGGGGCCAGTAGCTTAGAGCAGCCTGGAAGGACTCTGGCTAACACATTGTATGTGCCAATAAACGACTTCATGCGACCCACAGTGTTGGGGGCGTAGCATGAGGCAAGAGTTGCGATTCGGTGAGGGCAAGCACAGAGGCTGCCAGAGGACCAGATCCATCCTAAGATCATGGTCGATTTAGGGTTGATTACTGTCTTTGATGCAGACAGACGCAGTTGGCTAAGGCAGATAAGACTCGTTTCCAATTGTGTAGTAAATCAGTAGGGGTGACACCACCACAATACAAGTCATCCGCAATTTTTGCAACAATGCCTTCCTGAAGTAGATCTCCTAGAACCCTGCACATGAGCTCCTCTAAGGCTGTTTCTGATCCGGGCATGCCCATTGCAGAGCACGCGTAAACACGAACACCACAAAATGGAGTCGCCACACCACAATGGCCGTTTTCACACTAGAGACGGATAATCCGTCTAGACGGATAACCCGTCTGATACATTTCCCGTCTAGGTGTGAATTCGAGACGGATACACAGTTCAAATTTCCCTTGCCACTGATTCACATTAGACGGATAAAGCATGCCTTTGAAGCTCAGGCGCAGTTACCAATTCATTACAATGGCGGCCATCGCTTACTTCATGGCAAGGAAAAGAAAACTCGAAAGCAACTTATTATTTTATCGAAAAGTTTCAAGAACTGCAACTCTTGACACTCTTCAGAGCCGACCCTTCTGGATGTATGCATCAAGTAGCGTGCTGCTGGGGCAGTCCATAAGGAATCCAAAAGGAATGGACGAAGAAAGAAACCATCTTTGGTGGGAGAATGGTTACCACAATTGGACCGACGATCAGTTTAAGAAAAGGGTGAGGGTAACGCGTGAGACATTCCAGTATATCCTTGGTGCCATTTCCGATCAAATAAGTAAAGAAACTACCAAATTTAAAAAGCCTACCTCTCCAGAATGTCAGCTAGGACTCACTTTGTATCGTCTTGCACACGGGTGCTCTTACAGTACTGTAGGTGACTTGTTTGGTGTGGCACCATCTACTGCATGCACTATCTTTAATAGTGTAATTAACGTCATAGTACAATCAATGTATGATGATTTGGTAACGTTGCCACAGAGCGACGAGGAATGGAAGAGAGAAATAACTTCCTTCATAGAAGACTGGGAATTCCCATGTGTGGGGGCGTGGGATGGCTTTCATGTCTACATCAATTGTCACCTAAAGAACTTCTTCAGTTTCAAAAAGCGTTACTCGGTGACAAACATGGGTTTGATTGCTTCAAATAAACGATTTCTTTGGGCAGGTGTTGGAGCACCAGGGTCAATGCATGACTCAATGCTCTTGCAGTCCACAGATATATTCAATGCCATTGAAACCGGTCACTGCATACCTCATCAAGTTTTGGAATTACCTGGATATGGACAAATACCTTTTACAACAGTAGGTGATGCTGCGTTTCCTTCACGTTCTTGGTTAATTAAAGCATTTCCAGATTCTACTAAAGATGCAAAGGAAAAGAACTTTAACACGAAGTTGAGAGGTGCTAGGGTTGTCTCTGAGCATGCATATGGTATGCTCAAAGGCAGATGGCGGATTCTCTACAAAAAAACTGAATGTAGAAGATCTAACATCAAACCTATCATAATGTGTTGCATTGCCCTTCACAACTTGTGTATCAAGAGAAATGACCCATGCAATCCACGATGGAAACTTGAAGTAAACGATCTTCACATCATCAGAAAGGCTACTAAGAGAACGCAAGATAGAAACCTGGCTCAAGATGTTCGACAAAAGATTTGTGGTTGGTTGTGGTCCTTGCAGGAGTAACTTTAAACCACTCCAAGAGAATGATCAATCTGGTTTCCACTAAACAACATTACAGTAATATTTTAGAACAATAATATCAACTTTTTTAATTATTATAAGCCGCTTCCATTAAAAGATTATAAGTCTCATTTTCTAGTTGAAACCTCTATGCTATAAACTGAACAGTAAGTATCTTGGAGGAGTTTATGACAGCCAAACTATAACTCCTTCTGTTGCTTTTTAACTTGACTATCCCATACCATGGCATTTCCAAGTGTTTCTTTCACATAAAATTACAAAACGTAGTTAATATTAAAAGGAACTCTTTGCCAAATGTGTATGTGACCAGGCATGCATGGTCTTATTTACCTTTCTACAACAATACATTTAAAATATTAAGATCATATCCTTGTTTTAATCATACTATCAACCACTAGCCTGGAGAAAAAAAATATCATAACATTAATATACATCAAGTGGCCTGTTCTAGATCTAATTTAAATATTAAAACAACAACACATTCTTTGCATTTTTCTAGTTTCTGTGGTTGAGTTTGTTTTGTGAATAAAACATTTCAATGAAATAAAATAATGATAATAGGCCATTATCATTACTTCATTACTTTAAAACATTTCAACTTTACAACAACAAAATGGTGTCCAGATCATAGTTTTTCATAAAAAGGAATGCTTCCAGCTGATGTGGGATCACCACCATCAGTCATGCCATGCCAGGTATGCTGTTGTTGAGGTACATGTGGGTAAGTTTGTATTCCAGGGGTACTCATGTGGGTGGGTAAAGCCATATAGGGAAGGCTTTGGCCTGCTCCAGATTGCATTAACAACTGGGCCATCTGCAATTCGTGCCTTCGGTTTGCTTCTGCCTGCTCTCTTTGGAAATTAAGAAATAGCTCGTCCCTTTTCCTCTCTGACTCGAGCATGGTTGCCAGCCTCAGATCACTGTTTTTTTCTTGTTGAGACGAACATTGTTCAATACTTTGAACCATCTGCCACATGGCCGCAGTTTGTGTCTTGGGTTGTTTTTTACTTTTTCGATGCCACTTTCACAACAGTTTTCTTTGCTAGCTTTTTTTTTCTGTGGTCTCCCATCACCATCCTCCTCGATCTCCTCCTCATTTCTATCTTTACCACCACTAACGCCACTGTCAGTAACATCACCATCAGCCACGCTAACAGGAGATAAGGATACTTTTCGTCGAGCCAAGTCACTGCTGTAGCTCACAACGCTCACTGAAGAAACACTTTTGCACTCTTCACCTGTTGGGCTTTCATCTCCTGAATCTTCGTCTGAATCACGTAAGTCGCTTGCTTTACTGCTGACAGACAACATGTTATCGCAACTTTCGCTAAACAGTGGATCAAGAACATCATACCAGGTTGGTACCTCTGTATCTTTTGCTCCTAGCCCACTTCCAGTTTTAATCTTCGTGTTAATCCTCTTCCATTCCTGCTTTAACCACTTGTACTTTGCTCTAAGTTGGTCGACAGTAAACAGATAATTTTCATCCTCGACAAATTTACCTTCTTTCTCTAAGGCATCTTCGAACTCTTCTAGTATCTTTCTAAAAACACCTTCGTTGGCACTCTTCTTCAAAGCAAGAGTTTCTAAGACAAGAGCCCAAGGCTTGTCTCTGTCTTCCAAACGGCCTAACACAGTTGCAAAAATGAACGTTTGGTCTTCGTTCCAAGTGTTCTTCTTTAGCTTTTTCGCTTTGCTTCGTGGTTTATCTTTCAATGAGGTGCAGAGTAGAATCCACATTGGGTATGAGGGATGGCTGGGGCTTGCTGTAGCGGCCCACGTCTGCAAAAGCGGTAACAAGGCGATGACCACCATTGCTTTTTTTTACAAGGAAAGATGGGTTGAGGTACTCGACTGAGATGCCGGCGTCCTCGGGGCGTTTGAACACACCAAGTTCTTCAAGCTCATCAAACTTCTGTTGCAGTTCTACGAGCTTGTTGGGGGCATATTGGGGTAGGCGGCCTTTGCACTGAGGGGGCTCTACGGGGCCATGTTTACCTTGGCTTGAAAGGGACCAACTGCTCCATTGTACCCCGGAAAGTTAGGATCGAAGATGCTGTCAAACTCACGCAGTAGTGAATGGAATTCAGCCGACACTGTAGGAGAAAGTAGGTTGTCTGGGTCGATGCTGACCTGGGAGGAGTGGAATAAAGTGGGAGGTGAGGTCTTCGGCGGGATGGGTTTGACTGAGTTATCATCGGTGGGGCTTGAAGGTACAAAAACGGGGCTAACTTGACAAAAATGCTGATTGCGTTTGAAAACGAGTGGCTCGCTAGAGTGGTTGGGAATGCGGATCCTGCCTGCGACACTGGACACGATACTGGGAGGTGGCCAAGGTTGTGATGCCGAGGACATTTGTACACGAGGGAGGTCACTGCGTGGTTCGAGGGCGTACTTGGCATCCATTGGGGTGTCGGGAGGTAGGCTTACCTCCAGGAATTCTCCTGGCCATACAGTGGTCGTAGTAGGAGAAGCATGAAGGACGACTGCACGATGGACAGATTGATCATTGGCTTTAGGAGAGGCTGAACCGTAGGAATAGGTGGTGTTGTCACCTAAGATGACCTGACGCACAGCGATGTCATTTAGCTCCATGAAAGGGGTACTGGCAAGTATGTCAACGTCCAGGTTTTCAACAACCAGGCCTTCAAATTGGAACTGGTGGTTCCCACGAGTAAGGGGGAGGCGGGTTTCCCCAATAACTTTTAAAGGAGAGGATCCGTCAGCCTGATGGGCGGATTGAGCGCTCTGGTAGACCTCAGCACCAAGTCATTGAACAGCCGAGAGGCGGATCATATTGCCTGTAGCGCCGCTGTCGATGGTAAGTCGGACGGGATAGTGGTGGTAGAACCTGTCCATGTAAGGGGACTGTCTAACCTGTATCTGGAGGGCAGCAGTTGGAGTGTCAGGATCAAAATTCTCACACACACTTCGCTCTCACGAGTACTAATATGGTTATCGCTTGTGTCGAGCAATGGGTCGTTGTCCAGAATATCAGCCACTTGCTGGGCCTTGGCAATGTAACGGTGGTCATCTTCTGGCAGGTTGGGGCATTCACTTAGAAAATGAGTGTGATCAGCACGACCTGACTGCTTGCACAGGGGGCAGGTTTTAGCACGGTAGTTGGCTCTAATAGGGACCTTGTTGACGGGTCGACTGGAACGAGTAGGTCTGTGGAAGTTAAAAGCTGCAGCACGCATGACCTTAGCGTCATCTGAGGAACGTATTTCATCCAGTAAGGACTGTAGAGCCTTGGAAATTTCAGGCTTGATGGAGGCTAGAGTACGAGATCGCAGTTCAGTGCCGTACCTTTGCTTAACTAGCCTTGGTAGCTCTGGATGGATTAACTTAAGCCATGTAAGGACAACAAAGTTCTCTAGTGTTTGAGTCAACTCTTCGTCCTCAGTCAAGTTTTCACCGCGATGAGAAATGTTATTGCTATGTAGCAGACTATCCTCCACAAATGCCATTAATCTCTGGTAGAGGTCTTCAGGGCGTTCGTTAGGCTCTATTCGGATGTCAACAAAGTCAATAAAATGAGCTCCTGTGACCTGGAAGCCAAAATGGAGTTGAATGGCGTGCCATATGGGTTCTATTGAGGTGGAGTTTTTGACCAAGGTACTCCTAGATATAATCGGGCAGTAATTTGCAATTTGACCAAGCATGAGCTCTAGCATACTGACCTTCTGTTGGGCTGTATGGTGTCTAGTGGTTGGAACGGGCTCGCCATTGTCTTCGAAGCCTCGAAGTGGGTCAGTTTTGGACTTTTTGGCCCATGTTGCGCCATCCACTAGAAACGGTGCGAAGTTGGGATCGAGCGAGAGTGTATAGAGGAGATTTTGCCTCCAATTCTCAAAGGAATTCATGGTTTCGGTTTTGGATAGGGACCACTGTTTCGGCGCTCGTTGGATACTAGCCATGGCTTGTGTTGTCAGCTTGTAGTGATGTCGAATTCTGTTGGCTCGTTTGAGAGACTTTAAGAACAACTTTGTCCGCTCTTCGGCGAGGAATTCGATCGCCGCTGCCACCACGCCAGTCAACGAAGCTTTTCAACACAGCACAACAAAAGGCTTTTTAATCAGGAAAGGTAAAACTACAACCAAAACAGTACGTGAGCACGAGGAGAGGCGAAAACGCGCATGAGCCATGAAAGCGGCCTAACCGCTGACCTATGTAAAGCATACATAAATACTGGCGCATGTTATAATAAAATTTGATAATAATAAAAACTATATAATAAACATGCATCTAAGTAACACAGTTCACATGTTTTTTTACCTGTATTCTTCAAAACAACCAGAATTTAGAATAGAATATATCGTGTTCACCTACAAAAAAGAGAAAAAACATGTTTTGCCTCTTTTACAATGGTACGTAATGTAAACCCATTTCATTATTATATTACCTGCATGTAACATCTCAGCTGGCATTTTTATCATGCATGTATTAAAGAAATACAAAACATGCCAAATGCATTGTGGAGTTACATGTATACAGCTGTTTCAATTAACTTTGTTCAAAAAAAGTTTAAAAGCTTAAAGCCAAGACCGCGAGGTAGTATGGGATTTATGCATAAATTCACTAAAATCAACAATAGGGAACTTAACAGCGGAGCACTTGCCAGGCCGAAGGCCTGGCTGCGCAGCTCCATACTCATAGAACCTATGCCTTGATTTTTCATGGTCATGGCTAGTGGAATGTTTCGCAGGCGCGTGTTTGCCGGTCCGTCCGCCCGCCTTGTTGGAACAACATCCGGGATCTTGAAAGCAAAGCTTTGTTTTTCGTGCTGCCACACAGCCGTGAGCTCGGTAAACACTTAAGTTGTTTTGTTGTGTCTATACTAGCGGAGAATTAAAGTCGTTATTTTCCTGCATTTTTTCGCAGTTTGCTACTCAAGACAGGGATACTAATTAAGAGATACTCAGAAGCCGCTTTAGTGGAAAAAGACGAGCTTTCAGGGATAAAATCTTGCTTCGAGGAACTTCATGTATTACGTTTTTATCAATGGGGGAGATGTTTGTTTTCTACGGATTTCAGAACCAGAAGCGGAGATTTGAATTTCCAAGCAAGCGAGGGACTTAAAGGTAAAACAGATTACAGTTTTCGATGAGAATTTATGTTGATATCAATCTATGGGTGACTTTTTATTAGTGTTATTGTTAGTTTTGGAGAATTGATTTTAAAACGTGCTTAAATTCAGTTGTATCGATCTCTTGAATTTCATCGAAGAAAGCTTGAACTCGATGAGCTATAATTAAATGGTACGCGTTTTGCTTTTAAGCGTAAACTAATGGAGATTTGAATAAATTTTTTCGAAAGAAGATTGTGTTGTCCATTTTTATGTGTTTGTTCATTCATTAGATAGATTGAAAAGCGATTTTATGTAAACAAAACAAGACTTTGATTTTATAGTACAGTTCTATCTTCACTCGCATCGCCTTATGCAAATATGTTTGTGTATTTTTGCAATTTTTGATTTTCAAATCAGTTTCTAGGGCAATTTTTGACAAACATAAACTGTATTTTATTCAGAAGCTAGTGGTACTAGTTATTCTAGACAGAGAAAAGTCGTTTTCGTGAACTTTTGTACGGTCTATAAAAATGTACTGTGCAGACGATCGCGTAATACTGTTTTTGAGAATTGCTAAAATTGAAAATAGCCCGTTCGTCAATCTTAATTCTTGTGCTTCCAACCTTTCACCTTAGTTAAGTTTCACCTTAGTTAAGCTTGTTCAAAGTGCAACGCTGTTAGGCTTGGGCTATGTATATATATTAAAAGACAGTTGTTCCAATCTGTCTAGTTTGTCTAACGTGACTGGATTGTCCAGGAGCTTAATTCTGTAGGGACGCCTTTCGGCTAAACTGTAGAATACCCGGCCACTTGTTTGCATCTCGTTGAATTAGAATGGTTTCCTTTTGTTTTCATGTGCCTCATTCTTTAAAATGTTCAGGGATTATGTAAATAAGTGGCCGGGTATTCTAAAATTGCTTCTGGCTTTCAAGTTCAAATAGAGAAAGGGAAAGTAGAGTGAGGTGCGAGATTGCAGAAAATTGGTTCTATTCTTTTCAATTCTTTTAAGAACGAGGCATTGAGACAATGAGCTCTATTTTTATTTATTAATGCTAATGTTCTCCACAAAACCTATAATTTAACCATTTGAAGTTGTTGTTTTGCAGGGAACGGAAAAGAAATGTACTAAAATCTAAAACGCACATGCAGGCATGTTTTTGCTAATTAAGCGTATTGTTTTGGGCCGTTCTCGCTGCCTCCACCATCGCGGCTGCTTAAGCTCCCTACTGCCTTTATCTTCCCACACTTTTGCCCCCGGCCCCATACTGTCAAATAAAGGAATGCTTTGAAGGCAATATGATTTGTGTCTGTTTTTGTTTACCTCCTTTAAAAAAAAAGAAGGCAAACGTCTTTAGTATTGTCGCTCATTTTCCGTTGCGCCCGCACTGACAACCGGAATCTGGGATGGCTATTTACAAATACCCATACTGCCTTGCGGTATTGGCTTTCAGCTTTCATCTGACAAGATTAATTGAAATGGCTGTATAAGCATGCAGGAATTTGTAAGAACACTAGAGAAGTGCAGAAGCACAAGCTGAAGGCAAGTGCTCCTCGCACTTCTCAAGTGTTTTTAAATATTCCCAAGTGCTTATATAACTGAACGATACACAAGGAACAAATGTTTTTTTATTTCTTTTATAAAAAAATAGTTGGAATGAACCTTGCGTCATGCGTGTGCTTTATCGAGTTATCATGAACTTGGTTTACATTTTATGAAAACAAATAAAAATCAATCATACACAATGCAGGTAAATTGGTTACAGTTTTTGGCTGTAATGGTGGCCTTTTCTCCTCCATAACATCTGTAAACTCTTTCAGAGAAACTTTACATTGGATAAACATATAAGCAGCCAGGTCCATTAGTCTAAAATGGAATGCAACATTTGGCCTGTCAGGTGAGCCGGGCCAGAGGTGTAGTCGTACTAAAGTGACCATGGGATGTTCACACTGACAGAAGCCAATCATTTTTGAATGATGGTTACCTTAGAAAAGAGAAAGCAAATTGTTAAATTATATACAGTATACACTGTATTTGTAAATTGAGAATGTTAACTACATGTAACTACATGTAGATAAAACAGTCACATGGTGTTGTGAATACAGTTACATACTATGAACAATCAAGAATATCCAGCAGGTGAAAAAAAAAAACATTTATCAATACTTGTAAGTGACAGGGTTTCATAACAGTGACTGTAGCCAAGTTATTGTGATCCCTAACATACCATATTCATCTATGCAGCTAATAAGCCGAATTTCCATTGTTGAACAATTGTGACCTTCTCTCTTCAAAGTCACATACATTCCATCCTGTGTGAATAATACAGAAAGTAACTGTTATTATGTACATGTACACCTACAATTTATTTGTTGTCAACATCCCCAGGTGGGCAACCTCAGGTTAATTTGGGAACTTTACAAATTGGGCATTTCAAAGTCCCTAAATTCCCCACCACATAGGCATACATGTACGCTGTATGAATGCATCAAAGACCCACAAATCCCCCAATTCCTCCACATTTAGCCCAGGGTCAACCCACTAAACAGTTATTAAACTTACTACCTTCAGTTTCATTAACCATCCAATCTGATTGATTGAATTTTATTGACTTGGCTTACAGCTCTGTTATTGCTTAATAACATATTATAATCTTGTTGAACTGTATTCATACCTTTATGATTATATTCTACAGTACATGCACTGCCGACATGTACATGTTGAATTGCAAGTTAAACTGGTTTGACTATGTTAAAAGAAATGAAACCACAACAGGTATCTGTTCTTCACATGCTAAAAATATTGGTATAGCACATGACCCAAATGCGAGCACTTCACATGTGAAGGATTGTTTCTGCAGTCACAGCAGATGAGATGATGAGAATAAATTAAACTACTATTTGCTTTTGATCCCTTACCTTCCACAATTCCAGGACATGAAACATATTCAATCTGGAATGCAGCAGTCTTGCACACTCCATGCAGGAAAAAAATATGTGGCCCACAGTAGGTACATCTTACTACGGTTGTAGTAAGATTACACCAAACACAGACTGCAGTATTCGGCAGATATGAATGTTCAATCGCAGAATTAACAAGTTGCTCTCTCCATTCCTCCCATTTAACCTGCTCTTGTATTTGCCGATTTTCGTGTGCGCTAACGGAGTGCTGCTGGAAATCGGCAGAGAACTCATCATCAGGGACAGGGAGGTTGTTAATGGATGGGTTATCTGGCCTGCTTTCACTCGCTGAGTCTGCACAAAGACTTGTACGATCCAAGGAGAACGAAATATCTTGCTTCTTTGAACCTCTCCTGTCCACAAACCTCGCTTTAAAAGAAGCAGGTTTGATGCGTTTCATGTCTACAGGAATTTGCAAACCAGAGACTAAAAAGAAGGAAACGTTAAACTAAAAGAATGAATGTATGAGAATATCAAACTTTGTCCGCCATATTGATTTTTGGCTACATGAAGGGGTTTAGAATGGAGTTCTGAATGATGATTGGTCAAGCTGCAGCCATTGTCATTTAAGCTGGCACATGATCATTCAACCTGGGTATGACCTGTAGTTCTAAATTTAGAATACCTGGGTTTAACCCATTCATAACTCGAGATACGGATATGAGATATGCTTGATGATGTTTCCAAAGGGATCCTCCATAAAATACTCCTGTAGGTAGCTCCCCACCATGTATTTTCGATGCCCTGCGTGTGAGCACTGGTGTCTGGTTCTACGAAGTTTAGGCTGTGATTAACCTGTGAGATGTTGATAGCCCTTGTCTTGTAGGCAATCGTAAGCTCTCCACAAAATGCAATGAGAAAAAATCGAAAGCTGGAAACTGTACATATTTTCACTTACAAATTACATTGGAAAAATCTAAAACTTATTATTTACAAAATGCTATGGGAAAAAATCTAAAAAAAATCTAAAGCTTAGTATTTACATTTGAAAAAAAGAAAAAGGAAAATAGGGTGAAAAATAAAAGAAAAACAAATTAAGTCTCCATCTCTTCTTCCTCCTCTTTCTCAGGTGTCGGTCTTGAAATAAAATACTTATCTATATGCTCTCTCTTTTTTACATTCCAAACATAAATTCCTTCTTAAACAACTACAACTTAAAAATTTTTTATAAGAACGGGCAAAATAAAACTTTTGAAAATCAGTTAATGGGCGAAAAAAATAATTACAAACACTACAATCTCTCGAGACATCCACTGTTGTGTGGTTTATGGGGCATTTCTGTGTAAGAGAAACATGTAAGAGAATATCAGTGAAATGATGCAAATATGAGAGAGAGAGAGTTCTAAATCTTAATCACTCTGCTTAGGCTGTCTATTTAGGAACTGAGATAAAAAAAATGTTTAAGAGTTGTAGCATCAGTCTCTACTCTTGTAATAGTACAAAGCATCAGAGACGAAATCTTGTTTGTCCACAGTAAGCTTCTCCATGGCCCTTTCATTTGGCTCTTAAGCTCAAGGAAGATTTCCGAGGAATTTTTTGGCTTTTCATCGATGGTTTCTTGGTTTGACCCACCTTGACTAAGTGCATCTGCCACTGCATCGGCAGAGCCAAATTGTGAAATGGCATCCCTTGCATCACTTGCTGACATCCTTGGAATACCTGCTGCAGAACTTCAACTTGACTTGGCTTTACAGGCTGCACCTCAAAAACAGGTATGTCCAAGTAACTTGGGGATGGTGCATCATAGATAGTGATAGATGGTTCTGGATTCAAGTTTATTTCATCATTCCCCTAACATTCTCTTTCCAACAGTTCTTCGCTTGAAACATTTAATTGGGTGTATAGCCGACCCTGGCCGCAAAGATTTTTTATATGAGCGAAGTCCCATTTGTGACCAGGCTTAACTGCTGGCACAATAACTGAACTTCTTTCTCTTGATGAAATCAAAGTCAAACTTGGTAATAAGTTTGAATTTAGTCTTAAAAACTTCCACAAGCTCACTGTGACCTGGAATAAGGTCGAACTCACCCTTCAGAACCACCATGTTTTCACGTTATGATTTAGTTCCTTGTCCGCTGTAGTCTCCTTCTCCATCATCGTTGTCATCATCAGGAGTTGCTTTTTCGAGTCAATGGACACTCTGGGATTGGGTTGCCTAGAGCCCGGCCATCTCCTTTTTTCTTCTTTAGCGGCCGAAGAGGGTGGCCTGGAGCACTGTTGAAAGATCATTTAGGTCGCTCTCTTGGAATTTCTCTTGCCGCTGAAGAAGCCGCAGATTGTATCAAGGACCTTGTTCTGTTCAGAAGGTTTCCTGTTCCAAGTCTCCCGGGTGTTCTTTCACCTCTGAAATTTAGCATCTCTTCCCTCACACAGCACCTAATGGTGTCTTCAACATTCTCGTTTACCTCCTGTGAATCAAAACATTGATCGTGAATGTGAATGAATATATTTCTTGAATGAGAATAAATATATTCGTGAATAATAATAACAGCATTAAATGTGAATGAATATTAACTTTGTGAATTTTGCACCATTTCGCCAACCATACACAAGCTCCCGTAATACCCCGTACGTTAATTATGCATATGCGCTGTTATAAAAGACAACAATACAGAAAACAATAGACTGTCTTTGGGAATAGCATACATTATACAGGTTTTTTTCTGTCTGTTTCAAATTAGGTCAAGAATGTGCCGTTTTCCGTGTTTTTTGAGTTGTAGAGCAAGAGAAAAATTAAAAGCGTAGTGTTGGGCGCGAAAGGTTAGCTTTTACATGAGGGTTAGGGAAACTGCATCAATCAGAGAGAAATAAATTGAAACTCACCGTTGATGTTGTGGTGGTGTTTTTCCCCGTTTTCCACCTTGTAATGCGATGCGTTGAATCTTAACTTGGTGTATTATTAATTTCATAGATTGGTACGCGGAACACTTTACGAGTCTTTGTACACCTCGTAAAGTTCAGCGATATGAGATATGCTTGATGATGTTTCCAAAGGGATCCTCTCCATAAAATACTCCTGTAGGTAGCTCCCCACCATGTATTTTCGATGCCCTGCGTGTGAGCACTGGTGTCTGGTTCTACGAAGTTTAGGCTGTGATTAACTGTGAGATGTTGATAGCCCTTGTCTTGTAGGCAATCGTAAGCTCTCCACAAAATGCAATGAGAAAAAAATCGAAAGCTGGAAACTGTACATATTTTCACTTACAAATTACATTGGAAAAATCTAAAACTTATTATTTACAAAATGCTATGGGAAAAAATCTAAAAAAAAATCTAAAGCTTAGTATTTACATTTGAAAAAAAGAAAAAGGAAAATAGGGTGAAAAATAAAAGAAAAACAAATTAAGTCCATCTCTTCTTCCTCCTCTTCCTCAGGTGTCGGTCTTGAAATAAAATACTTATCTATATGCTCTCTCTTTTTTACATTCCAAACATAAATTCCTTCTTAAACAACTACAACTTAAAATTTTTTTATAAGAACGGGCAAAATAAAACTTTTGAAAATCAGTTAATGGGCGAAAAAAATAATTACAAACACTACAATCTCTCGAGACATCCACTGTTGTGTGGTTTATGGGGCATTTCTGTGTAAGAGAAACATGTAAGAGAATATCAGTGAAATGATGCAAATATGAGAGAGAGAGAGAGTTCTAAATCTTAATCACTCTGCTTAGGCTGTCTATTTAGGAACTGAGATAAAAAAAATGTTTAAAAGTTACTTACCCTTTTCTGTTCCTCCATAAAACTGTGCAGTTCTGCGCGTCTTTCAGCGCTTGGGAGAGGTATTTCTCTTCTACAGTTAGGGCAGTTGGCGGAACTTGCCACAAGTGATAATCGCCATTGTCTGAGGCACTTCTTGTGCGCCGTGTGTTCGCAGCACACCACTTGTGGCAAGTTCCAATCCTCCTCCAGGCATATGAAACATGTTGTCAGGACCTTCAGACACACACACACACACACACACACACACACACACACACACACACACACACACACACACACACACACACACACACACACACACACACACACACACACACACACACACACACACACACACACACAAAAAAAAAAAATTAATACTTTTAAACGTTTTGTTTTTAACTTAAAGCAAATTCAGAGCGGTCGTACCGCATACTTTGAAGTACCGTATACTTAACGGTAAACGAAACCAAACGTTTTCTAAAAGTCAAATCTATAAAAGCAAATTCAGCATGTAGAATGTGACGTGAAAAACATTTCTCGCTAAGAAAAACAACAGTGTAGCGCGGTAAAAGAAACGACTAAACGAAACCAAACGTTTTCTAAAAGTCAAATCTAGAAAAGCAAATTCAGCGCGTAGAATGTGACGCGAAACGTATAACTGTGTAGAGCGGTTTTTTCATAAGAAATTTTCAATGTTTAAGTACCGCATACTTTGAAGTACCGTATACTTAACGGTAAACGAAACCAAACGTTTTCTAAAAGTCAAATCTATAAAAGCAAATTCAGCATGTAGAATGTGATGGGAAAAACATTTCTCGCTAAGAAAAACAACAGTGTAGCGCGGTAAAAGAAACGACTAAACGACTAAGCTTACTCAGTGTTCTTACATTTTGTTCTTAAACTTAAAGCAAATTAAGAGCGTTCGTAAAGAACAACGCAAATGTAAGGAATGTGACGCGAAACGTATAACTGTGTAGAGCGGTTTTTCATACGAACATTTTCAACGTATAATAAATGTACTTACGAATTTGACGATAAGCCTTGGTCTAGCAACCTCTTGATTTTCCATTCTGCTCAGTTCCTTTCTTCAGTTCAGTTCAGTTCAGTTCTCTTCAGACTTTTGGCAACGTGTGCGTAAAGGATATTGTGCTGAGTTGGATTTTGTAGCCAATGCTTGCATTCTGATTGGTTATTTTATTTGTCTTGTGATTGGTTTAGATCATTTAAGGACACATACTAATTTGATCCTTATTCTCTTGAAGCTCTATCACATTTTCGTTCGTATGCGGCCCTCTTAGGAAACGAACGAAGTTTAGTGGGTAAGAACTGTGTATGATTAATGTTTTTAACGGTGGAGCAAATTATCCAAATTTTTCGAATTCCATGTAATAAATCAAAATTTTTTTGTTAGTAAAAGGGTTTTCGATTGGTGAATTTCGATCCTAAGGGACCGTTCATTATTTATGGGAGGGGGGGGATGGGTGAGAAATTAACAAAATTTCCATTTTTTTTTTCAGGTCCCCCCTGTTCCGTTGGGGAAGAATTTCAATACCCCCCCACTATTAATCTGACTTCTATAAATAAAAATGGTACTGTATGTATCCATACCGTAATTTTGTGGGGACGCAATGATGTAGTGGCTAGCTTGTTGGTTTTCAGATCTAAAGTGGATGAAAATTTAGGGGTGACTGTATTGCTGTCTTGATATTAAAAACTGTGCTTCTAATATCATATTTAGTTTTAAGCATATAGGTGTAAATTTGGGATATGATGGGCCTGGAGTATGGGAATGCGGATATGATGTGAATGGGGATATGGGGGAGACATAAACCTGTATAAATCAGACATAATCTAGTATAAACCAGACAATTAGCAATAAAACCATAATATACTGTAACAGGAAATGAAAATTTAGAATAATTTTCAGTAAATTTATCGATGAATAGTTATTACAACTTATGCATTTTGACTCTTGTGTGGTTTTCTTTATCGAAGCAATTCAACCACTTGGTCCACTGTGCATTTGAAGAACTAGCTGAGTTAAGACTTTAATAGTTGTTTATTACTATCACAACCAAGACTCAGCTGGGCTATATAATTAAAGATTTATTAAAGTAAAGTCACGCACCCGAGCCAGAAGGCTCACAACGGCCGGAGCTTAAACCCGGTTTCTATAGCATGAAGCGACTAGGAATATTGCTACTCCCCCCTGGATGGGATGCTAGTCCATTGCAGGGTTACCCCCAGCATTTTGTAGCCGGTACCCATTTATACACCTGGGTGGAGAGAGACAGTGTGGAGTAAAGTTTCTTGTCTAAGGAAACAACACGACGGCAGAGACCAGGCTTCGAACCACCGACCTTCAGGTTGAAAGTCCGACGCGCTAACCACTAGACCACCGTGCCGCCCATTTCAGATTTATTGAAATATACAAAACCACTGCTACTGAGCAACCCAGAAACCGGGAGTGGTGCACGTGGGTGGGTTCACTCACTTACAAGGATGACAAAAGACGATCTGACAACTACAGGATACTACTAACAGTTCTTCAACTTAATGTCCACATAGCAGATAAGAAAAATTCCTTTGGCTAGGGTTACAAATACTAATTAATACTTTTAACGTCAATCACTAAAACCCTCAGTTTTGATACTGTTACAATCCAGTAGTATGTTTAATGGTGGGTTAAAACTTTAAGTAATGTTGTGTACAATCATGGCAGTACAAAATAAAGAAATTAAAATTGTTAATCGTGCTTCATGACTACACCAAAATACTGTGCAAGGCTGTGCTCTAGAATCGTAGAGAGCCCAAAGGCTCCCAGCCATGAAATCTGGGGTGCCCCCGCTCTTATTAGTACACTGTAGTTATGTTGTCGCTCTTTTATTTAGGACATCATCTGTTTAAAATTTCAAGACCCCCTCCATGACAAAAAAAATTTCCCCAGGACCCCCCCTTTTTCAGTGGCTAAAATTTCAGGTCCCCCCATTTTCTCACCCATCCCCCCCTCCCATAAATAATGAACGGTCCCTAATTGTTTCCTCGGGATTCGCAAAGCCACTATAAATAAAGGTCATCGGTGTTTTATTTTTCACTTTGAGCAGTGAGGCAGTCCAAGATGAGAAAACAATTTAAGTTCAACTCGCGCATTCAATGCACAGAATTTGATAAAGCAGCTGCCGTAACGGATCGTTGTGTTCAGAATGTTGTTAACGAAGAACTTGTGGAGGAAGAAGACATCGCTTTACGCACCTCGACATTTCAGACAACACAGCGTAATCAAAAACGAGCTCTTCGCGAACACCATTTAGCTCGAAAGAAATGCCGCCTTTTCATGCGCGAAGACATTAAACAGACGTTTCTGAATATCTATAAACAAGAGGCATGGAAACGCATGAATGAATTAATCAGCGGTAACGAGAACACGGTGAAGACTGCAGTGAAAGCATTACGTTCCGAGGACAAAACAAATAAATTATGGCGTGAACAATGCATGATGTTGACTCCAATTGTTGAACGACACCATATGGTTCCTTTTCACGATTGTTGGTTACAACGTCAGTTTAAAGAAGAAGAAAATATCGAAGCCATGAAACGAAGATTGCTTGTACGAGCAGAAAAAGACACAGAAGCAGGTCATTGGTTTACTGATCTAGTAAATGAACTGAATGTTTCTCCTGATTCTCCTCCTTCACCTGAATTTCACTTCGACAGAGTGACAGAAGCCTTAAATGAACTTGAAGCTAACAATCCTGAAATCTTTGAGGGTGTTATTTTTTCACCCGAAGAAGGAAAGCAAATGGAAGTTGAATATGAAGACCTGTCTATGACTGACGAGGAACTAATTCAGGCAATGGAGACGTGGGAGGAAACTGAAATGGAAACTGCATAGGACACTTGGGACTATGGTTACTTGTTAATCATTTTGAGTAAATTAGATACCTCCGCCATTTTGATTTAAGTACATTCAGCCTCGTTTTCAGTCTTAATACCACTGTAAAGGACATTACTTTTTCCGCATAACTACGTTGAAATAACAAATTTGACCTCATTAATTAGTCAAAGCCAAGGTGGCGCAGTGAGTAAGCAATCAGGCTATAGAGCCGAAGGACGTGGGTTCGATTCTTGTCGGGACGGACTTTTTTTCTTCTTTTTTTCAAACTGAAAATTACTGTTTCTTTTTGGGTTTATTTGCGTTAGACAAAAGTCGTTGCATCTAATTGACATTACTTTTTCCGCATATCTACGTTGAAATAACAAAATTTGATCTCATTAATTAGTCAAAGCCAAGGTGGTGCAGTGTGTAAGTGATCAGGCTATAGAGCCGAAGGACGTGGGTTCGATTCTCGTTGGGACGGACTTTTTTCCTTTTTTTTTCGAACTGAAAATTACTGTTTCTTTTTGGGTTTATTTGCATTCGACAAAAGTTGTTACATTTAATATCCAAAAAAAATAAATAACCGTAATATTACGTTACCGTTCACGTTACGTTACATCACGTTAACGCTCACTCATTCCATCACTCAGCTCAGCGCGGATTGTTAGTCGAGAAGTCCCAGGTTCTAGTGTCGCTCCTGCCGTTCTCTTTTTTTATTATTTTTTTATGAAAGTAATGTCGTATATATACATCATTCTAAGCATTACTGAACCACCATTCTGTAAGAAACACGACCTTATTTTCATACTAAGCGTTACTGAACCACTATTCTGTAAGTTCACGGCCTCGTTTTCATGATAAGCGTTACCGAACCTCTAATCTGTAAGTTTCACAGCCGCGTTTCATGCTAAGCGTTACTGAACCTCTAATCAGTAAGTTTCACAGCCTCGTTTCCATACTAAGCGTTACTGAACCACTGTTCTGTTAGTAATAAATGCGGCCTCGTTTTCATGCTAAACGTTTCTAAACCTCTAATCTGAAAGTAACTCTGCAAGTAAAACTTAATCTCGTTTTTATTCTTGACGTTAATGCATATATTGAGTCTGTAAGTAACTTATTTCCCAATTTTTTGTTTTCTAACAGAATTGCAAAAGAACAAAGGACGGGTGATGAACCAATGAAAATACACTGACGTCATGGTCAAACCAGTTCATTCCAGTTGGTCTAGAGGTATATTATTTCAAATGGCCACTCGTCCTTTGTTCTTTTGCCTTTAAATTGAAACCACTACCCGGATGGTTGGGTGGACACGTAACACTACATCACACTATACACTTCTCTCTTAAACACTTTATAAATATTCAATAAAATCTCATAATACGTCTCTCCCGATTCATGCATCCTTAATGACTCCACCTATATGGCCTGCATCTCATTAAACCCCTCCTGTACCTATACGGCATGTATCTCATTATCTCCTGACCGAAAACCGGTTTGACAGAGCCAACCTCATTAACTCAGGGTTGCTGCATATATGAATAAAATTCGCCCAAGCATCTGGGATATACTACTCGCTTTAACTAGTGAAATTGCAAAGTTTGCTTCTTACTCGACTCCAGGCTCCACTCGTCCATTTTTTCAAAATTTTGAGTTCTGTACCTTTTTATGGGAAGAACAAAGTTAATAAAAAAAGATATTAAAAAATACTCACATATGTTAATGAGGCTTTTATTTCATATATACATGATGCTCTTCGTTTTTTTATCCATATTTAACCTTTGCTTGCTATGAAACATGCAGTCCAATCTTTCACCTCATTACTGGAGGCGACTATTTTTTGTCCGTAATTTCTAATCTTGACTATCTGCCCACAATGGAACATGGAAGACAGTAAATGTACGAACCAACACAGTATCCACACTAAAGGTCATACCCCATTATTCCCTACGATCGATTGCAAAGCATTTGCAAAGCAGAGTGCAACTGAGGTTTGCCTTTGCACATTTACACCTAGTACACTGCTGCTTGCACGAACACTTCAGCAGCTCCTGACAAGACTTTGAGACCTCCGGTACGGTAAGCCAAAGGGGCGTCCATGTGTTGTCACTGGGTGAGGGGATCTCCTGGACTGATGAGTCACTAGTGGTCCAGATGCCTGCCTGTAAAATGGCTCGTCTAACATGGTGCAACAGGGCATTCTAAAGGAAGTAAATATCCAAACATTACATTTCTGTTAGTATAAAAATAAATCGAATTGAAATGATTAGATTAGATGCCTTCGTCGGCGGAAGATTATCGTTTGATCCGCTAGTACGCCGACAGAAAAGATCCATCCTTGCATCGTTTATATTGGTGCAGGGACTGGTCTTGTCATACATCGCGATTATGAAATGCTCTAGAGTGCAAAAGTGGATGGAATTTTCTGTGAGTTGCTGGAAGGGGTTGGTCGCGAGGAACTCAAGAGTAGGCGTCACTCTATTGCTGCACAGTGTCCAGGCATCCCATGCTGTCCGCTTTGCTTTGCCGTAGCATCCCGACATCGTATCGCACCTGGTTAAAGCGTGGAATACAGGGAGGGAACGGGATCATTTTCTCTTCAAAATGATGTTCTTGTTCCGGTGTTATAGCCCAATCAGTTTCAGTTTATGAAATATCTCAAGTTTGTTTTCTCAATGGAAGTGTTTCTTAAATCACAGGTAATCAAAGTGTTCTGTAAAAGTTGGCTTCGATCGAAAATAATTTCCACCTTGCCTCCAAAAAGATGTAAATAATGTGAATAAATTGAGGGTTTTTAACACTTTTATTCACATAAATTAAAAGCTTTTCGATTAGAGGCTGTGCTGAATTGCAGGATATCGCAGGTACCAATTTTTGGCTAAAAACTGTTAGATTGTTCAATAATTTTAAAGGAGCGATCATTACATCGACCATGCAAATAGACTGATCTTTGTTATTTAAATGTTGCCACTTTTTGACATGTCTTTGTTTTTGCGATAATTCCTCTTTACTTTAGTGTCATTAAGACCAGTTATTCAAGTTCCCCGAACTTGATTGGCTCTATCCACACTGGAAAATGTCTTAAGTTACGAAGATGAAGGAGATGGCGGCTTCGCATTCAAGTTACTTTACAGTACAAGCTCTTCTTGCGACCACCCTCGTAAGGGACAGCCCATTAGAAAAGTGACTGGGGGGGACTTTTTCGGCTTGCATGAATTTTTTCTATGCCCATTGCCTGTGCAGGATACAAAATACTACTACTGCAATCTTTATCTTTTAAAACGCTCCCCTGAATCCCTGGAACAGCCTTGAAACAAACATTTTAATATATTTACCCAAAGCTGCTGTACTCTCAAAGAGGACTTTTACCAAAATATCACTGGTTTATAATAACTGTATTTCCAACAAACCAGCATCCACGAGGGTTGCTGTATAAAAAAATGTATCACTGGAAATTTAGTCCCGAAAAATACCGCCCTTCCAATACCGAATGGTCGCGCCCAGCCTGGGTACGACAATACAAAAAGTCCTAGTCATTAATTACACTTTGTTTGTAGTGCGTTTCAGGCGCTGCGTCGACCGCTTTTTTCTCCATGATTATGATGGAACATATGAAGTTAAACTTAAAATATATAAGGTAAAAATTGTATGCTTTGAAATACCAATACTGTCTTCGGACGAAGAGAGTTAGTGAAAGTCAAAGATCCGAAAGATGGAGGTTATGGTTGAAAATGACCCCCCGAAGAAGATTCTTCCGGTTCAGACCCCCCCATCGCGCCCGGATTTCCAGAGCCCTCAACCCCCTCTCCCACAAGAATTTCCAGCATGCCATCTGTCGGGGAGGTGTGGATTTTTTCTGGAATAACCCAATACAATTTATGTAATACAATAAAATACAATACCATACAAGTTATTTATCACACATGACCAACCAATAGTCATAAAACTAAAAGCTTACGCCAAGGTGTACTGGAAATCCAGTAGCTTGCATTCGACAAAGCAAACATCGCTCACTTCGATTAGCAGTCTCATCTCAAGCACCAACCTCTTGTCTTGCAAAAAACTTTACACCCGAAATTTTTCCATGAAACCCATGGACCACCACATCACATGGTCTACGGTGCTCGGTGAGTGATCGGCTGCATATGACACAAGTGCCAGTGGGGGTAGCCAAAAGAACAGAAAAGCCAGTTGATGACAGTTGCTTCAAATAGGATGAGACTTTTGAGCAGCCGAACAAGCTTCATAAAGCAGGGAAGCCGACAAAAAAGAATAATAAAGTCGTATTATGAATGGCTAAGACATGATCAGTGTTTGTAAGTTCAAACAAATGGTCGGGAATCTAAATTTGAAAGATAAAAGATATCAAATAAAGCAAATACTCGCCTCATCAAGAGAAAGCAGAGAGAACTTTGCTACTGTTTGTAAACGAAGTGACACTGAAAGAACAGTCATCTCTACCAAGGAGGAAGTGATGAAGGATATCACATGTTAGTATATACTGAAACAGTGGATAGCATTGTTGGCGCGCTCTGATTGGCTACTGAAGCTCTGAATAGTAAGTGCTATTCACCTCCCAGCAATTTGTGTGCGAAAATTGTAATCGTTGACAGGAATAAATGAGTTAAAAAGCATCATTTTCGTTATATTAGCTCACTGTTTCAGTATATACTAAAACAACTATTCACCTCAGTGTAGGTGGGTAGCGGTGGATATACTACCCACCTCCACTTCGGTGAATAGTTGTTAATTGTTTGAACTTCATCGATACCTATGCATGCACAACTATGCTTGGCAAGCTTCTTATTGAATTGACGCTCATCTTTGCAGAAGAAATTTCATGAAAGGCACAGAGAACAGCGCTCTCAGCCCTCAAGAATTCTTATACCTCCTCACAGAGGTCTCCACAAAGCTCGCAGTAGAAGCAGAAGATTGTTTATGACCTCTGCCTTTTGGAGGCTTTTCTATTTACAAAAATTATTAACAAACGCGAATATTTACAACAATCTGTGACTATAAGAAAAGCGAATATTACAACATTTATAACTATAACAAAAAACGGATATTTATGATGATTCATGAGCAGCTTGGCCCCACCAAAAAATGCAAATGAGCTTACGGTGAGTTGAAATCACCCGTGCCCGATTATTAACTGTAACACATTTTGCACGTTGAGCCGTCGTACCATAAAGTTGAGGTGCCGCTTTTAATACATTCGGTAACTGCATTTTGACATTTATTGAGTTACAAAACAGATGCGGAGAGAAACAGTCATGTTATTTTATTGACGGTTTATTCTTGAAACTGTATTCTGTAACTTATTTCTACACGTGTTCGCTAGATTAAAGGTCAATACTCGTTCTACACTCGATGCTCTTCAACTATTTTACCGAATATTTCGATAATCCGTACTCTAAACAGTGCCAATGATCAAAACTCCTTCCATACATGATCAGTAAAACATCACCTTTTGGTTCTCAATTATTCTTCACTCTCTTCGGTCACGTGAGGTGATTTTTCTTGCCACGTGTAATTATGACATAATTAATTTCTTACACACTCCCCTCTGACTGACAAAGGTCAGTCAACCAAGTAACAATTACAATGCTAAAAGTGAAAAGTCCAATGTCTCTATAAACTCAATCTTAATGTCCAGAAATGCGTTCTTGTTCAGCATTCTTCACAAAGGTTTTGGGAAAGTCAGTGTTCCTGTTACATTGTTCCTGCAATTGAGATCCAACTTCTACAGGGTAAAGCCTTCTTAAGGGTCTTGTTACCTCAATGACTCAATCTCCACTACGCATCCTCACAACAGCTCCTCTGTGGAATCCGTCTCTGCCTGTAATGAGAAATTTGTTGACTCCCATATTCCAAAGTTGTCTTGGCGTTTTATTCTTGTGTATGCAAACAACGTCTCCAACATTTATCTTTTGTTGTTTGTTGTTACAAGTTACATGATGAACATGTAACTCAGTTAAGTATCTTTCTGCTAACGTTTCCAAAATTGTGAAAGAACAGTTGTCAAATATTTCTCATGCCTTGACAATTCATGAACAGTCTGTGAAGTTCCCGCGAGAGGCAGACCAGTGCTCCCCTCTGAAATGAACAATCGGTGACCAATAATCAGTTGAGACTGTGTTAGAGGATCTTGCAATTCATCATCATCATAAGTTAAGGGTTCCGAATTCAAGATTCCCTCTATTTCTACAACAACAGTTAGCAGTTCCTCGTAAGTGACTTGTGCTGTTCCCAAAATCTTCTTCAGACAATGCTTTGTTGATCTTACAAGACGTTAAAAAAAATCCACCCCACCAAGGTGCTAATGCCACGTTAAATTTCCAGGTTATGTTGTACTCTGCTACAGAAGCTGGATTCATTGCCTGATAAAACAAGCTTCGGAACAAACTTCGGAACAAACTACACACTTTGTAATTATGTTATTAACTGTCTGTCTTCCCTTGACAACCCAATACTTTGAACACACCTGAATCAATGTCTCTGACACTCCATTGTGCATCACTTGATCATGACACTTGAGAATCACTTGTACATGCATGTCACATTTTAAGCAAAAGATTGATAAAGAAAGGATTTACCTCTAAGGGTAACAACAATACAGTGAGACTCGGGTAAAGTCTCAAGAGGTTTGCATTTCTGACAACAGGCTGGGCATACAATTTCAGTCAGTGGCAGGCTTCTCCCTGACAAGACAAAATTAAATATATTTTAAACTAATTTCGATTTTGAGGCGTCAATACTGCATTATATTGATGGCTAGTTGGGAGAATATATTCCGTATTTGGCGGAGTCGCGAAGCTACGGACCCCAATACAGAGAATATATTTTCTTCCAACACCGTCAATATTATGCACTATTGATGCCTCAAAATCGAAATTAGTTTTGTATCACGATTCAACTGTTTTTCCGTCAAAAAGAAAGGAAAACTGAAGATAACTTGTGTTGATCAAACCTGAAATTCTTACTAGTAACAAGCTTACGTACACAACGTTTTGAAGTAATAGATCAACAACGAGTGCGAGGGTTTGATCGGGCTATCCAAACACCGAGAAGCAATGAAAGCATGAGGCCGCTTCGGCCGAGTGCTTTTATTGTTTCAAGGTGTTTGGATGGCCCGATCAAACCCGAAGCACGAGTTTTTAATCTGGCTTCTCAAATGAAACAATACAGAATTATTCAGTGTTAGTTTTTTTGGCTTTGTCCTTTTCAAATGCCGTCACATGCATAATTTTATTGAGCTTGTTTGTTTCGCCATTTGGTATGAGACCATGTGCGAAGCAGAAGCGTCTCGGTTTTGGGAGGCTAAAACGGTTGTCGAAGAAGAAAATCTAGTCGATAAAGCTTTTTCCCCGTCAACGAAATATAAAAAACAAATAGGCAACATCTATTTTCTACGAATGGCAAACAGTTCAAGTTCCCGTTCTCTGAGATTCGAGAGGAATGTTTAAGGACTATGATTTACACAAGATTATTCTGCTCGTATTGAAGAAACGGACGCATTGAGTTTGAATTATTGGCTTAGCAAATTTGTCATGGACGTGGCCGAAACGTCGCGAGAGAGATATCCACCGAAGACTGTTTGCGGCATAATATGCGGTATCCGAAGCTTTCTAGAAGAGAAAAAAGGTGCTGAAGCATTAAATCCTCTTGATAATGGCTAGCGAAGGTGAGAAAAATGGTCCATTTTGTTTTTATATTAAAATGTCGATGTCATGTTGAAGTTCCAGTTATAATACTCAGATTATTGTTTTGAAGGTTTACTCTGTTTTACCGAGCATTGGATGCGGAATCGAAAGATGGCACACGAGAGGGCTTACATTTGAAGACCAAGAAAGGAATGTAAAGTGGAATAACATGTATTGTTGCAAAACTCATTAATATGCAAGTTTTTTATTTGAGATCAAACACGGTTTTGAACTGAAATCAAAACCCTTAAGATCTTGATCTGGTGTTTCATTGGGTATCAAGACTCGTCCACCTGACCCTAATGAACGTCATTTATTGGCTGGTCACTTTATGAATTATTAATGAGTCTGAGAATGCAATATCATATTTTTGTTTTGCAAAAAAAGTTTCAAAGACACGGACTTTTCACGCTATAAATTGCTCATTGAAATAGAACAAATTTGATAGAACATCTTTTTGAAGTTTTTCTAAGTTACAAACGTCGAAAAAATGAGTAAATAACGCAAACTTGTCGAGGTTTTAGCCCAAAACCTTTTTTCGACTTATGGCATGATAGTGTGCGTACAGCACAGCTCAATGTAAACAAACTGTTCAAACGAACAAAAGCAGCTTTTAAACTCATCTTATTGTTAACTTTCGGTAGAAAGGGTCGTTTCATTGAATACAGCATTGTTTATCTGCCAAACTTGACAAAGTAATCAACATTTTTCCCCTCATTTGAAGATAATTTTCAATTTTGGTTTTCTATGCAAGGAACCCATTAAATTGCCACGGGAAATTTTCAAACAATCACAGGCTGGTTTTTGAGACGACACTAACACTTTATATTGACGTCTGAAAAGCAGACAAAAGTATGTGAGAATCGTGATATTCACATCAATACTACAGTACATCAACGAGACAAAAAGTGCAACTATACGACGTATTTATATAGTTAAAATATGATATACTACTGTATATAAAGCTAAAGCACAGAACTCCTAAAATTGAATGTGCATTAGGCAGACTTTAGCATTCATAACTGTTACTCTGTTTCACAGAGTCTGAAATGTTTTCAGCATTTTAAATAAATTATCTTATTGCCACAGTTAATACAGCCCTTGCATTTACACTTCATTAACAAAAACATAGGGGTTTTTTGTACAGCATTTAGATAATAATTACCAACAATGGCCCATTCTCCACTGCTGCCTTTGGATGTTGTTGCTGGGATTGGCAAGTAGTGGCCATTAACCATGGCATCACGATCATGAAATGGCCAACATTCATGTACAGTCTGGTCACAGTCACTGCAGAGGTGTTTTGCGCTTGGACATTCATGGCACCTGACACCGCAACTTTCTTTGCACACCTACAGCAAGTGGAGTCCTCTGGAATTGTGTATTTTGATTTCAGTAAAGTTTCACAAATACTCGCCCTTGACTCCACCCAACTTACATTTAATTATAATGTACAGGTGTGAAAATTACGATGTGAAGTCCATAAAATCTGTACACGATAAATACTTTATGAATATTACTTTATATGTGCATTGTATGCTGCTCAAAGTGCTACTGAAACAAAATTCTTAATTTTTCAATCTTAGAAGGGAACTATGCAGAAGTGACATCGCATGGTCTACAGGTACAGAAAGCTTCATACTCATAGTCAGTGAAGTTGGCTGTTGCTCCACTGTCAATTTATCCTGGACCACCAGCCATATAGACTTCCCTCTGCGATTCGCCATACAGTTGTACCATACAACCTGACTGGTGATGTGCTCAATCTGCAAACCATATGATGTCATGCACCTTTGATCAAGCATTGGCATGTTGCACTTACCACAACAAAATAACCATTCATGGCATGGGAGCTTATCCCCAAATGAACAGTATGATACCATGGAGGTAAAGAGCAAAACGTTTTATGTGAATGATAATACTATATTAATGACTTTGCACTTACTGTCTCTTTGAAAGGGGACTTCAGGCAACTCAGAAACGGGACATTAAATGACTAAATAATGTAGACTTTTCAAGTTCCTCTTCCCTTTTGCTTTTAAAACCTTATCTTCAACTTTACCTTAGAATGGGGTTATAAAAAAAATATTAGCAAGATTTCCATATAGGATAGGATAGGAAACCTTTATTTATACACGATTTGTTTAAAAGCTAAAAGAGACAAGAACAGCTAGTAGAAGATTTGGATTCAAAATGTTAATGTCCTGCCTTCAGATAATAACAGTCCAGGATGGACTGACTACCCAAGAGAGACAGAACAGTTAGTAGAAGTTTTGGATTCAAAAATTATGTTAACCTACCAAAGTAATTCGACCATTTTCGAAATCCTGTTGGACGCACATATTTTGCTTCAATAAACAACAAATAGTAGTCCTTACACTTCATTTTTAATAGATCTATTTCAAAGTCTGGGCCTAAGGCTACAAGCCTTCCTGTCTTAAGGTTCTCTTTATCTATATCAATATTTTTCGCTAAAATAAAAAGACGTTTTGGAATCGCTGATAAAACTGAAGAAAGTTTGACTTAATATTTTTGTACTTTTTAATAAAATCTTTGTATGTCATTACTGTGCCATCATCTTTCAGTAAGTTGTGAACGGTAACAACATTGTTATCGAACCAAGACTTCCAAAATACCGACTTTTTATCAATGAGGATAAGTGTGTTGTTAAATAAAACATATTTTGCTCTATTTTCTTTATCATAAAGATATTTCAATTCTTTAAAATATAATAACATATTCCTATAAAATGCTGGTATTTGTGTATCTAAACTTTTACCATCGTAGTTGCATTTAAGTAAGAATTCAATTCCTCCATATTTGTCAAAATAGTATTGAGGGATTATCCTCCAATTGCCAGGTTTGTTCACCACAAGACGTCTTATCCAGTTCAATCTCAATGCTTTATCCATAAGGAAAATATTTGGCAACTTAAGGCCCCCTCTATCGATAGTTTGATACAGCACATCTCTTTTTATCTTATCCGGTTTGTTCTTCCAAATGAATTTAAAAATTAGTTTATTTACTTTTTCTAATTCAGACTTTGGAGCTTCCAACATAGACATGGAGTACACAATTGGGCTAATTCCAAGTGCTTTTGTTATAACTGCTTTTCCAAAAACAGTTAAGTCCCTACTGCGCCACATATCAAGTACTGTTTGTATTTTTTGAACTTTAATCGTAAAGTTCTTTTTCAAGTTTTTCAGTTTATCGTATGAGTGGAAGGTTCCAAGGATGCGGATTGGATCATCAGTCCAATTTAAATTGAGAGGTTTAGCTTTACAATTTTTATCTTTTCCTAACCAAACCGCTTTAGTTTTCCGTTCATTCAAACACAGCCCTGATATCTTCCCAAATTTTTGTAATAGAATAAGTGCATTATTCACGGATAAGATATCTGCGCAAAATAGAGTCGTATCATCAGCAAATTGAGTTAGCTTGATCTCTTCGTTTAAAATCTCAATCCCTTTAATGTTTTCTTCTCCTCTAATTTTATGTGCTAATATCTCCGCACAAAGAATAAAAAGGTAAGGAGATAGAGGACAACCTTGTCTCACACCTCTACTTACCTGAAAGAAATTTGTCATAAATCCATTATTTAAGACCGCTGTTTGGATATTCTGATAGAATATTGACACCCATCGTATTATGTTATCGCCAAAATTAAACTTAATCATAGAAAGCTTAATAAAAAGCCATTCTAAAGAATCAAAGGCCTTTTTAAAATCTATAGCAACCATTATACCAGTACTGTTACAGTTATCCAAATAGTCCATCACATCCTGTATAAGTCGGACATTCTCACCGATAAATCGATCCTTAACAAAACCCGTTTGATCTTCATGGATTAGCACAGGTAGAAGAGTTTCTATTCTCTTTGCAATTACTTTTGCTATTATTTTATAATCCATATTTAGAAGTGTTATAGGCCTCCAATTTTCAAGTGTGAGAAGATATTCATCATCTTTAGGGGTGAGGGTAATAACACCTCTCCTTTGCGAAATTGATAACTCACCTATATTAAAGGCTGCATTATAACTATTCATTAAATCCTCGCCTATAATATCAAAGAAGGTTTCATAGAACTCTTTTGTAAATCCATCACAGCCAGGAGTCTTATTAGAATTAAACGTTTTTAGAATTTCCTTACACTCTTCTTTAGTAACTGGATGTTCTACACTTTCACGTTGTTCGTCTGTTAACCGAGGTATATCTAGGTCTTCTATAAATTCATTAAATTTATCTTCATCCAACAGGTCTTAAGATGTATACAACTTTTCATAAAAAAGTTGGATTCGATTTAAAATCTCTTTTTCATCTACTAAGATTTTATCATCCTCGACTTTTAACTCTGCAATAATCTTTCTATTATAATTCCGCTTTTCAAGATTAAGAAAATATTTAGTATGTTTTTCTCCTTGCTCATTCCATCTTACCTTACAACGAAAGATGGATCGTTCTCCCTTAATTTTGTAAATTTCCTCGAGTTCTTCTTTTAGCTTAGTGTAATTATCCAGTTCTACCGAATCAATACCAAAATCACATAATCTATTATCTAGGAGATTTAAAGATTCTTGCACTTCTCTCTCTCTTTGTCTAATCCGGATATTTTTTTGCTTAGAAAATTTTATCGTAAGACTCCTTATTTCCATTTTGATTAAT
Source organism: Cladopsammia gracilis (assembly GCA_022457155.1). Classification (NCBI taxonomy): domain Eukaryota; kingdom Metazoa; phylum Cnidaria; class Anthozoa; order Scleractinia; family Dendrophylliidae; genus Cladopsammia; species Cladopsammia gracilis. The sequence continues at coordinate 394,128 of JAJGOT010000230.1, forward strand.
TCCCAGAGAAGCTGGGGATTTTTAACTTCTTCATATTTTAACTTAATGTGATTAAATTCTCGATGGACTTTTTCAAGATACTCTTCATCTTCTAATAATGTGTTATTAAACTTCCACGTTCCTGGACCTCTCAGCTTTTCTGCACTAAGTTTCAACTGTAAACCAACAGCTTTATGGTCTGAACGTACGGGTATTCTAATGCTCGTTTTAGTGATACATTGTTTTAATTTATTTGAAATTAAGAAGAAATCTAACCGACTCTTGGATTTATATTGTTTAGACTCATAAGTAAACATCTTCTTTTTGGGATGAAGATCTCGCATAATATCAATCAGATCAAGCTCTTTCATTGCAGAAATAATATTATCTCTGTAAGAAGATGGCGCCCATTTGCGCAGACCTTGTTTATCTATTTTATTTAAGGTTGCATTCCAGTCTCCTCCTATTATCAACGACTCGATGTAAGCTTTACTCATAATCAAGGTAACTAAGTTATTCAGGAAAGCATTCTGTTCCACGTTGTCAGTTGGCGCATAAATATTGCACAATGAAAACCATTGCTTATTTACACTAACATTAATTAACACTACTCGCCCATCTGAGTCACTATATTCATTGCCCAGTGAAATATCCAAATCTGGTTTAAGCAGAATACAAGCACCTTTAGAATGAGTAGTTCCATGTGTAAAAAATATTCTACCACCCCATTCGGAGCTCCAAATTTTCTCATCTTGTTTTTGACAATATGTTTCCTGCAAGTAATAGACTTCACACTTTTGGTCTTTCAAGTATGCAAATACGCTTTTTCTTTTAACTCTTTCCCTCAGTCCCCTGACATTTAGTGATAACAACTTTAATTTACCAAACGATTCCTTCATGCTCCAGGCAATGCGTGATATTCAAATTAGGTAACGAAATAATTACTTGTACTATTTGTAATTCCCAAGGTATTAAAACAGAAATAAGATAAAATAAATCAATATAAACACAGAAATACATACAAAATACAACAGCCACAACAAAAAATACTATATAAAGAACGTATACAACTACATTAAACACCCTAAACATAAAAAAATAAAATAAAATATACTTCGTACGAGCGGTCTCCGGTTACAACAGGTCGTATTCCTTGTCTCCTCTTCTAGATTGAGTTCTTACAGTTCCTTGATATCGTCTTTCGAAAACATTTGACGTGGACTCCCGGTTGGAGAGGTTTTAATAAAGATCTTGCCATCGAGTGACCACACTTTTTCTATTTTCCTGTTCTTTCGTTTCTCCACTGCCAAGCTCATCATTTCTTTACGATACGGGGTTAAATTTTCATTGATGAAAATTCGCTTCGGGCGATCCGTGGTTTCCGCGGCGCAACCAGGGAATATATCTCCGACAGATACATTTTTTAGCTTAGTACGGGCCTTGTACAACCTGGATTTAATTTTGTGGTTTATGAACTTCGCTAGCACCGGTTTATCTCCTCGCTTCCGCTTTACCCAATGAGAAATTTCAATGTCATCTTCCTTTATTGAAACATCAACCGCTTCAGCTATCTTGCAAACTATTTGGTCGGTCGACATATCTATTTCTTCTGGAAAACCGCAAAATTCCAACGAATTTTTCCTGGAATACTGTTCAAGGTTATCCAAGCTAATTTGAAGTTCCTCCAGTTCTTCAGAGTGCTCTTTAACATAGCTACTTGTTTTGTTGAGTTTTATTTCCAGCGATGCCACGTATCTATTTTGTGCTATCAGTTCTTCTTTAAGCTTGGAAACTTCTTGCCTGTTTCTTTCGACATTATTTTTTAACTCGGCAACATCAGTAGTCAATTGAAAGGTAGTTTTTAGAAGCGCTGTGGTAGTACCTTGGACCTCAGTCAAAAGCTGGAAGATATCTTTTAAGGTTGGCTCGTCGTCTGTCTCAGAATAGGAAGACATGTTGGAAGCTTCGACACGCGCTGTCTTATTTTCTGGAGAAAGTTTCTCTTCGAAGGAACCATGGTCTGTTCGTTTTTTCGTATTTTCCATGTGCTATGAACATATATTACTACATTTAAAGTGCTTGAGAATTATATGTGTAGTTAATATCACATTTTGAGAAGAAAGGATACGGAGCTCCCTTACACACGTCTGATCATCGCGTCGTACCCACGTGACTTTGGTAGGGATGTCACAAAAGAGTGTGGAAACAGTTTAAAATTGACTAGAAGTATTTGTCAAGATACAAAAGTTATACAAACAACTTTTAAATTATTGCACCGCATTATCTTCACCAAAAAAGAACTGGAATTCTGTAGTATTGTTTCCGACGCAAAGTGTATATATTGTGCACAAGAAGACTCTATAGAACATTGTCTTTTTCAGTGTCCAATAGTGATAGATTTTATTTCTAGTATATCCAATTGGTTTGAACGGGAGACAAACCAAAGTTTTGAATTAAATAACCACTATCTTCTCTTTGGATCTGCAACTAACAATATAGAACATTTAAAAACTGATTATAAAAAACTTATAGAAAATCATTTTATCATATACTTGAGACATTATATTATATCTAATAAAGTGTGGGATAATAATCTTGTAGTAAAAGAATTTCAGAATAGTTTTCGAAAGTATTGCAAATCGCTTAAGATAAATAACCCTTTTACATAAATTTTGTAATTGTAACTGATGAATTGCTCTGAATTGTATTTCAATTGTACTGTAGTACTTGGAAATATATTTCTAGTGTTTAAGTTGTAATTAGTGTAATTAGTGTTTAAATTAGTGTAATTAGTGTTTAATCAGTGTTTAAGTTGTAATTAGTGTAATTAGTGTTTAAATTAGTGTAATTAGTGTTTAATCAGTGTTAAAGTTGTAATTAGTTGAAATCAATAAAACTTAAAAAAAAAAAAAAAAAATTATGTTAATGTCCTGCCTTCAGATAACAACAGTCCAGAATGGACTGACTACCCAAAAGAGACATAACAGTTAGTAGAAGTTTTGGATTCAAAATTTTAACGTCCTGTCTTCAGATAACAACAGTCCAGAATGGACTGACTACCCAAGAGAGACAGAACAGTTAGTAGAAGTTTTGGATTCAAAATGTTAATGTCCTGCCTTCAGATAACAACTGAGTCCAGAATGAACTGACTACGCAAGAGAGACAACAGCTAGCAGTATTCATTGATTACTTAATTCCTCCATTTTTAACATCAAATTATTTCTGTGTACATCCATCTCACCATATCACCACTGGAGAAAATTTCCTATGAAGTTCAAGCGACTGAATTCACTGAGACCGACTGACTGATGTTGACTGATGTTGGTAAATAAACCAATCAACATTCATTGAGGCTATTCATGAGGCTATTGTTGGAAAATTCCAATAATCAATTCTAAACCTGAATTTTGATTTTAATAATGAAAGTCACTCCCAAATGATAAGCGGAACATGCTGAGTATTTTGGCTGTAATATTATTATTTACCTTCTGACCTCAAACATGTTTCATCAGCATTGATTCCATGGCATTATTTTGCATGCTTACATGTAAAACAAAAGTTAACAAGGTCTCAATTACTCCACTGTACCAGTATACAATATTCATTTCAGGTGAAACAACTACAGATAGAACATGTATCAATTTAATATCCATACATGTCTGAGAATTACCGGTAAGTTATTTGATTGGCATCTCTTGGTCATTTGTAAACTTGTCACATAATAAAAACACTGTACAAGAGGGCTTTGTTATTAACAAATATGTAAGGGGTAAAGACCATAGGTAAGGATCTTGAAAACTTACAATAATGGTATTCTGTCACATGTGAATCGTACATGTACATCATTTGACAGAAATCTCTAACTTGAAACCACTTGAATGAGGCATACAATGTATAGCACTAGAGTACCAAAAGCTCTAATTTTTGAACTAATTACATGTATAAAGTGCCAATCCTCTGATAATATCAATCAAATGGATGAAAAGGAGGCAGACAGCCAACTCTACACCTCCTTTTCGTCCTATTTTCTCTTCCATTGGGACATACAATTACAACCTGGCCAAATTTTTGAGTAAGCTTCTCCAGCCGCATATTCCCTCTGATTATGTTGCTTCAGACACGTTCACTTTTGTTCGTGAAATTAACGGCTTGTCCATGGAGGGGAAGTTTATGGTTTCATTTGACGTGGAAAGTTTGTTTACCAACATTCCGTTGAGTGAATGTATAGACCTGGCGGTCGACTACATTACCAAAGGCAACCCTGGCATCAAACTAAAAACTTCTGACCTGAAAAGACTTTTCCTTTTTGCCACCGCTAAAACCCATTTCATTTTCAAGGGCACATATTACGATCAGGTTGATGGTGTAACCATGGGTTCCCCCCTAGCCCCTGTTCTTGCTAATCTTTTGATGGGTCACCACGAGAAGATCTGGTTGGAACAGTATAGGGAATCACAGGTTTTATTCTACTGTCGTTGTGTGGACGACACTTTCTGCCTTTTCAACTCGGAACGGGATGCTCACCTTTTCTTTAATTTCATTAACAATCAACATCCGAATATTCACTCTATTTATGGAGAGGGAGAGTAACCACGTTCTTCTTTTTCTTGATGTGCGATTAAACAACAAATCCCCACAATTCCCTGTCACCACCGTATACCACAAAAAGACCTTCACAGGCTTGCTTACCAACTTTTTAAGCTTTACACCCCTTTGCTACAAAATGGGGCTGGTTAAAACGCTCATTGACAGGACCTTTAAGATCAATAATACATTGTAAATAATTTATCCTCCTTAAAATACAATTAATAGTGAATGCGATAAGCTAATTTGAAAAGTAGCGTCTTTTTCAAAACATTTTTAATGACTTGTACATTGTAAATAATTTATCTTTCTAAAATACAACTAATAGTGAACATGGTTTTTCTATCAGCTGAAGAATAATGTCATCGGACGTCTTGTTTTTGATGGGTTGTACCCACGCGTACTTGGACAAGACATCCATCACTGTCAAAAGGTACTTGTACTCCTTATTGTAACGATCAATGTGTTGCACTTCCATTAGATCTGCAGCCCCCTTATAATCTATTCTGTAAGCCATGACTTTCAACGTTGGAAATCCCTATCGCCAAGGTTTGTGTAGCGTGTACTCCAAATCTTTTTGCAACACACGTTTGGCACACCCCAATGAAATGCCTTGAGATGCTGCAAATCTTGCAACACCCCCCAAACTTCTTTTTACATCCGGATCATTGTATCTTTCAATCAATTCAGTGTCTAAAGGAATCGATTTCTTTCTCGCTGTCACTTTCTTCTTTTTCGACATCATCCCTCGAAAATTTCATCCACAGCAGCGATGAAAGGCAAGGTACCAAAAGTGGGAAATTCTTTTCGATTCCACAGAAATAATAAAAATTTCTAGGACAATCTTTCAGCCAAACCACAAAAGGAATGAATCTGTTGAGATTCAGATCAGTTCTCGTCTCTTTAAAGACTGCGATGGGATCCGCATCTTCGCAAGGAATAGGTTTCAATTTTGTTTTATAATGTCTGTATAGTGAGCAACATACCCATTGCATGAGCTCCCAGCGTCCCCAATTCCACAAGAGATCACACAGTGTTTTTAAAATCAAACTCATTTTTAATTGAATGTTAAAAACATACATCCTTTTATAGCAAAAAAGCAAAAAGTGACTGTCAATCAATGTCTCAAAACAGTGAACCACGTTTGTGTTCAGCAAGCGGCACACCTCCAAAACTGGTATTTGGACTTGTGTTGATATTTGGATACATCGCAAAGTTACTGTAAGACAGAAGGTTACTTCTTTTCGCTTCGGGGTTGGTGTTGACCTGAGGAAAAACCTCTCTCAGTCTTTTCACCGCTTCTTCTTTTTCTTGCTTTCTTTCAGCTGTTTGTCTCCACAACAAACCAGCCAGCTCTGGAGGCCATTAAATGGTATTCTTTCCATTATCTGCCACTGCTATTTTGTCAGGATAGTTTCCATCATCGTAGAAGTAAGGAAGGACCCTTTATGTACCATTTTCTCGGAGCAAGGAACTGCAGGTTTTTCTTTAGCTGATCAAGCACCAGAGGAGACAGCATCTGTAGGAATTCAGGATCCGTGAGAACCTCTTCAAACATCTGCTTTGACCTTCCAGTTAACTTGTGTCTGAGAGCTTCTTGGCTTGTCCCTTGAATGCTACAGGGGGTTTCAACATCTTTCGTCTGGGTTTCAGCTTCTTTCGTCAAGGTTAGAATGTTCTGGTTGAAGTGATGGTCTTGATTTTTTGCGGACAAAGGAAGATCGTCCCACTGGAAGTAGTCACACTCCCTCCAACGGCACGAAAGGTACAATCGCCCCCTATTCTTCTCTGACCGACTGCGTTTCAGGGTCAAAGGCTTTTGACACTAACAGCGCAAAGGCTGTCTCCTCCATGCTTCTTTGATGAAATCATTCATGGTGGTGATTACCGCGTACATGTACATGTCTTCTTCTCCCTTGGCAGCAAACAGACAGCAGCTGTTGGTGGGGCACTCGAAGTAACTGAATGCTTTGGTTTTGCTGAGTTTTTCTACAATCTCAACAAAATGGATGGGGCATTGAGGAATAATTTTCAGTGTTGGCGGACCAAAGTGACCAATTCCATTTTGACGTGGAACGTTACTCAATGGGATACCAGATGGTGCTTGTGTCAATGGAATGGCGCTGACTGGTGTTTCAACAACATTGGTAGTGGTGGTGTTCATCGTGGGAGCTTCAACCATTTGAGAGATATAAACAGAGGGAATTTCCTGCACTGATTCTTCAACAATCAAGGGTTCATTGACTTTAGTCCGAGCATCGAGTATAAAAGGAGCCATCTGATGAATTGATCCAGCTGTTCCTGAGTCTTCAATGGTGATCACATCGCTGACAAGATTCACATCAACCAAATTGGGTTTTTCTTCCTTCTTCTTTTTCCCTGCATACACTTTAGCGGGTTTCGTTGGTTTCCTTTTCGGTGCAGTAAAATCAGTCATACTTATCTCTTTTGGCATTTCCTCTCTTTCAGCTCTTCGAAGGATGGAAAACCTGAACATGGACATCTGCTTTTATAATGAAAAGATGGCGTCAGCATGACGTCAGCATGTCATCAGCGTTCCCCCAAATGTTTGTCTTACGTCAGACTTGTAATGAGAAGATGACGTCTGCATTCACCAAATGTATGTCTTACATCAGCCTTGCTCTATAAATTGAATCACTTTTCTCTTTTTGTTCAGATGGTGAGATAACTCAAGATGACTCACTTCACATGGAAAGAAGAATACATGAACATTCCTATTGGAGACGAGTATGAACTGTATACAGGTGGATGTGAGGGAACTGATCAGACTGCTGAAGATTTTGCTTTGCAAATGGGATTCAAAGTTCACATCAAACTTGGTTCTCTCAAGAGCCAAAACCATCACTCCTCTCTCTGAGGAGGACTTCTCAATGTGATTTCTTTTGTTTTATTCCCCCAAGCCTCAGAGCCAAGTATGAATTTTAATATATCGAAAATGGTCTATATCGACAACAGTTAGATTTATCCTAAAATGGTAATCACTATTATAAAAATATCTCTTGCCTTTTTTCATAGTTTACCCGTATATAATTTCAATTTACTTAATATTAATTAAAGGCAACATGAAGGTATGATACAATTATTGTAACATTTGTGCAACCCAATTAACAGCAACAAGAATTCATATTTTATATTATAATTATTACAATCCTATTAATTTCTTTAAAAACTGTGACTTGTAGATTGCATGTCAATGAAAGCAAAAGCTTCAGGTTAGAAACTGTTGAAATGAGAGTATTCTCCTTTTGACATTTTTTGTCAGTCGTCACTGAATGAGTAAACAATTAATGGTCAAAAATTGTTCTTACTTAATGTCTTGCACCCAGCAGCTGGCATAAAACGCAGGTCACATTCACCTTTAAGCTTACTCTAGGGCTTTCCATAACCCTACTGCAGTGAGGATTAGGATTGACATTACCGTTAGGGTAAGTCTAAGTGGTGTGTTTAGTAGGGGTTAGAACAACATTATTTGCATGTAAAAAGCAGGCAGGTTTGTTGTTGTTGTTGTTGCCTGTGACCTGTGTTTTGTGTTGGCCAGGTGTTTTGTTTTTGTTATCACATTTTTTTTCTTACTGGTAGTTCGATTGATAATTAATTTTTATTACATCCATTTTAAAATCACACAAATACAGGATTTTAGTCAGTACCAATATTGATGTGACTTAAAGATGAGATATAGAGCAAAAAATTGTGCAATTCAGGAATAAATCGCACTGCTGAGCAAAAGATGTGATTTGGAGCAAAAAATAGTGTGACTCGGGAATAAATCGCACTGTTGAGAGCCAATCAGATTGCAAGGATCACCAATGATTTCAAAATGGATGTAATAAACTATCATATCATGTATGTTATATTATATATTTTATCATATGACCCGTACGGCCCTGCGAACCTTTTCTTTGCAAAACCATTGATGAAAGTCCCGTATGAGGGCCGTACGCATTTGCGCGAGCGGGGCCCGAAAAAGCCGTACGGCCCCTACTACAAAAGCGGACGTCCGCGCACATTAAAATTTCAAGTAATTTTGTCTCCAAATTGGTCATATGATAAAATGCTTATTGACTAAGTTAGGTCTGGCTGGATGGGAAAATATTTGGCTCTCGGTCATTGCGTACGGACCGACCGCAGCGAGGTCCGTACGCCATGACCGAGATCCAAATATTTTCCCATCCGGCCCTCCCACTTAGTCAATAAGTACTAGTATCATATTATGCAGGCCCGTGACCTGCAACCCAGTGCGAGTTTGATCTCAAGTGAATTTCCTTTAGTGCTATGATTCAGTTTTCAAGTCTATAGAAAGGACCCCTGTGCTGTATGGTCCTGGATCGACATTTCTTTTAGAGCAAAATGCAACAAACAGTATTGAGATTGCAAATCATTCAAACTCTCTGTCGTCCATGTTTTAACTCCATTACGGAATTGCACCCATTGAAACACGTTGATAGAAGATGCAAATTTTGCTGTCAATCAAATGTTCCCCAGACAACAGAAGAACAATGGGTCTCTCGCAAGGATAATTTGGTCAAGATGATAGTTTCTCGTTAGGTTGTGATAAATTTCCTTTGAATGACACCTGCAAGTAAAGATAGGGAAGGGAAGTATGCTACCCAGAGGAGTCGTGTGTAACTTGCTTTCAGTAATGGTAACAAAGGCTATATTATGCTTTTTGCATGCCTGGAACAGGACATGAACTGCCAGTGAAAGCAAGTTACACAAGATTCTCTGGGTATCACACACTCCCCCACTGTTTAATTCACTGAAGCACATACATGTACCTCTACTCCACTATTGACCCCTAAAAGTAACTGATGTCACAACTTGGCTGGTCTTGCATGTTAGCATTAGTGTTACCATTAGTGACAATTCCAGTTAATTATAGTGGTCAACTAAAGGGAATTCTCAGAGCCTAACATCTTTTAAACTGCTTTCTGTTTATAAAGTTTCTGTATTGTCTTTAAGACACACTATTCCTGTTCATCTCTCTCATCTCATCTCAGTCTGTCCCAAGCGTCGATGCTCCTGAAGAGCCTCATCCCAAGCGAACCACTCTAGTCTGTCTGTCCCAAATTCTATGCTCCTGAAGAGCCTCGTCCCAAGGGAACCAGTCAAGTCAGTCTGTCCCAAGTGTCGATGCTCCTGAAGAGCCTTGTCCCAAGGGAACCAGTCAAGTCGGTCTGTCCCAAGTGTCGATGCTCCTGAAGAGCCTTGTCCCAAGGGAACCAGTGAAGTCAGTCTGTCCCAAGTGTCGATGCTCCTGAAGAGCCTCATCCAAGGGAACCAGTCAAATTGGTCAATCCTAAGTGTCGGTGTTCCAGAAGAGCCTCGTCCTGAGGGAACCAGTCAAGTTGGTCATTCCTAAGTGTCTTAAGAGCCTTACCCAAGGGAGTCATCAAGTCAGTCTGTCCTGAGTGTTGCTGTTTAGAATTACTATTGGTTTGTTAGTTTGCATTTATTTCTCTAGTTGTTATCTATTTATATTTATTATTAAAGGATTTCTTAGGTTATTTAGTGTTTATCTGGTTTAGAGTTATTGTTTGTATTAAAAGTTATGGCTATTAAGTTAACATATTTAAAATTAATTACCTATGTAATTTTACTCTTTATTATTTGTTATTTCACTTTAACTTTACTTATTATTTGTATTTATTTTTATATGTTATTTTTTTCTTCTTAACCTATTTCTCATTAATTTTAAGTTGTATTATTAGTTAACGTTTTAAGTTTGCTTTTTGGTAATATTTGTTAATTCTCTTATTATTAGTTTAGTTGTTTAGTGTTTACCTGGCCTACAGGAATTGATTAATTGTTGTAATATATATTATTAATTTGCGAGTGAAATTAACTGCAAAAACTTTATTCTTATAACAATTATTAATGAGCCTTGGTCAATTAAATTGGTCTGTTAAAATTTGACCCTATATTGTTATCTTTTAATAAACATACTTCCCTTACCTGTGAATTGAGTAGCGAGGTGGCTTCCCTCTCTTCCTTTGGGATTTAACAAACAGAAGTAAGTTAATTAGCATTCCCTGCTAAGTGATTTGTTTACAGATGTGACAAATTTACATTTGCTTTTTGAATTAAATAGCTAAGAATTATAATGCAGTTAAGGTGATGATTAACTACTTCTAAGTTAGATGTCATTATCCACTTACTTGTTCTGTGAAGTTCAGCGCCTCATCTGAAAAATGTTTGTCATGGTGATGTAGCACCACATCAACTCGGTGAAGAGTAAAATACAGTGGCATTTCCTCCTTGCCCCCCACCCAGTCATATACTTCCTGTAATTATAAATAGGATTCAATAAGTACAATTAAGACAATTAACACAATTAAGAATCATCACGAAAAGCATCTGATTTAGTTGCACTGATAATGTTATCAATATTGAAATACATATTCTCCTTTCTTTCATTCACCATAAATTTATAATACAAGTAGCAGTGTGAGAATTCATTTTGATCTGATTATATATCTGTATGCTTAAGAAGTTTTTTAATGATCAAATGCAGTTATTAATTGCAAGGGAAATTTTGGTTTTGATTACTATTGAGGCTTGAAATTAAAAGGGGAATTAAAAATAATTAATTTAAGACAGCATGTGTGTGAACAGGCTATATTGTACATTGTAGCTTGTGTACTGAAATTACCATATAGTCACCATAATAATTATTACACATAAGTAAAATTCACTTTCGTCCACTAACAAACTTCTGCTTTAGATATTTATATAGATATGACTTAATTTACCTGATAGTGAGCTTCGAATGCAAACATTCTGGAGATCACTCCATGCTCTGTTCTCACACGTATTGTGTCCAGCTGTTACCTCCACATCTCAACATCTATCTCTCCGTGCCTTCCTGATATCATTCTGTTAAATGTATTTTTGGCAATATTTTTTTATTCCAATTTGTTAATTCTAGTATACTTCTTCGTCATGGGAAGAGGTATATTGTATAAATAGGGACAGTGCTAGAAATGTCAGTTTGGAGGGTTGCAAACAACATACAAATTTAAAGATGTAGGCATTGGATTTTCTCCACATTTTTGCTGGATATGAGGTTTTGTGGCTTTCCAATAAATTATTTGTCATCTTTGAAATCAGTTTACAGCAGTTTTCTCCCTTGTTGTAATTTGAAAGGTACATGATTATGTTTGATGTTTTTTGTTATCACAGAAAATGTGTTAACATGTGTGCAATAACAGGTTGTATGAGCATACTGAAAGTGAATGTACTCCAATCAAGCACTTAACACACCTCTTCCTCTTTACTCCTGTCCTCTTCTTCCATTCTCTCATCAGGCTTTTCATCTTCTTCTTCTTCTGACTTATCATCATGTTCATTAGGCTTGATAAAAACAAAAACAGCAAACAATGATTTGCTAATATTGTAATCCCCAACAGTCACTGTACTGTCACTATTGTCAACATTCAGCAGTTTTCTCCCTTGTTGCAATTTGAAAGGTACATGATTATGTTTGATGTTGTTTGCTATCACAGAAAATGTGTTAAAATGTGTGAAATAACAGGTTGTATGAGCATATTAAATAACTCCAAGTGAATGTACTTCAATCAAGCACTTAACACACCTCTTCCTTGTTACTTCTGTCCTTTTCTTCCATTCTCTTATCCGGCTCTTCTTTTGACTTATTATCATGTTCATTGGGCTTGATAAAAACAAAAACAGCAAAAAATGATTTGACAGGTCAATCTACTGCATGTTGTAACAGTTAATTATAATATTATGGTATTATAAGTTTAAGTCGACTTTAGTACTGGTAGCCGGGTCTACGTGTTCTTAAGGTTGATTGCCAACTCTTAAACTACTATAGGTCACTTGGTGGGTTAAGCAATGAAACATTTTCTTAAAGGCTCTACTTCTGTCTTGTTTGGTTATCTTTGTTCGATTTATTATTACTTTTTCTAAATAATAAAACAAAGGTTCAGATGTTTTAATGTTGAAAGTGTTTAAAGCTTTTGTAGATTCAATTGGATCCGATATACAGTTAATTTAACCTGGGTTTTCAATGCAGGGCACACTAAATTCCTCTTAAACATACCACTGTCTGTTGTTGATCTACATCATCTTCATCTGCATCTTCTTCCTGGCCCTCATTTTGTTGTGCACATTGACAGAAAACACAGAAAAAGCATATTGAAAACAGAAAAAATATTTACACTGGGGTATCACCTAGTGAAGTGAAGTGATGATCAACAAACAGACTTTTCCAATCCACAGTTAACAAAGATTGCATGTAAGATTTGGAAAAAAATATGGAAAGCAAGCATGAATGCAGATGTATCAATGTAATGTAGTGAGTAAGCTCTAAGTACCTTTAGAGCTTCCACTTGTCACTGGCGCTCCAGTCGCCATGCTTCTAACTTTTTCCTGTTAAAAAATGAATGTTGTACATTGTTTATATTTAAGCATTTTATTATTGTTTCTCCTTCTCGACTTAGTTGTTTGCTTCTGGTATCTCGTATTATCGACTTACACACTGTGTTTAATGTATCTTTACTATGCTGTATACATTACATAATTATACAGTGTTTTCATAATTATACTAATTTGTATTTATACTTGTCTACTACTTTACTGCATTTTCTGGCAAGAATAAATGACGAATTCTTGATCATAAATAAGTCGTTGAAATTAATAAATTTAATCTACGAATTAAGATTAAATCAACTGTCAGATCACAAATTAACTTCAGTGATTGAATAAGACATACACCACAATAAGTTAACTGTTATTTGAAACTGTCTGACAAGTTAATTATACTGTACCTTTCATCTTTGATAGCAGAGCAAAAGTCTCTGGCCATTCTCATTGCCTTCAACAGACTGTCTTCTTCTAAGTTAGAATCTGTGACTCGATTGATATTTCAAAATCTGTCTTAGGGAAATGTGCTCATTTATTAATCATTGCAAAGATAAAGCTGTACACACTAGTACATGTATAGGTTTATAGCTACTTCACGTTTGCATTACATTTCTTAGGATTTTCCTTCCAAATTACTAAAACAGATTGAAAGATAGGTGTCAGACTGTCAAACCAAGGCAATAACTGGAAACAACACAATTTAATTATTAAGGTGATTACAATTCTTTACAAACCTATCATGCTCCAGTGTTAGGTGACAGCCTTCAGTTAGTATCGCACTAGTGATCACACTGTAGATGACAGTCAATTTCCTTAAAGTGACATCCCTTTGAAGAATCCTTTCATTGAATATATTGAAATTCTTACTAGGTTTCGAGGCAAAGCAGAATAAAACAAAAGAAATCACATTGAGATTCAGTGAAAATATTAAGGAGGAGAAAACACCTATTTACAGATATACTTTGGATCTCCACATCTGAAATTCTAATAGCGGAGCACTTGCCAGGCCGAAGGCCTGGCTGCGAAGCCCCATACTCATAGAACCAGAACCTGTGCCCGTCATTTTTCATGGTCATGGCTAGCGGAATGTTTCGCGGGCGCGCGTGTGCCCGCCCTCCGCCCTCCGTCCGCGTGTGCCCTCCGTCCGCCGTCGCACAGGACCGGACTACTGTAGCTCCGCCGTCGCGCAGGACTAGCTCGCGGGCGCGTATGACGTCGCAAAACATGCGCGTATGACGTCATGTTGAAACCAAAGCGAGGCTTTGTTTTTCGCGCGGTTACACGGCCGAATGTAACGTCAGCTAGAAAAACACTTTGACGTTTTGCTGTGAATTTACTAAGCGGAGAAAACCGTTTAAATTAATGGCGTTATTTCCCTGAATATTTCGCGGTTTGCTACTCAAGACAAGGATACTAATTAAGGGATACTCAGAAGCCGCTTTAGTGGAAAAAGACGAGCTTTCAGGGATAAAATCTTGCTTCGAGGAACTTCATGTATTACGTTTTTATCAATGCGGGAGATATTTGTTTTCTACGGATTTCAGAACCAGAAGCGGAGATTTGAATTTCCAAGCAAGCGAGGAACTTAAAGGTAAAACAGATTACAGTTTTCGATGAGAATTTATGTTGATATCAATCTGTGAGTGACTTTTTATTGGTTTTATTGTTAGTTTTGGAGAATTGATTTTAAAACGTGCTTAAATTCAGTTGTATCGATCTCTTGAATTTCATCGAAGAAAGCTTGAACTCGATGAGCTATAATTAAACGGTACGCGTTTTGCTTTTAAACGTAAACTAATGGAGATTTGAATAAATTTTTTCGAAAGAAGATTGTGTTGTCCATTTTTGTCTTTGTTCATTCATTAGATAGTTTGAAAAGCGATTTTATGTAAACAAAACAAGACTGATTTTATAGTACAGTTCTATCTTCACTCGCATATGTTTGTGTATTTTTGCAATTTTTGATTTTCAAATCAGTTTCTCGGGCAATTTTTGACAAACAAAAACTGTATTTTATTCGGAAACTAGTGGTACTAGTTATTCTAGACAGAGAAAAGTTGTTTTTGTGAACTTTTGTACGGTCTATAAAAATGTACTGTGCAGACGGTCGCGTAATACTGTTTTTGAGAATTGCTAAAATTGAAAATAGCCCGTTCATCAATCTTAATTCTTGTGCTTCCAACCTTTCACCTTAGTTAAGTTTCACCTTAGTTAAGCTTGTTCAAAGTGCGACGCTGTTAGCCTTGGGCTATCTAAATATATTAAGTTTGTGTGGTCCCCCTTTAATGCTTGTGAGGTCCTCGTCTTCCCCTGGTCTCCTCGTCACTATCAACTGACCACTTTTACATTCCAGTACATGGCAGTTATGATATATATTTCCCTGCAGTCTTAACTTTTGAAGGACTTTATTGCATTGTCTTGAACCCGTTGGATAAGAAAGCACTTTTGCAACTTGTCTCATCTTTGTGCTGAGTTTGATAGTGTCGATCAAGCTTTGAACACAACTTTTTACAATAGAAGCAGGCATTCCTTTTGTCGTATGTTCTGGCTCCATTCTCACCCTTCTTCTCTGAAAGTCGTTGTTAGCATTAACATATCTCAAGACATCGCGGTATACACGACTGGGATCCGTGGACAGGGTACGGGTATAGTGAATATCAGGAATACCAGGATATACATGTTAGCATTTCTTATTCATGGGTTGGCTCTTAGGAGCCTTTGATGTTTTGTATGGAGAAGGAGGTATTATACAGTCCAAAATATGAGTATGTAACCATGCAAACTAACGGGCTGGCCCGCTTGCCGAGATCTCTGTTCTAGAACCGAGATCTCCACTCATGTCCAATACTGTTGCACTGATACGGACCGTGAGTAAACGTTGACGGTCCGTACAAAACGTACGGATCGTCATCCTCGCTTACGGTCCGTGACCTTCTAACTTTACGTAACTATACGGTCCGTGTTCTGTCTGTATACAGAGCGTGCATCTCATTATCACACTCAGTCAGTGTGAATAACTTTTACTGGCCATACGATTTGTACGAACCATACGTTTCGAACGGAACGTAATCCTTGCTTACGGTCCGTGTTCTGTCTGTATACGGAACGTGCATCTCGTTATCACACTCAGTCACTGTGAATAACTTTTTACTGTCCATACGATTCGTACGAACCGTACGTTACGTACGGAACGTAATCCTTGCTTACGGAGCGTGCATATATCTCGTTCTGTAAGCGTGAGGCGGCAAACACACGCCACTGCACTAAATATCTATCTTACTGTGCTGCGCTTTCAAATATAAACAAACACGTGAGCCGAAAACTAAACCGAACATACACGCGAGAGGAAATAAGGAACCTACACATATATCTCGTTCTTTAAGCGTGAGGCGACAAACAGCGCGCCACTACACCAAATATCTATTTTGCTACGTCAGATATAAACAAACACGCGAGCCGAAAACTAAACCCGAATATACACGCGAGAGGAAATAAGGAATCTACACATATATCTCGTTCTTTAAGCGTGAGGCGACAAACAGCGCGCCACTACACCAAATATCTATTTTGCTACGATCCGCTTTCAAATATAAACAAACACACGAGCCGAAAACTAAACCCGAACATACACGCGAGAAGAAATAAGGAACCTACACATATATCTCGTTCTTTAAGCGTGAGGCGACAAACAGCGCGCCACTACATCAAATATCTATTTTGCTACGATACGCTTTCAAATATAAACAAACACGCGAGCCGAAAACTAAACCCGAATATACACGCGAGAGGAAATAAGGAATCTACACATATATCTCGTTCTTTAAGCGTGAGGCGACAAACAGCGCGCCACTACACCAAATATCTATTTTGCTACGATCCGCTTTCAAATATAAACAAACACACGAGCCGAAAACTAAACCCGAACATACACGCGAGAAGAAATAAGGAACCTACACATATATCTCGTTCTTTAAGCGTGAGGCGACAAACAGCGCGCCACTACATCAAATATCTATTTTGCTACGATACGCTTTCAAATATAAACAAACACGCGAGCCGAAAACTAAACCCGAATATACACGCGAGAGGAAATAAGGAATCTACACATATATCTCGTTCTTTAAGCGTGAGGCGACAAACAGCGCGCCACTACACCAAATATCTATTTTGCTACGATACGCTTTCAAATATAAACAAACACGCGAGCCGAAAACTAAACCCGAACATACACGCGAGAGGAAATAACGAACCTACACATATATCTCGTTCTTTAAGCGTGAGGCGACAAACAGCGCGCCACTACACCAAATATCTATTTTGCTATGATACGCTTTCAAATATAAACAAACACGCGAGCCGAAAACTAAACCCGAACATACACGCGAGAGGAAATAAGGAACCTACACGCAACAAATAATGTGCCACTACACCAAATATCTATTTTGCTGCGATACGCTTTCACAAACACACGAGCCGAAAAAATAAACCCGAATATTCACGCGAGAGAAATGAAGAAAATGCATATCTATTTCTTTCTTTACCGTTCAAACGAATGCAACATATACATTATGACAAAACGGACAACTTTCGCGACATTAGCAAGGAGGCGCGAGTCAATATTAGCGCGGGTCAATATTAGCGCGGGGAGGCGTTAAATCAAAACACGCCACTCCACCAAACATAAGTATGCACGATTCAAACCATATAAAAAAATTAACAATCACCCTTCCCATGATTGAAACAACAGTCAGAATATACATTCATTTAATCATTTATTGTAGCACACTTATCACATATCAAATCGATAATGTCATTCACTTTTAGTTTAGTAAACTGCCTTCACATCCATTTAGTTCATCTCCGTTTCACTTCTTTTTTGGCAGGCCATTTAAATATAGCACTTTGTTATAGTCAATGTCAAAATAAAACCAGGAAAGCCGCTTTTGATCCGCATTGTTCAAGATAAAATCTATCTGCCTTGCTCTTTTCTCAACTCCTTCGATTTCAAGGCCGCTCATCTCCTTCCACCGGGCATTTGTCGGGCATTTGTCGTTTTTTTTTTTTTTTTTTTGAAAAAGTTGCAAATGCCCCACGGTGGGGTTAGCTTTTATGTACAAATCCCCACGGTGGGGCATCTGAAAGAGTGCAAGTGCCCGACCCATGGGACAAGAACGAAATTTTTATTTCAATGATTATTGATGGGAGCAATAATTGCTCACAAATAAATGGATCTTTATTCATGCTAGGAATTCTTTCGTTCTACCAATCCGTTCCCGCATTCGTTCTAAATATTTGTGTTATGTTTCCGCAAAACTTTTGACTCCAATAATTTCCTGTCGATTCTCGTTGTCAACATTATTAATTTTGATTAAAATTATGCTTACACGGTAAGGTCGCCGTTGATTGAGACGCTTTTTCAAGTGAAGTTATTGAATTTTTAAATAGCCAGATTCTTCTGTTGCGACATATCATGATGGAAAGACACCAAGGCCACCAATGTTGGCAAATAAGACGTCAACAAAACTTGAAAATTTGCCGTGATATAGATATTATCTTCTGTGGCACTTGAAAGGTAAGGCAATAGGTGGCCTGTTTTGAAAATTGTGTGAAACTTTAATATTTTCACATGAAAAGTGCAGGACTGAAACGACATTTATCAACTCAGTTTTTATAATCAGAAAAATTAAAAATAAACAACGAAGCATGTACGAATTTTAATATCCATAAGATAACGTTGTTTTGACAATGCCCCACCCCTGGGATGACCTATTTTAGCAAATGCCCCATCCTTGGGAAGGAAAAGTTATAAAATGCGCGACAAATGCCCCGGGGAGGGGGAATGAGCGGGCTTGGAATTGACGGAGCCATAATCCACTCTGCAATCAATGTGGGCTCAGCATCCATTGCCTATAAAAAATAACACCATCTTGAAGGTTTCCGTATCGCCCAGTGGCTTCTTCCAAAATACTATCCTCATCTCCATTAGCCATGCTTTGAGAGCGAAAAACGCATCTCCATTCAACACTTTAACCAGTTCTTTTCTTTCCTCCTCGGCAATAGCAACACTTATTTCTCGCCCTCGTCCCCATGACTTTCGGCTTGCTTTTTAAAATTATCACATCACTGAAAACATATTCCATTCATCTAAACAAATGTGCCGCCATCATCAAAGGCCAGCATCAATATTGATCGACCATTTATTTTTTTTATTTCAGCAAAGAATTTTATTTTTTTCCCAATTTAATACACCCCGTTATTATTTCATTTTAAATGCCTTTATTCTATAGAACACATACATTCCATACCACAAAAGTATGTTTCTTCCAAAATAAATGCTTGCCAAGCCTGTGTTTTTTTTAATGCTTCTCTTAATTGTTTTCAATGTTATGATCGTGTGGATAATGTGAATGATCGGGTTGTGTTTGCGAACAAATTACTCCTGATTTCTCACACCTTCCATTTGTTAAATCCCATTCAAATATACAATGAAATGTATCTTTTTCCGTACATAAACCGCCTGATTAATTTCAAGCAGTCAACGGCTCACACCAGTGACACATTCACTGCCATTTTACTCCCGTTACGCAGGCTTCAATTTACCGCACGCAGTTAAAAAAATAGTGTTTTGCGAAGTCATTTATTAAGCAACTCATAATGGCCAATCATTTTCAACGGTTGGACCTTGATTTGAAGAGCTGCTACGGGTACGACCTAGACTGGAAATGCCTTCCATAAAAATTACGCGAGGTACTTATCATTGAATTTGAACACAGTTCAATACACCTGCATCATCGAAACGTCAGCTTTCTCGAATTTTTTTACGGTGGCTAATTTACCTTATCGACTGAGTCGATAAAACCAAATTTTCATTGTTGAAAAGGGATTTCCTTACATGACGTGGAAACGAGGTTGCAGTTGTTCCCAGGATTTCTTTATGTAGCTGAAGGAGAGAGAGACCCTGGGAACGATCAAGCAGCATCATAGCAACGACCACGTTCATTTTCACGTCTGGTCAATCTGCATCACTGAATAACCTCCGCCAAACCTTCCGCTATCAATCATTTCTGCCCACTAAAACTATTCATGAGATGCAATTCAAGGCCGTGGTTTCTTGATTACGGTCCGTCTGTTCAGTTCACGAACCGTACCTCTGTACGGATTGACGAACCGTTTGGGGTACACACGGTTCAACGCAATACACAAAAATATTCTAAGTCCCCTTAATGAGATGCAATTCACGGACCGTGGTTTCTTGATTACGATTCGTCTGTTCAGTTAACGAACCGTACGCTCCGTATGGATCAACGAACCGTTTGGGGTACACACGGTTCAACGAAATACACGAAATTATTCTAAGTGCCTTTAATGAGATGCAATTCACGGACCGTGGTTTCTTGATTACGATTCGTCTGTTCAGTTCACGAACCGTACACTCCGTACGGATCGACGAACCGTTTGGGGTACACATGGTTCAATGAAATATACTAAAATATGTGACCCTCCACGGGAAAACCAGCAAAAAGGTGATGACACGGGCACGCTTGCGTTAACACGGGCACACCAGCGTGACAACTGACACGGATATGCGCATATTTAATAAGAAAACAAAGATTGTCACGGTAGCTTTTGTTTGGCACGACGAAGCTTTTGTTTAAAGTACCGTGTAAAGTAACACGCTAAGCGTGCGATATCACTCGGTAAATCGTGTGATTATGGCACGGAAGCACGCATAAAGTCGAAGAATTGGAGCAGAACAGCTTTGTTATCCGATGATCTCGAAAGAAGCGCGATTGCATAAAATCAATTCCCCGATTACCCAGCTTTGAAATCAACTTATAACAAACTCGGAAATTTTCATGTTTTTCATGGAGTAAAAGAAAAAGTATTATTATCTGATGGACATTAACAATTTTTTGTAAGATGAAGGTTTACAGTTGCAAAGCGTATGCTACAGAATGCAAATATTCTTTTCATCCCGCCAAGTATTATAAGCAGTTTCGGTCACGGCCGTGTTGTGTATTTTTAAAATAAAAAATATTGAGGATGCTGTTAATAAATGTTTTTGTATAAAATTTTCATTACGCGAATCAAAGCGCTTTTACGAGAATCGAAGCGAGATCATCGAAGCGCTTTTGGCCACAGCCGTGTTGTGTAAACAAAAGATAGAAGTTCTGTTGGCCGCGTTATTTTTATGAGTTATTTCGACACGAAATAACGAGGACATTCTTTTTGTAAATCACTTTCGTTACGCAAATCAAAGTGCTTTTGGTAACAGCCGTGTTATTTTTCGGCCGACTGTCGGCAGAAATATCATGGACTATATTTTGTTCGCATAAATGCGAGAATCAAAGCGCTCATTCGCAGCCCATGCTATGTAAACAAATTTGACTTCTGTTGGCACGAAAATTTAAGAATATTATGTTTCGGGAACAAACACTTTCGTTATACGAATCAGGGCCGTGTGATTTTTATGAGCTCAGTCGCCATGAAATATCAAGATCATTCTATTTGTATTAAAACACTTTGAATCCCGTTTATATGTGGATCGAGGTGCCTTTGGTCACGACCGTCTCGGTGTTATGTAAATTTTCCCGGGAAATATTATTTTCATCCCGCACATGTCACATCACTTTTTGGTCACAGATTGTTATAAATAATTATTAGAAGGAATGATAAAAGTTACCATCGAATCTTGACAACGATTTATTACAAGTGTTCTCTTTCTCCAAGAATTTCAACAGTAAAATTTGCATGCATTCGAACTCACACGGTGTCAGATTTCAACAAGAAATTTGCATACACTATCAGTTTTCAATCTCGCTTATTCCACTGTTACTGAGGTTTATAATATTTTCCAAAAGAAACCTTCAGTCTTTACAATGTCATTTGCGATTGAGTTTTGTTTAATAACTATTGAAACAGAAGATTTAAACGTGAAGTGTACAACGCGAATTTCGCTTCAGTATAAATAAGCAAGTCGCTCTACAGTGGCTGGGATAAAAGTTTATAAAACAGCTTGGAAGTCTGGTGTGCATTTTGACACGGCTAAAGTGACATTTAGCTCACTAGCGTGTCATTTTGCACGGTCACACGACTGGTAACACTTCTTTGTTCAACCAAACACACCATTGTTTTTACCGTGCAATATGAGACAAAAGAAAATTTTAATGAGGCGTGCATCGTCGCACGGTGCTACCGTGTTAAAGAAATATTCTTTTGTTTAGCGTGTTATAATAGCGTGCCCGTGTCATCACCTTTTTGCTGGTTTTCCCGTGGAGGGTCACATATTCTAAGTGCCCTTAATGAGATGCAATTCACGGACCGTGGTTTCTTGATTACGGTCCGTCTGTTCAGTTCACGAACCGTACGCTCTGTACGGATTGACGAACCGTTTGGGGTACACATGGTTCAACGAAATACACCAAAATATTCTAAGTGCCCTTAATGAGATGCAATTCACGGACCGTGGTTTCCTGATTACGGTCCGTCTGTTCAGTTCATGAACCGTACGCTCCGTACGGATCGACGAACCGTTTGGGGTACACATGGTTCAACGAAATACACGAAAATATTCTAAGTGCCCTTAATGAGATGCAATTCAGAACCGTACGCTCCGTACGGATCGATGAACCGTTTGGGGTACACATGGTTCAATGAAATATACTAAAATATTCTAAGTGCCCTTAATGAGATGCAATTCACGGACCGTGGTTTCTTGATTACGGTCCGTCTGTTCAGTTCACGAACCGTACGCTCCGTACGGATCGACGAACCGTTTGGGGTACACACAGTTCAACGCAATATAAGAAAATATTCTAAGTGCCCTTAATGAGATGCAATTCACGGACTGTGGTTTCTTGATTACGGTCTGTCTGTTCAGTTCACGAACCGTACGCTCCGTACGGATCGATGAACCGTTTGGGGTACACATGGTTCAATGAAATATACTAAAATATTCTAAGTGCCCTTAATGAGATGCAATTCACGGACCGTGGTTTCTTGATTACAGTCCTTCTGTTCAGTTCATGAACCGTACGCTCCGTACGGATCGACGAACCGTTTGGGGTACACACGGTTCAACGCAATATAAGAAAATATTCTAAGTGCCCTTAATGAGATGCAATTCACGGACCGTGGTTTCTTGATTACGGTCCGTCTGTTCAGTTCACGAACCGTACGCTCCGTACGGATCAACTCTTAACGTCACGGTCGGAAGGAATTCCACGGACCGTAACTTAGCTTTCACGGAACGTGACTGTGCGTGTATATTGGACAACCCTCGGCAAGCAGGCCAGCCCGCCTTCTCATGTAAAAACAACAAACATTTTGTGAGGAAATAAGGTGAGTCGAGCCAGCCCAGTAAAGCGGACCAGCCCACCTAACCGGGCTGGAAAACCTCATATAAACAGGCCCTGAACCTTGTTCGTGTTTCTATTCTTCGCACTTCTTACACAGATCAATCTTAATAAAAATTAGGAGTAAATCATGGAGCGTAATTTCTATGAAAAGAGGTAACAAACTAAAAACAAGACAAAAAATGCTTAACTGTCATCAAGCTCTTGCGCAAGTGAACAATGTCACACTTTTTCAAAAAAAATGTTGGCACGATAATAGTTTAGCCCTTTAACTTCCATGTTGACTTGAAGTATTGCCTGAAAGAAATAATTGAAATATTCATTACTTATACTAAATTTAATCTCTTTCCTTCACTTTTCCTTACATGTGTCTATAAAACAAGGGACACTTACCCTATGGAACAAAACACTATGGACAAAGGGGACTTTTGAAGGTCAGACATTTATTCTCTTTCCTTTTCTTTCGAATCTAATCTCTTTCGAAATTACGCCTTTTCTCATTTGATGTTGTACATGTTTCAGCTGTCCCTTGCCTCAAATCTCATTTCTCGTACAAAATTGCCAACCTCCCATTTACAGGTTTCCTTTTCCCCCTTATAAGCCGCTTGCGAGAACTACTCTCTCTCTCTCTCTCACTGCACATGAAGTATGTTGCCAAACAGAAAGGTGAACCTTTTTAGCCTGGCCGAGTACTAAAGAGCCACGAAAGAAGAGACCAGATAAAAAAATATATTCCCTAGTAGCGCATGCCCTGGAGTTAACAAAATATAATTATGCGTTTTCGCAATCGCGTGGCATAATGTACCTCTGGAAGCAACGCATCCGATAGGAACTCGGAGAATTTTACTGGACCACTGAATGACAGTCAACATTCATGCATGATCTTTTTTCCGAAATCAAACAGTGGGTCAACCTATCATTACCAGAAATTGCCACCAAAATGGTGGACAGTAGTTCGATTGACGCTTTAAAAATGGCCGCCGATATAATAGTAAAATTTGTGGAGAAAGAAAGAAAAAGTCTGAATTTCCATACTAAAATAGTTCGACGACCACTTGCCGACCTCTCAATGGAAAGAACATCTGCTGCACTATTCATAACAATAATTTTCTTATAAATTGAAGCATCGCACGGTCTGCCAACTCTGCGTTTATAGAGGTCATAAAACAGCTCCTTAAACTCTATAATTTCCTCACAAACGGGACGAGTAGCTTACCTTCTCTTCCGTCCTGAAAACTTTGTTTACGTCGGTTTTGTGGTGCCGACTTCGCAAAACATTACTGGATTTTCATACTTTCCGAGGCTAAAAAAATCCGCTTCTATAAGCTTTCTGCCATTCTGCCAATTTTACTTGAAGAAAGCACAAATTTAAGATTAGTCTCTGTCCAAACTAACCGAAAAGCACCCTTTTTGCTTGGAAATCGTTGCTGTAAACAAGGCTTTCTCTTCGATTTATCACTGACTCCGGCGGACATTTTGGCTGATAACCTGGCCTTCTTATGGGGAAGAACACTGGATAGCTGTAACGTGGGCTCCTTGATTAATAAACCAGTGCTGTTTTGTCTGAATTTTCTCATGTTTCCTTCAAGCAAAATGTCTTCTTTCCTTAGTGATCTTGAAAAGTTGAAGATCGATCACAAATTAAATGTTGTGAATCCTCCGTTGTCTTATGTAAGGCAACAAAATGTCGATTGCTTTGCTATAGCTTTAGCTTTGGAGATCCCCTATCCTTTGCTACAGCTATGGTACAACATAGTTCACTAAACTGAAGCTGATGAGGGTAATTCTGCAGATTACCTCGACCTATTGAATAGTTGGATCCCAAACAGATGGTTCCAGAGCTGGACGCGAGGGAAGCTCAGTTGTCTCAAAATACAAGAAGGCAACTGGTAGTAGAAAAAAACATGAGCTCAATAACTGTGTCTTCACAGTGAGCATTTTAGTCAGCGAACAAGAATCTGTACACAGCTTGAACTCATGGCGCCTTTAACTCATTGCAGCATTGATTCCCCAGTGAATTGAGTGCTTTTACAGAGAAACGTAAGCTTGAAATTATGTCTAATCAAAGGCTCCTAAGAGCCAACCCGAGAAGAAGAAATGTTAACGCGTAATGCAATATTGCCGTAAGCTTACGTTTTCACACTGACACGGTTCAATATATATATTTTTAATTAAACGTAAGGATTTTTGACGAACGAAAAAAAAGTACATCACTTTCATGATGTCCAGTTTGAAAAAAGAAAAAAAAGGGAAAAAAAAGGACTTTATGGAGAGTCGAACTCGGGCTGTCTGGGACTAAGGCACAAATTCAATCCACTGCGCTGTCCAAGAACACATACTACCTAGAAACTAAATTTTATTATTTTAAGCTACAAGCAATTGCAAAAAGACTTGAGACATTGTGCACTGTGCTACGTATTTCGACAATAACATCGTTTTCAACAAGTCCCCACCCCCTCCCCCCTTATCAATGTTGTGCCAGATCCCAAATGCCATTCAAACTGACAGACATCAACATTGAAAGGGGGAGAGGGGGGTCAGTAGCACATTGCATTGATTTGCTTGGTGTTACGGGTTCGCTTTTAAACGGAATGAGGATTTTTGTGAAAGTGTCTCAACCTTTTTGCAACTGCTTGTCTGAGCCACGTATCGCCATACAGCACAGGATTTGCTTTTCGGAATGGAATGATAGTTGATGTACGTTATCAATGTAATCAGTTGATTCGAAAAAAACGGTTTTTATTCCACTGCGATTAGGCGTTTAAGAATAGAAAGTCGAAAACGTGCGTTTTCGACATTTCTCTACGGCCTTAATTTGCGCAAATTTCACCAAAAAAGGAGTGTTTGATCTAAAAGTTGCCGTAGTTGCTCGATATGGTTATGTATTTTTCAAAGAACGTTGCTATCTTGTTACAATGACGCAAATCGTGTTATTTACAACGTCTGGTTCTTTCTAGAACGTTTGTTTGCGTTTGCTATTGACGGAAGAAACGTGCATAGATTGAACTGATAAGCATTAGTCTATGTAAATAATACGTCATACGATACCGTGATCGCGTGTTCGCGCTGTAATAAAAAGGCGAGCAACTCTTCGCTGGTCCAATTTGTTCAGTCAATTTCAGATTACACTCTAGTTGTGAAAATATTATCATTTCTTAGTCTTTTTGCTAGCTAGCTTTAATCTGGCCGTGTGTTTTGCACCGTGTATCCGAGTTGCCAAGTTTCCTATATTTACTCAGATGTCGTGAAATTCTTCCATAGCAGCGTTTTGCGATAGATTTTTTTAACCATTAACCAGACATTTGCCAAATGGAGCCCTTTGAGAACTGCGATAAAAATGCCGAGTGTGAGCCTTCTACATCCCATGGAAACGAAGAACGAGGGACGATTACCAGGACAGATTTGACAGAACCAGCAGTGCGTCAGGTGTATCTAGTGACCTATAGTCAAGCCAATTTGGAACAGTTTCCTACAAGACGTTCGTTTGCGCAAGCCGTGGTGACTTCTTTTTGTAAAGTTAATAGACGAGTTTTACAATGGGTCTGCTGCAGAGAATCTCACCCACTAACTGGAGGATATCATTACCACATGGCTTTGAAATTGGATCGTTGTCAGCGCTGGTTGAGTTCAAAAAACTTCCTTCGAGAACAGCATGGTATTGCAGTGCATTTTTCAAATTTGCACTACAACTATTACAGTGCGTGGAAGTACGTAACTAAAGAGGATGAACATGTTTTACAGAGTGAGGATCATCCCGATTTATGGAACTCAAAAGCTCCTAAGACAAACACTGCTTCTAGCGAAAAGAAAAAAAACTGTAGCAAACGCGAAAGTGACCTCTTATCGCAGTCAACAGATTCAGGAGATGAAGATGACTGTTCGGAGGTGGAAGCGAGTACTTCAGAAACTGACACGCATTTGAGAAGCAAGAAGCGCAAAAAGCGATTAACTCCCTTCGAACTCTCGGAAATCATCGTGGAAAAGCAGATAAAAACGCGAACTGAGCTACTTGCTTTTGCTAATATGCAGAAGATGGAAGGAAAATCTGACATAGCTGAATTCATTGTTAATAGAGGTCCACGCGTTGTTGCGGAAATCCTAACTACCGCATGGGAGATGAAGAATGCACAAGAAAAACTAGAGAGGTCAAAAAAATCGCGCATTGAACTTCTTGAACAGGCAAAAGAAGGAGAATGTGTTAGCGGATGTGAGGGACAATGGTACTCTTGCGCAGTTGAGGTCTTACAACAAAACGGAATCTGTAAGAGAACGTTCACGTCATCTGTTAAAGAACTGCTGCAAAAGGGACGCAGTAAATTTCGAAATATCATGATTTGCGGACCAGCGAATTCTGCGAAGACATTTATACTAAATCCTCTCACTGTAGTGTACAACACATTTTGTAATCCGGCATGTAGTTCGTTCGCTTGGGTTGGAGCAGAAGACGCCGAGTGTATTTTTTTGAATGACTTTCGCTGGTCTCAAACAATCATCCAATGGCACGATTTCCTTTTAATGCTTGAAGGACAAATGGTACATTTACCTGCACCTAAAACACATTATGCAAAAGACATTGTATTTGATAAAGATACTCCAATATTTTGCACTGGTAAACAACCTATTATTTACATTAAAAGTGGCGTGATCGACCAAAGAGAAACTGATATGATGTCCGTGCGCTGGAAAATCTTTCACTTTAATGTGCGAATTGACCAGAAAAACCAAAAGGAGATTCCAAAATGTGCCAAATGTTTCGCACGATTTATTTTGGAAGAGAACAATTTGTGAAATGCGTACTTCCAGAATTCACTGACTGTAATTTAATACTCGCGTGAACGGTCAACGGTCAACGGTCTACAGAGAGAAATAGAACTTATGTAATCTTTATTTGTTGTTGAGTGTAGACCGTCGAAAACATGTAGACCGTGGGGATTTTTTTATGAGACGGATTTCAGAGGCTTTTTTTAGTAGAGATGTATTATGAGAAGATATTGTTTCTATTTTTCTATAAATGTATGATAAAAGCCGAAAACAACGTTTCTTTTTGGAAGAATGTTTTTATTCACTTATACTGTCACGAAAGCGTGACATAAAAAGATGTCACGAAAGCGTGACATGTAAAAGACATGTAATGTCATTATAAAGTTACAGGAATATGCGTTACAATTTTTGGCTTTGAAAAATGAACTTTTTATGAAAATAGAACAAGTCAGCTGTTTTATAACTAGTATTTCGTGCGCTTTCCCTTATTCTTAATGATAAGATTTAAGCGGTTATTCATTGAACGAATAATATTGTCAACTACGATAGCGCTTACCGCATAAAGGGTACACTTAACTCTTCCTGCAAACTGTTCAAAGCTTTCGTATGTGATGTTGTTTTTAAGCGCTTGTCGTTTTAGCTCCCTTTTTACTAAATTGAAAACGTTTTCTATTGGATTTAAATCACAGCTTCTCGCCGGTATATGAAATAATTTAGCTCGTACACGCTTAAGGGCTTTTCGTGCCTTTGCACAGTTTTGTATCGGGCAATTATCCTGAACAAATAACTTAGAATGTTTCTTACCGCTTGCTCTGAACATTCTGTTAAAATTTCTACTAATAAAATTTGAAAAAACATCTCCATTGCATTGTTCATACTGTTCGCAAAATATCACACCATGTCCGTAGGAGATTGCCACAAACATCTTCAGCACCTTTCCTCCTGACCCTGTATGCGCCCCCTTAGCTGTACATCCTGGATTCAATCCCTCGTCACGTCTTCGCCAAATCTTGCCACGCGGGGTTTTGGCCTCTGCAACTGGATTAGTTTTATACCAAAAACTAACGCCGTCCAGATAGAAACAAATATCGTCTTTCCATAGATTTGGAGAATTGTTTTTCAGGACTTCTCGCGCGAACTTTACACGTGTACTGCGATCTGCTTTGGTTAAAACTCCCTTTCTCCGTGCATCACAAAATTGAAACTTCATTCTTTTTAGAGCTCTATTAACAGTGCACAATGGTACGTGTGAAAGTCCACTTTCCGCTCTTATCGTGTTGACTGAAAAGTTACCTTCAGTTTCCCTTAATCTCATTATACTTCTTCGAACTATTCTCTGCTCTCGAAGCGTGATCTTCCGTGGTCTCCCGGTCGATTTCTTCTTCGATGAGATTTTGTCATTCTCCAAACAGCGATATACCGACGCGCGAGAAATATTGCATCTTTTTGTAATCTCCTTTACTGTTATATCAGTTTCTTCTCGAAGAAACCTTACAAAAGCCTTGGTTTTAGCGTCAATTTCACCTTTGAAAACCATTTTCAAGTGCAGTTCTTTTCGCGAACAAAAACATATTACGTCACAATCCGAACCGCAAAATTACTGTAATAATTGGAACCATTATTGACACTAATTACAAGGCACTGGCCGTTACTGTATTTGTCAGCACAAAATTCAATCTTTTCTCTTTCTGTTGATACCTTTTAATCATAATGGACCTGCTGGTTTGTCTGGCTATTGGTGTTTAAGTTAAACTACTATTCAGACAAGCAATTGCAAAAAGACTTGAGACATTGTGCACTGTGCTACGTATTTCGACAATAACATCGTTTTCAACAAGTCCCCACCCCCTCCCCCCTTATCAATGTTGTGCCAGATCCCAAATGCCATTCAAACTGACAGACATCAACATTGAAAGGGGGAGAGGGGGGTCAGTAGCACATTGCATTGATTTGCTTGGTGTTACGGGTTCGCTTTTAAACGGAATGAGGATTTTTGTGAAAGTGTCTCAACCTTTTTGCAACTGCTTGTAGATACGCATCAGAACGTGTGTTTTGGTTGCAAAATCCTTTCAGATCGATTTTAATGTTGCACTAAAAACTCCAAATGCGAAACATCTGTAAGCTTATTGTCTATATTCGTTTACATCAAATTAATTATTGTTATCGTTGGATTCACGTTGAATTCCTGTTACGAAACGTGTTCGTAACAAAGCATTTGCTCACTAAGTTTACAGCTGATGGAAGGAGCGAGTGAGTGAGTGAGTGAATTTTATTTAAACACCGTTGCCGATAACCCGTTCATCATGCTTTCACGTATACACGGGTTTAAAAGACTACACTGCATTCACTAGATTCAGTAGCTGACACTTAAGCTTGACCCGGAGCTCGATCGCTAAGCAAATGGTAAAACACAGCACTTGCCAAAGCAAAAATCCCACAGGAATAAGCGGTGAACGCCTTGAATTGTCTTGAAAATGTGCAATTGTACGCTGTAGTTCTTTATCTTGCTTCTCGAGTCAACACACGGAGAGATTTTACGGTATGTATTTCATGGCCGAAAGCCATATAGTTGTCGACATAGACTTAAATATGCGTGCATACATTTGCATGCGCTAATGTGACACAAAAAAATAAGAAAAGTCAAAGCCGGATTTACAACTCGTGTGCTTCGCCAGAAAAGAAGGATGCAGAGATAGATAGCCTTAACAGGGAGCTGTCAGAATACATCCAGAAAATAGCAGATTTAAATGAGGCTAACTTGCCAAATTACGGAAAAACAATTGAACAGATACGTGATAGGCAGAGGCTAAGAAGAATAAAAGAACTGAAAGGAAGAGCTGACCTGGCATTGTGGTTCCTTGAGAGTCATGGTTTAAAATTAACCTGTCTTAAAGTCAGAGTCTGATTCAGGGAGAGAACATACATTTGATTATATAAAGGAAAAAGTCACCCAGGAGGATGAAGACAATTTAGAGCAGCTTTTATTTTTGTTGGACAAGTATTGTGTAAGTGATGAACTGTACCATGAACTCACCATATTGTACAATGATTTACCTAGATCATATTTAATCAAACAGAAGAGATCTGATCTCAACAAACTTTTCCACATTGAAAGAGTCCCAGGAAAGTATCCAGGAGCACAGATCTCATTTATGGATACACTCCAGGATCACATAAGGGAATATTTCAAATCACACCCAAACCACCCACTGGAAGAGCCTATAAAGGTCAAAATTAGTGTTGATGGAGCCAAGATGTCCAGAAACACCAATTATATGATTGTCCTTTTCACTTTTACAAACTGGGGAGAGGGTGATGTCCTCTAAAGGAAACAGAACATTACGTATAGTAAATGGCCAGAGGAATACGACACATTGAAATCATCAATGGGAAGTGTCATAAGTGAGATAAACCGTGTCATCGAAAATGGCAAAATAGAGGTCGATGGAAAAGAAGTCAGCATAGAGATGTTTTAGCGGGGGACTACACATTTTTGCTTATGACCATGGGTCTCAAAGGGACAACCTCTGATTGCGCTTGCATGTGGTGCAAAATTCATAAAATTCAAAGGTGGGACATGACCAAAGACATGGACTTTTATAACTCAGGATAACTCAGGGGAACTAAAGAGGACCTTACGGGAAATCAGAGATTTTCATGGTTCAAATAAGTTTTCCTGCATCCATCCCCCCCCCCTATTTGACATTGAACTTCACGTTGTTCTGGATGAACTTCACTTAATGATGAGGATCACTGACAGACTTACTGAGAACATGATCACTGAAGTCATGGAGAGGGACAGCAAAGCTGATTTCATGAAGACAAGGGGAGAGGAGAAAGGAATTTACCTCAAAAGATGGATCAGTGTAATAAATGACCTTGGAATAACCTTTTCAGTGTGGGAGAAAAAAATGCAGATGGGAAAGGAAGTGGTTCATATGATTGGACCAGCCTAATAGGTTCAGACAAGAAGAAACTTCTTCATCTGCTTCCTTCCCAGCTGGAGTCAAGGGACATCCTTTTTCCAGAAACAAAGGAAATTGTTGTAAAGCTATGGAAGGATTTTGAATCCCTTTGCCAATTGGTTAACTCTGACCCAGAGGAAAATGAAAACCTTTCCCTTGATGTTTTCGAAAAATCAAAGGAATTTATTGAACTCTTTTGTTCCCTTGGAGCAATCAGAGTTGGATACAACAAAGCACGGGTAACTCCATACATGCATGCACTCTCCTATCATGTTCCAGTCTTCAT
Source organism: Cladopsammia gracilis (assembly GCA_022457155.1). Classification (NCBI taxonomy): domain Eukaryota; kingdom Metazoa; phylum Cnidaria; class Anthozoa; order Scleractinia; family Dendrophylliidae; genus Cladopsammia; species Cladopsammia gracilis. The sequence continues at coordinate 426,464 of JAJGOT010000230.1, forward strand.
TAAAAATCACAAATCATTCAAGCGATTCACTGGACAGGGTGTCGAAAAAAACAATGATGATGCAAAAAGAATTTTTTTCAAAAGTCCAACAAATGGGACGCAGCTAGGGATGTGTTGCAGTTAGAAGCAAGACAGCAAGCACTTCATCACCATGAAAGGGAAAATAGAAAATATGAAAAAAAAAATACTGGGGTAGTGGAATTGTTGAGTCACAAAAAAAATGCATTCTAGGGACGGTGCGAGTGAACCTCAAAGTGAAGCACCTGCTGTCAACACTTCTGAAGTACAAACTACAAATTATGAAAAAATGAGTCAAACAACTTATACAAGAAATCAAATCACGAAATTTGCGAGTGAAGGGAATTTCAAAATTTAGGAAGGGACAACTCATTGATGTTTTAAAGAACAATGATTGACTACTGTAGATATTCAAGTCACCTCAAGGATAATGAATTAAGTGTGAAGAAAATAACTCTCCTTATAAACAAAACAGTTTTATTCCTTTTAGTGATTAGTATTCGTATAACTGAAATATTTTTATAATATGTTCCTAAGTGATTACATTCTGAGAGCAGGCTTTCCAGGTTGATAGTAACAATAACTTTTTCAGAGGGAATCAGTGGTCCCTTTTCAAGAGAACCACAATCATTTACAACAAAACGTTTCGATTGAAAAGCTAAGTTTGTTTTTAATTTTAAAGGGAAATCAATGGCAACACCTTGGCCTAATTCATCTAAGTAATACCACCAAAAAGGAGGCAGACATAACCGAGAAAAATCATCTTTCCCATATAACATGGTGTTGTCTGCGCAAATTGCACCCTTATTCCTAAAAATGTATCTCACAATGTCATGATCAACATTTATGGAGGCCGTGTAACAGCTGCAGGTAGACTTGCACGTCAGTATACCAAGAAACGCTTACACAAATGCTGCAGCCGCTGTCTCCAGTTTACAGTCACCTTTGTTTGGCTGAGCATAACTCCTGGGAAAGAAATATACAATATTTCTTAATCCTAGATAGTGAAAGAAAATTAAAATAATTATTGCATTTGACTCAACTGTAGGTCTACTGCACATCTTTATAATAAAGCTCAATTTTTGTTGCAGGCAATAACGACAGTCATCAAAACACTATTAAGAGATATTCTTGAGGTTGCATTCTGATACCTGGCTGAACACATGAGGCACAACGTGCAATTTTTGTAATAACAACCCTGAAAAAAATTCTGTCAAGAGACCCACACACCTTTCTGATGGCATCAAATTTGACCCGATTTTTAAAATTGGGCTTTGTCGCAAAGGTCGGAGGGGGCCTTTGGAATAATTGAGAAAGGTTTCAAATTAGTCACAATAAAAAGGCAGGGAGATTGCATTTATCACTGAGGTGCCACCATATTATTTTATAGAATCAAGAAATACGATTAAACTGATATGAAGAAGCTGCTCCTTTTTACCACCAAATGAAAAGGTACATTTTAAAATAATTTTAGGCTTAATTATTAATTTACCTGACAGCTTGAAAATTTAAGTATTCCACTGGCTCCCAGCTACACGTCTACAAAGAGCAATCCTTCCATTTTATCAAGTACTCAGTTCCCTACCATCGGATAAGTAACCAAAGTTCAGTTTGAAACGTTCATGGATAACACTGCGAATGTTTGTTTTCATAATGATCAATAGACAAAAACATAATTAACATACCTTTTCCACCTTTCTTTTGCTGATCACTCTTTCAACATCATAGACCTTAGATTTATTCTTCCTTCGTTTCTTTAGCGGCTCATATAAAAGATCTGAGCAACTCAGCTCGTTCAATACTTTGTAGTTCAATTTCGCTCGAGGCCTAACTGAAGCTGAAGCAGCCATTTTGAAAACTTGATACCAATGAGCATGTCAAAAAGCCTTTGCGTGCAACCGCATGCCATTTAATTCGCGGGGGCAGAATGTTGCCGATTTCTGGTAATGAATAAAAATGGAAGTAAATACATAAATGGCCTACTCGCTTGTTAATTCAGAAACATGCCTTTGAGGGCATGAAGAGTCATGCGTCGAAATACACAAGTAAACTATCTCATCTTACGACATCATCCTTTATTGGACCCAGTGCCATCTTCTTGAAATGCTGCTGACGCTCAGGATTAGAAACAAAACATTTCTCAAAGACAGAAACAAGTTCCTTACAACTAGGAATGAAAGGGTTTGGAGGATTAAATTTAAACTCTGGTCGACACGCTTGTGTTTCTGACATTAAAGCTGTAGCAGGAAGTAGAACTAATTCACACAACTTCACATTGGTCTTCGTTAAAACAAGAGATTGAATTGTCTTAAGGTCAGTGTAGACAGCCCTGAAGGAAATTAATAAATGCATTTTGGTCAGTTTCATTAGGCTCGCAATTTTATTTTGCTTTTTATTATGGTCTGGAATGTACATGTGGCGAAGTAATGATGCTGTAGAATTACCAAGTTAACAGTCAAATTAGAAGAAATTGTCACTGTCTTCACCGTTGTTGTCATCATCATCATCCACTTCTTTAGTCCAATCCCACCTTCATTAGTTTAGAATAGTAACTCAAATATTAATGGATGAGTACTGATCATGAGCGACGCTTTCATTGTTGCAGTACAAGTGCATCTGATAATAATACACATTATTAATGTGCTTCACCACGATAAACAATAACCAACTTTTTCACGAAGTGCACAGTTTTATAAAGACAATTCTACATATCAAGTTCGTTTAATAAGATTACAGTTTATGTGTGTGATTATCCCATTTGAGGCCATGTAGCTACAAAATAAGTCTCGGAAAAGGTTGTCAACTGCTATGGTTAAACAATGGCGAAAATTTGGGTATATGTTAACCACTAAGGACAGAAGATAGTTTTAGGAAGACAAATCCGTGTAACGAGTCTGCTTTATAAATAGTTCAGTTTATTTGTGTGTGATTATCCCATTTGAGTCCATGTAGCTACAGAATAGTTCATTGAAAAGGTTGCAAAGTGCAATGGGTAAATGATGGCCAAAATTTGGGCACATGTTAACCACGAAAACAGAAAGATGCATGCAGCTTTATGAAGAAAATCCATGTAGCAAGTCTGGGTACTAAAGTTTCTTTGTGCGTGGTTATCCCACCCGAGTCCAGGTAGCCACAGAATAATGGTTAGAATGAGGACGCATTTGGTAACATTTTTTGATTAGCGTTGCGGCATTTTCTTATAAATGGAGGCTACGCATTTCGTAGTCAGGGTTGCCACATTTATTAAAATCACATACCACAAGTATATAAGAACTATGTCCTGGGTGTGCAGTCTTTCCCATTATGTTTAACTCTGTCAGTTACTCGCTAATAAACTTAATTAAAGGTAGGGAAGAAATTACTTCTAAATTACTTGATTTAGTGGGTGGGAGGGGGTGGCTACCCCAACCCCTTTTAATTTCTGGATAAAAAAAACATGATTCACAAGGAAAGGATTTAATGCCCATTTTACAGAGTCACTTTCTATTTGACAAAAAAGTTGCAATTTGCGTCATGACATTCTTACAAATTGCCTAGACGAACGATTATTACAATGCTGCCACAATGATTACAAAATGCGTAGCCTCCATTTATTACAAAACGTGAAAGTTATTACAATGCCACAACCCTCATTACAAAATGCGTCGGTTTAACAGAATGCCGCAGAATAAATGCTTCCAATGCGCCATGGTTCATCGCCCAGAATGGCATTGTCTTTTGCGATATGCAGTAGTGTAGCAGCTCTCCGAAACCTCTATTTTCATTGGCCTTGTAAAACACAGCTTCTATTGTTTTTAGGTCTAGAGCCCATTGTTGGGTTGTTTGTTCTATTGTTCTCCAAACCAATGGTGTGAGGCCTTACGAGAGCTGCTACATGACCCGCAATATGTACTTACGGTGGCCGATTTTGTGTCGTGCGGCATAATAATTTGCATGATCGTAACTGGTCGGCAGTGATTGGTCAACAGATTTAGCTTTGGGAATACTTGGGTCTCTTAACAAAATTCAGCTACTGTCAATCAAACGTTGGAAGTGTGAAGTAAGGTGTGATAAAGTTAACAATAGCGATGAAATTAAAGGCAAGCCGCGCTCTTCACAATTCTGAGTTAGCTGAAATAATTTTACGCAGAACAGGATTTTTTAAAATGTTGTTCAAATGAAGAGCGCGATGCGGGGGTTACTCACTTGCAATCCACTGCTTTCGTTCTTGTTAAAGGCGGGCCCCGCTCTTTACAAAGCATTTTGCCACAAATTCGTGTGCAGCGATATTTTTTTTTGATTCGATAGATTCGCGATGTTCAAAACGTTATCGGAGTTAGATGAAGTAATTTTACGCAGAACAGGGTTTTTAAAAGTTGTTCAAATAGCAAATGCGATGGACGGGTCACTCGCTTGTAATTCACTGCTCGCGTTATGAATTCGTATTAAAACATTTTGTCACAAATTCGTGTGTAGCGATATTTTGTATTTGGCTCGATAGACTTGTGATGTTCAGAGAGCGATGCAAAACGATATATGAGTTAGCTGAAATAATTTTACGCAGAACAGGAGGAGCATGCGTGGACCGGACGTGATCGGACGTGTTTTTTGAACGGAGCTTTCCTTCCTTTCTTAACGGATGATTCTTTGGCTAATATAGGCCTAAGCCCACTGTAAAGTGATGCAACCAACAGTAACGGCCAATGCCACCACGTAGTAAAAAGAACAAACGGGGCGAACGAGGTTCTGTGGAAGACGACGAAAGAGCTACGAAGAAATCCAATATGGCGGAAAATGAAGAGCAAGAGGAGAATGAAACGAGCCTAGCAGAGCTCAAAGAATTGCTGGTGGGAATCCAGAGCACCGTCTTGACGCTCCTAACAGAAAACCAATACTTTAAGCAGGAATTATTAGAGCTAAAAACCTCTCTAAAAGTAAATAAAATGGTTACAGACGATCTCAAGGAGAAGCTAACACAGGCCGAGAAAGCCAACGCTCATTTGACGGAGGAATTAAATCGTACAAAGAAAACGCTCAACGAGCAGGTAGAGGAAACGTATAGATTAGAAGACATTTATGACGAGCTCGAGCAGTATTCAAGGAAAAACTCTCTGGAGATCATTGGTGTACCCGAGAGTGCATACCAATCAACGGAAGAACTTGTGACTCGGGTAGCGGAATCCTTGAATGTTGAAATCAAACCAGATGACATAGAAATTTCTCATAAACTGAAGAGAAAGAACGCTAATACTGTTATTGCTAAATTTGTAAGTCATAAGGTCAAAACGAAACTCTATAAACAAAGAACCAAACTGAAAGGAGTGAAACTATCTGATTTATTTCCGAGTTTCGCCAACGCTGCACAGGAAAATCAACGAATTTTCATAAATGAGAACCTCACATACTGCAGACGAGAGCTATTTGGGAAAGTAAACATCTTGAAGAAGGACAACTTGATTGTTAGTGCTTGGACAATGGACGGAAAGATCTACCTAAAAACATCGCCTGATGGAAAACCGGTAAGGGTTTATTCTGAAAAGGATTTAGAAGAGCTATGAATATGGGACAGTTGTAAGAAAGGAAATAGGCTAAACTTCGATAGGCGAAGGAACTCCTAAAATTGGACTGTTTTTTAGTTTATTGTTGAACGTGTTTCTTGGTGTGTGTGTACGGTGTTTTTTTTTTTCTTTCAAACTTAAGATATAATGCATAATTTTAATCAATTTCGTGTTATTTCTTTGAACGTAAGAGGTCTCAGAGACCCGGTTAAACGGAAAAGCATTTTCTTATATCTAAAGGATCAGGAAACTAATTTTTATTTTTTGCAAGAAACCTTTTCTAAATCATCCGATGAAATTATTTGGAAACATGAATGGGGAGGCGAAATTTTTGTTTCTCACGGCACTTGTCACAGTAAAGGTGTTTGCATTTTGGTCAATCGAATGGTTAATGAGAAGGTAACCTTTTCAACGTGTGACACCTCAGGTAGAATAGTTCTAATTAATCTTACATTCAAAGGTTGGAAATTATCACTTTGTAACATATATGCACCGAATGATCTCACAGAGCAATTAAGTTTCATTCAAGACCTGAATAGTCTCCTAATGGACAAGTCTGAAATCACAACTTTGATAGTAGGAGGTGATTGGAATTGCACGTTGTCGAAAAAAGACAAACAAGGGGGTTTACAATGGAGGCCTACAGCTTATAGGAATTTGGTCCAAGCAACAATGGATACTTTCGATTTGGTGGATATTCAAAGAACCCGCCACCCAAACGTAAACAAATACTCTTACGTGTCTAAAGCGTTGAGTGTAAAATCTAGAATAGATTTCTTAATTTCTAAACAATTGTCAAAATTGGTAAAAAGGTTGATATCCAAACTTCGATTGCGCCAGATCACAGTGCGATTGTTTTATTTTTGTTGTGGCCAAATGAAAACACTCGAGGGCCAGGATTTTGAAAGTTCAATAATACCTTAGTAGACGATGAGGAATACGTATCAAGAGTTCGGAAATTATACCCATGTTTCCGCGAAAAGTATGCTTATGTTAATGATCCACAACTGTTCTGGGAATTGATGAAAATGGAACTAAGAAATACGACCATTTCCTTTGCAAAAGGGAAAGCAAAGACTGTTAAAAGACGAGAAGCGGAAATTAAAGAAGAATTGGCAGAGCTAGACAAAATAATCTGTACTAGCCAAAACCTTGACGATGTCGGCCCAACTCTAGAACAATATGAAAAACTTAAAAAGGAACTCCAGGATCTTTATGAAAAAAAAGGAAAAGGTGCGATTTTTCGATCCAAGTGCCGTTGGATCGAACAGGGCGAAAGAGCAACTAAATATTTCTTCAACTTGGAGAAAAGAAATTATAGTAGAAAAACTGTAAATGAAATCCAAATGGAGAATGAGGAAATAACTACTGATGGAAGTCAAATTTTGTCCATTATTGAGAAATATTACAGTGATTTATATAGCTCAAACTTAACCGAGCCCCTGGACAGCTTTGAAAGTTTTACTAACCATTTGGATATGCCTGAACTCGATGTTAAGGAAAGGGATGAGTTGGAAGGTCCTTTGACCTATGAGGAATGTAAGAAAACATTAGAAACTTTTGAAAACCAAAAATCACCAGGTGAAGACGGCTTTACTGTTGAATTTTATAAGCATTTTTTTGACCTCGTGGGAACTGACCTCCTATCAAGTCTAAATGCAGCCTATGAGCATGGGAGGCTTTCAGTTTCTCAGCGTAGAGGACTAATTACTCTTCTACCCAAAGAAGACTCTGATTTACTACTCTTACAGAATTGGCGTCCTATCACTTTACTGAACGTTGATTATAAGATAGCTGCAAAAGCTATTGCGAAGAGAATTGAGCCAATGTTATCAAAACTTGTACATTCTGATCAAACCGGTTTTATAAAAGGACGAGATATTGGTGAGAATATAAGGCTATTAAGTGATGTTTTAGAACAAACAAAGAGAAACAATATTCCTGGAATACTAGTGTCAATTGACTTTAAGAAGGCTTTTGACTCCCTGGAATGGTCGTGTATTTACAGCACTTTACAACTTTTCAATTTTGGTGAGAGTATTAGACAGTGGGTAAAAGTTTTTTACACGGATATTGAAAGTGCTGCTTTAAATAACGGTTTCTCTACGAACTGGTTCAAACCGTCCAGGGGTGTTAGACAAGGGTGTCCATTATCACCCTACCTCTTTATCCTGACGGCAGAAATACTGTCAAGTAAAATTAGACAGGACTCATCAATCAATGGAATCCGTTGTTTTTGGTTCTGAATTCAAACTAAGTCAATTTGCAGATGACACAAATCTGTTTTGCTCTGATTTAGAAGTTGTGGAAAAGGCTTTAGATACGGTGAGAAGTTTCGGAGAGTTTTCCGGATTAGAACTCAATATAAGTAAAACGAAGGCCATGTGGTTAGGGAAATGGGCTAACCGTAGGTCTAAACCGTTACGGATGAAGTGGGTTAACAGTGCAACGAAATTCTTAGGGATTTTTCTCTCTTATGACGTAAAAGGGAATAACCAGTCGAATTTTAATCTGAAAATACAAAAATTACAAACGAAGTTAGATATATGGCGAACGAGGGGGCTAACATTATATGGGAAAGTGTTAATTATTAAATCGCAAGGACTGTCTAACTTAATATATGCGGCTTCCAATTTGACGGTTCCAAGTGAAACACTTGCTTTAGTTAAAGATAAATTGTTTCGTTTCCTCTGGAATAACAAGAGAGACAAAATAAAAAGGACCTCTGTTTATCAGGATCATTGCAAAGGAGGCCTACGGATGGTCGATATCGAAATAATGGTAAAAGCATTAAGACTTGCATGGATTAGAAAACTCCTGTGTAATGGACAAAGCAGTTGGAGAGCAATTCCTGACCATTTTTTTGATAAATTAGGAGGTCTTAACTTTTTGCTCAGATGCAACTGATGTAAAAAAATTTGGGCACTTTCCAGACTTCTATAAAGATATACTAATTGCTTTTGATGAACTTAAGACTCTACACAATTATGAGGAAGGAGGCGATACCATTATTTTTAATAAGGAGATTTTAGTAGACAGTAACCCTATTTTCATTCGAGAGTGGTTCAACAAAGGCATCGTTACTATAAAGGACCTCTTGAAAGAAAATGGCCAATATTTAACCTTTAAAGAATTCTCATCCAAATACCATCTTAAAACCAACTTTCTCCAGTTCTATCAAATTTTAAGTGCAATCCCGAGGTATTTAAAAGATAAGGCACAAAACATGAAGCAGAGCCCGATACAAAACCACGGAGAAATTTCGGCTCTTTTTTCACTCAACCAAAATATTCAAATTGACCTGGAAAAATTGAAGACAAGGGACTACTATCGCTTATTTTTAGATAAAAAACATCAGCTTCCTCACACCGGCCCGGAAAAATGGAGTAAAGATTTGTCGGTTGACAAAGAAGAATGGACTGACGTCTTCAGAGCAGTCAATTCTAATGTTTGTAAAGAAATGAAACTAAAAGAATTTCAATATAAATTAATTCATAGGATTGTCGTCACAAAGAGAGAACTATTTAGATATGGGATTAATACAGACGATGTCTGTATATATTGTGGTGAATCTGACTCCATAAATCACACCTTTATTAGTTGCAGGACAACAAAAACTTTCGTAGACGAAGTCGTTGGCTGGTTTAACTCAAGTAATGGTACCTCTCTTAATCCAAACACCAAAGAAATGCTCTTTGGAACCTTTAAAGACTCAATGGACCAAAGGCTCGTGAGAAAATTAAATTACACCCTCCTTTTCATGAAATATTACTTATATCCTAGAAAATTAAATAACAATAGACCTATTTTGTCAGAATTTATAAACAAAATTTATTTTAAGTACAAAGTCGAACGTATAATGAACTAGTAACTTTCGTAACATACTACAAAGCGCTCCTTCTACTCCTCCTGTGTAGGTATAGTGATTTTTTTTTATTGTTAATTTAGTTTTTTTTTTCCCAAGCTAACTACTATGTGTTATATTCAATTTATATATATTAACCTCACAACTGTGGTGTAATTAATTTTTTTAATAACTCTGCTGTTTTTTTTTCTTTTTTCTTTGCTTGTTATATATGTTTGTTATTATGAATAAAAAATAAAAAAAGAAAAAAATTAAAAAAAAAAAAAGAAAAAAAATTTTTTACGCAGAACAGGGATTTTAAAAAGATGTTCAAATAACGAGCGCGATGGTCGGGTCACCGACTTGCTTTTCGCCGGCCGCGCTCTTTACAAAGCATTGGCCTGATTTATACTGGTGACGGATGATCCGTCTGGATGAACTTGGGCAAACATTCGCTAGTTCGTCTGATAATCCGTCTGTGTATAAACACGGGCAAAGAGACGGATTACCCGTTAAGACAAACTATCTGCTAAGTTCGTCTTGACAGATGAACTAAGCAGATAGTTCATCTAGACGGATAATCCGTCTTTTTGCCCGTGTTTATACACAGACGGATTATCAGACGAACTAGCGAATGTTTGCCCAAGTTCGTCCAGACGGATCATCCGTCTCCAGTATAAATTGGGCCATTATGTCACAAATTCGTGTGCAGCAACAATTTTTGTATTTGACTTAAAAGACTTGCGAACATGAGAACATGTATTTTTTAAAGTTGTTCAGTTAGTGAGCGCGATGCACGGGTCACTCGCTTGTATACGACACCGCTCCATTCTTTTACTCGACCGGTTAACGACCGCCCAGATCAGGAATCAAAGGGCTCTTAAAGCCATCTCGTTAATGCGAGAGAATGTAAGGTTAATAAAAAACAACAACAACAAGAATTGGAAAAGTTGGGTGCCTTTGATAGGTAAATGTAGTAAAGACGTGATAGGTTATATGTGTAAAGCTGCTAAATGGTTTATTGAAGTTGAAAGATTGAAAATACCTGTAGGTCTAATCGTAGAGTTAGACATTGCAGTCATAGAGGACTTAAGGGCTCTTTTAGGAGCCACCAAATCAATAAAAGTCATGAGCAACAAAATAATCACGAGTATGAATGTAAATAATTTTCATGTTAATTTACCGTATTTATTCAAAATAGTCTTCATTTTACAGTTGAGGGGAAACTTCAACTTGATTATATTTAGCGAATGAGCCGAGGCCAATTTGGTTGCTACGGGAGAAAATTATGAGGAGGGATGGGGGTGGCAAAACTACTTAGATTCAATCTATCTTACTTAGTTCATTTTTCTATGTTTTGTATCAGTCACAGTATTTTAGTAGCAATGACTTGTATGGCATTACAATGGCGATTTTCTTATCGATCGAAATTTGGGAAAGATGTACGAAGGTTAAAAAATATTTACTATCTTTATTTATTGATATTTAAACAAAACTAAAACATATTGCAACGATTTTCATTTGGGATTAAAATTGATTTACTAGCAATGTTTTTAAACAGCCAATTTATATGTGCAGTGTACATGTGGATGTATGAGACAAAACAAGAACTTTGTGCATATGAATAAGTTCAGTAAAAAGACTTCGGTAAAAAAGGAATGTTTTATCTAAATACTTCACTAAGGTAGACTATTGTAAAAAAGGCAAATGAAAATATTTTACTTGTCGCTTTTTCCGTCAACTAAAAAATTGTGTACCTTCGGGCAGAATGGTGTCTCTTGTAGGAATAGAGCTGGTAATTAGATTTCGTTTCCTTTTATAGCCGAAGCTGTTTTCAAAACATCTCGGCTTAAAGAAGCCTTGGTAAAAACGACAAGCGACGTGGCCCCGAAAATTGCCGACATGAGACGTTCTGAACAGCGAGAAGCGGCTTGATTCCGCTTCAAAAATACAACAAATTACGACAGCGACTTTAGAAGGTTGTGCAATTTACCAATAAAAATTAAACATTATTGACCATATCGTTCATATCAACACCCGACGGCCAACGGTCTGTTTTAATGATCAATTTGTTATTGAAACGTCTACCAACCTCGTTCCCAAGGCCCCTATCTTCCTCTCTCTTGGATCGGACGTGCAGTTAGAGTACACCCTAGACTCCCGGTATACACATACATATCCGTGACCTTTGATTTTTGATTTTTTGGCGCAAATTGATTTTAACAAGCTTAATAATTTTCCTTCGAGCATTTTTATTTTAAAAAGAGACTTTTCTTTTGATCTTGATGAAAACTTGCACTTTATCAAATAAAGACAAATAAGTGACAGGTCACGCGTGTGGTTTCCGTTCGAATTACACGCACCGCCGGCTCCCCCGACGGTGTCAATTTGCGCGAGGGCAAAAGTAACGACCCTCCCCTCGGGTGAATGTCGGTCGCTAAGCTTTAGTATTCGAATTTCGTGGTACAGCCGTTTGGATCGCGGACAATGGCGAAGCAAAGATGGCCAGAATCGCTCCAAAACGGAGCCCTTTTAGAGCCCGTGAAAGGGAATTTGGAAGCTAGCATGAATTGCACGGGTAGACATTTAACCTGGCTTTCGCGTGGCGAGGGTTCGCTCAGAGGTCTCCAGCCTTCCCTTCTTTTATAGTGGATAGTGAGGCGAGTGACCAAAGTTGTAAAAATGCATTTAAACCGGTCAGGATACATCAAGAGACAATAAAGTAAAGGTGAGAAGACTTAAGTGTGTAATATTTTCGATTTTTCTATCGCTTATCAATTCCGTGACAAATCGTATTATTACCTAGTATATTTCTTTACTGTGCACTGGATATCACGATTGGTCTGCCTGTGGGATCATCTAATTTAAATCTTTGATGTGTGCCACAACGCATCGGATAAATGTTTACGCTTATCCGCGTTTGTAGATCTTTATATATAAGATATAAACATCTAAGAATTTTACGGAGATTTTAAAGAAGAAAAGAACTGATCCATGACCTATGGTCGCTACAATGTCTGTCATTGATCGATCAGAGTCCGTTCACGCATATTCATTGCTATTTTAAGACTTAAATTCAGTCAGGAAGTCAAGACAAAAAAGTGCATATCCTTAGAATTCCTCTATTCCTCAAAGAAAGAATTAAGCAAATATATATTTTTCCAACGTTAATTTCGTTTTTAAGACAGTTTTGAGATTCGCTCTTTCCTGTTCTTTATAATCTTCCGGAAACCGGACATTCCACAAAGATAACAAGGTTCGCAGAACATTCATAATCCATCGGATCAACAAAAGCAAAGAAACTTTTGATAACTTAGACGTCAGATGTGGGTGGGCTGAAATATCTGTTTTCCGCTTAGTTGTCAACGCTTGTTAAAAGGAAATATTTCACGCAGTTGTATGTTGTTATCGATATCGATGTGAAATGTTTTGGAAAGTGAAGCGGACATTGATTTTTCTTTTGTGGAGAGTTGAAAAAGAAATGGCTGCATAAGTTAATGTTATACATGAATGGGTTATTTGCGAATATATAGTAGTTCTGTCTTTTTTTATTCGAAAGTCGAGAGTTTTCTATTTCCGGTATCATGTGTTTAGTAACTATTAGAGATTAAATGGGTCTGCTTTAAACCTCAAAATATAGTGTTGACAGTGTCTTCTTAACGACCCCCGGGGTCACGACCGCAGCAAAATTTCATAAAATATTCTATTAAGATCCAAGTCTTATGCGATAGTCATATATTGGAATAGTGGGATCTTTCAATTGTTTTTTAATAGCTCCTCAGAGTTTATTCCGCGTGTAAGTGTAATGTGTTTCTCGGAGCTAGGCAGTATCTCCATTGTCAGAAGCCCGGGGGGGGGGGGGTACTCAACAAAGTTTTGTACAGGGATGCTCCGCCCCGAGGTCCAAACTCTTACCCTTTCATATACCGATTTTGACAGAAAAGGTACCCCTTTCATATACCTTTCATTGAAAATGGTACCCCTTTCATATACTTTTCAATGAAAATGGTACCCTTTTCAGAGCTTTTACGTGCGTCTGTTTGATATATTTTGAAAGGCCATTTTTTTAATACTTAAATGGCAGTTTACCCTACCTTTTTTATTCTTCAACGGCGTGGCTTCGCTTCCCTTTCCTATTCTTCGTGAAATCCCTACCCTTTCATATACTTCAACCCGTGAAATCCCGACCCTTTCATATACCTCTTACCTCAAAAAGGTACCCCTTTCAGGCGGAGCATCCCCGTATAGCCCATTATAGGGAGTACCCCCCCCCCCCTCAGGGTCAGAAGTATAGCATCATTTCATCCGGTTTGAAATATTTGAATCTCCAGCATGATAGCTGTACACTCTTTATCAAGTTTCCCGGAAAGTGACATCATGAAACTTAGCGCCCCAATTTCTCAAATTATAAAATTTGTACTAAAGTAATCAAACATGCGGGATTCCTGACTGCAGTATTTTTCAAAACCTTTTTCTGATCCGAGATACAGGCAAGGTTGTCCGTTGTTGCATTATTATGCAGTATTACTTTATTTTGTATTAAATTTTCCACCGCAGAAATATACTCGCGCAGAAAAAAATTACTTGTTTTAATGATGTATATCGGCTTAAGAAGAACTTTTCAACAGTGAATATATTGCTATCATAACTCCGAGGCGACCGGCACAACAGTCATCTGTATTCCCGATTCAACTCCACACACGTCCTCAAAAGAACCAGAGACTGTTATCATAATACTGATACATTTTTTCAACAACGTACAATAATTCACTCACTAGTTTTCTCGTTGTTTATGTTCATATTGGTTCCAGAACAGCAACCATATAACTAGGAGAACTATACAAACCTCCGGTCAGGAAGTAAAATTGTTTAATACCGATGCCTTGGATTTTATTCATACTTGACCAGAAATCCGCAAACATTTCCTCCCAGCAGAAATTTTAGCTGTCCCGACGCGCAAAAATTTCCTCCCGCAAAACAAATTCAGTCGGACAATCCAAAAAAATTTCCTTGTGCACGGTAGCTAAACCAATAAAACTATGACATCTTTCCCATACTATTGCATACAAACGCAAAGTTCAAATAACCGCATCCCCAAGGGTAAGATGAAACCTGAGATAAACCGAACCCAAGCCATTAACCCTTGGGAAGGCCCCAAACCCAAGGTGTGTGTAACCACAACTCAATAGAAAAAAACGCAAAGTTCATGCTATTTTGCTCTGCCATACCGCTCATATTAACACACAAACTTTCCTGTCCCATTTAACTTTCTTATAACCTCTCCATTAGTAAAATACACCGTGAAATTCTCAAACTACGTTTCCCAAGAAAACGCATTTAACCTATTTTTACCCTTTTAAAGTAGCTATAATGGCTTTACGACAAATGATTGAAACTGATAGGTAACGTGAGATATCGAAATTTAAGAAGGACTAATACCTTTGCGGTTACGTAATGTGAGATATGACAAGTTCATCACAAGTTCTGACATCCCAATACCCTAGGGAAATTAACAATAGGTCTGGGGGTGCTCCCCAAACATTTTAGTGGCAGTATGTGATGCCCTTCTTGAAATCCTAACCGCTTTAACCAACCATATTCTCAATGCCCTAATATAGCTTCTATAAAGAAGGAACAAGAAACCCCCCCGGACAAAAGTCCACAAAATTTTGTTAACAACTTTTGTCCCTTTTTAGTACTCGACTTCGAAATCTCGCTTAATGCGCAAGCGCATTAACGAGATAAAAATGACAAGGCGACTGAGGCCCCGTCCACACGTATCCGGATATTTTTGAATCCGTAACTTTTTTATTGCGGATTGGCCTTTCATCCACACGTATCCGGCGAATTCGGGCAAATACGATTTGAATACGCTTCATGTGGATGGGGCCTGAAATGCAAAATGCCGCCTCGAGCAGGCTCATCCCCGAGGGACTCGATATTGTTTGTGTTGAGATAATTATTCAAATTTGGATCCGTTTTAATCAATCAAAGAATATAAAAGGTTAAGTTTTATTTTTATCCATTCAGTTGCTAAAATCTACTTTGGAACAACATGTCGAAGCGTGCCAGACATCATCCCAGCTTTTATGCATCGTTATTGACTGATGTTATCGACCGCAGGATTTAGTTCCAAATACCGACCCATTGTTATGGGTGTTTATGAAGTTGAGCGCTTAGTCGCAAAACCAAATCGAGAAGGCAAAGCGGAGTACTTCGTTCAGTGGAAGAATTACTCTTCAGCAGAAAACACGTGGGAGCCGTACAAACACTTGCCAGAAGAGCAGATCTGTAGATCCACTTTGCGCCGACGAATGCAGTGAGAGACTCGCTCTTCTATTCGAGAAGGGTTTAAAAGCGCCCCTGGCCTGCAACAAGACCATCACAATGCGGCACGATGTACTGCGAGCGATCTTTCCTGGTTTGTCGACTGACCTGAGTGGGACTCCGTACCTCGCCAGTGAAGAGGAGCTGATAGCAGCAGGACTTGGTTCTTCTCTGAAGAAATGCTTGACAGTAACAGGTGGTGGTTGTCGCGTGGACACTCCTGTCAGTTTAAAGTTGTTTCTTGGCAAGTCGCCTACATTCCTGGATGAGCAAGGCCGGAAAGAAGCTTCCCGCCCGGTAGAGAGAGTCCAGGTGAAGTTCACGAAGAGCTACTGGTACTTCACCGGATCTAACCAATAAGCTGAAGGCTGCTACATCAAAAACGGCTTCTTTAGAAGCCACCACATAATATTAAAGTTTATAACCAACTTGACATTCACAAATGCACATCCAACTATACATTCATGATTGCAAAAGAGTCAGAGGAAAATGGAAAAGTTGAGGCATAAGTGAGATAACAAATTTATTCACCGAAAATACATAACACGTTTCCCCCCCCCCCCTAAATTCCCTTACACACATGTGGCACTTGATCTAATCTAGCTCATTTTCTGGAGCAGCAGGCCCTACGGAGAAAACAGAAATCATTGTTAATTCATTTCTTAGCGTCGAATTATCAGGAAACATTTCCCGCAGTTTCACCAGAAATCAGCACAATTTGAACAAAGCCATCAAATTGTAACATTATACAGTTTTGAAATACATTTTCAATAAATATTAAACTGCACATTTACCGGCGTTCATAATGGTGTCTTTGATTGCCATCAAGGCCAGTGTCACATTACATAAGCCAAATTTAAATTGTATATTACAGAATTAATATTATTTTTCTTATTCATGAATGTGATAAAGTTATTAGAGACCTTAAGATCGAGGTTTTTTGGCATTTCCCACGAACTGCGAACCGCGAACCGCGAACCGCGAACCGCGAACCGCGAACGTCAAGAAGTCACGTGACTAGTGCCTTGCTGTCAGGTTTGCGGTTTGAGGTTCACGTTTGTACGGCTAGACCACGCTCTAGAGGTAAGTGGTTTACCGCAAGGTTTTTTGCACCCTAAAACATCGCAATACTACTTTTTAGAACTCTTTCGCTTATTAATTATCAAATTCTTTTTCATAGAAACGTAATTTTGAAGACGATTTCTCAGCTTAAAGAGAAGTGAATGAATGAATGTAAACAAACATGGCAGCCGGCTATTTGTTTTGGAACTGATTTGCCAGTCGGATTACTTTGTGGTTAAACTATGATAAATAAAGTAAAAAAAAGCCAGTTTCTGATGATATGTGATTGAAGAATGTATATGCATGAATGTATACTTTGTTTCCTAGATGGCTCTGGTAATAGGCATAGGTAAAAAGAAACCCTCAATCTTAAGCCCAGATTTTGTTCATACGGCGAACTCCGAACTGTAAACTGCTGGCCGACGTTTGTGGTTTGCGGTTTAAGAGGAAAACCTCAATCTTAAGGTCTCTATTGTTTTAGTTAACACTTGCACATGCTGTTATTACACAGATCTTGTGTTTACTAAAGCAGCTATTATGTCTTACTTTCTTGTTCTAGTGTTCATTGTTTTCCCAGTAATTTCCTTAAGTAATATAATCAGTTCAGAGACCTTCTTCTTTTTCAAACTAGCCTCATCTAGCTTGATTGGCTGTGTTATAGCCTCTGCAGATGAAACAGATGGATTTTCCTAGGTTGAAAACCGCAGGACTTTGCTGGCACACTGCTGCTTTCCACCTTCCACCCAAAAGGAAACATTTTTTTTTTCATAAGGACGTTTTTTTCTTTGTTTGTCTCTTAGGGCTTCCTGCCTCTTCTCCACCATCAGAAGGGTTGTGGCCGCATCCCAGCGGTTAATTTTGCGATGAAAGTATCGCCTCAGGTCATCGTTCTTCTCTACTCCTACAAATAGTAAGTGACATTCATTTATTAATAAATGAGTGGACTCTGTGAAGCCTGGTTCACACTTGTGACATAACAACATGAACATAACGATATAAAGAAAAGATCAGTTTTTTTCTTATGTTGTCACGTTTATGTGATTATGTTCCTATTATGTTATGTTGTGTTGTTCATACTGGTGACCTAAAACATGATATAAGTTGTGTTTTGCATGTCCATGACCTCGCTGTTATGTTGCAAGTGTGAACCAGGCTTAAGTTAAACATTGCATGATATGATACATGGTATATTTTGGAGTTAACTGAAAAGAAGAAAAAAATAAAAGCAATGACCAGCCATAAATGTCAGTCAATTTTTTTTGTGTTAACTAACATAGAATGGTTTATGAATGGTATAATAAAAATACCTTGGCCACTAAACTGTCTGAGACTGCCATGCCTTCTCATCATTTCTGGTACATGGAATATCATGCTGTGCATACAGGGCGTTATAATGACGGTTTGCATATAACCTGGTCCACTACCAGACATGGAAACCATTTCCTTTCCCCAACTCAATGCCTGCAACAACAAAGCATTTTTATTATTACAATGTTTGTACCACATTGAAAACTTTTTAGATTCTTCTTTTTTTAGATTGGACTACGAGTACGAGATTGAGAACGAGTGCGAGTTTTCAAACCAAATTCGTGTGCCTCATATAATTAAATGTTACACCAATTCTTATCCCTAACATTTATTTGTGTGTTAGTCAGCAACAGGAAAGAGTTACAGTTCAGGGGATACAATTATCTCGAAATTCCAAAGTCGTTCTCATACTCGATTTCGTACTCAGTCAAATCTAAAGGTCGCTACTATACCAACCTTTGCTTCAAATGTTTTTCTGTCATCATCACTGATGGTTTCCTTGTTGAGGGACTCTAGCAGCTCCCTGAAATTCTAAATTTTGAGAACAAAGAATTTAATGAATGATTAGGTGAACCTGTATTAAGTGGTCACCTCTATTAAGCGGTTCCCTTTTCCTAGGTCCCAACGAGTTATTTTCTATTGTCTTCTCCTCTATCAAATGGTCACTAGTGTTTGTCAAACTTGTATTTAACAGTCAACCTGTATTAAGTGGTCAGTTGGCCAGTTAATCATTTTATCAAGCGGTAAACATATAATAAATTAATCTTTTCACTTACAATCCACAACTGCTTTGTTTTTTCCACCTTCTGAGCTGGCAGTATCTTGTCAAACAAGTCAGGAAGTTTTCTTAGCAGCATCTTCTTCTCACCTCCTAATAGCGAGGTCCAGTCCCACTTGTCGTTGGCATCCTTATAAACTCTGAAGGATACTCCTAAGGAACGTACTGTTTCCAAGAAGACTTGGAGGTGGTCATTCTTTCTCCTTGTTGCTGGTCTGTTGTGATTATCGTCCTGCAAAACACAGTGAAAGATGGCGCCCCAGTTTTGGTGGTGTCTTATCCATGCCTTACTAAAGAACCTCTTTTGCTTCATTAGCATAATCGTTTTTTTTTTACTTACGTCATCCCATTTCAGTATGTCCAGGATTAGTCCTTCTTCTAATCGGTCAGTTATCCTGAGCATCAGATGGAGCTCATCAATGACAACGTGACATCCAGGTTGCTTGGACCAGTTGTTGTCAACAACTCGTAACATTTCAGCACTACGGAAATACTGGCATGTATGTGACATGTTGCACCTACAGAGGAACATTTGAAATAAATCAATTAGGTATGTGATAGATAAAATATGAGCGGGAGATCTGTATGGGCGTTTACAATGGCGAGCCGAAGGCGAGCCATTGTAAACGCGCATACAGATCGGACGCGAATATTATCTGACTTATGAAATGAAACAATGAGTAAAGATCTGTATGAAAAGTTAATGCATACTAATTAGCTCAGCAGACATCTGTATCAAAAGTTAATGCATACTAATAAGCTCAGCAGAGATCTGTATCAAAAGTTAATGCTACTGTTTAATAATTCATCAACTCAGTTGATTTGTATTGGGGTTTACAAACCTTCGTTAAACATTCATTTCTTTTGTATTTTCCTTATGAATTATTAATGAATTTTATAAGTTATTTTAGAAGAATAAAATATAGTGATTTCTTATGCAGCTAATCTGTCAAGCTGTGTTATCTCAATAAACCAGTGTATAGTACCTCTCATTTTTGTGGATCTTACACCAAATGCAGCTGTTGTTGCAGGTGGCAGCTTTCATCCCCATGGCAATCAACAAAAACTAGAGCATAAAAAAGAGAAAAACAAAAAAGTATTAATTGCCATAAATTTAACATTTCTCATTTCTCACAGGGGTTCAGGAATTCTTACATGTTGGACCAAAATTTATTGAAGTAACAACAGGGTTTTTGTTAGAGCCGGGACACCAGGACCTTTACTCGGCTATTTCAATTCTTGTCCCGCCTTTTTTTTTTTTTTTAGGAAAATGTGCTAAAATATTTGAATAAATAACTACTTAAGTTGATAGGCTATTTGATATTTATTACGGGTGAAATAAAATTGAGTCTCGATTTATTTTGTTCCTATTGGCTAGTGGTCCCTGTTATTCACAATTTCGTACCTGCTATTGCAAACCTTAACAAAAACCCTGAACAAATTAAGTGATTCACCTTGTAATCTCCCCCGAAGAAGAAGTCAATTCCAATTCTCTGTCCATCGATAGTGATTTCCTTGTCTTTTACTAAGCTGTTGACATCATGGATTACATTAGCCAGGGAATCTTTGAGTCCTTCATCTTCCTCAGATTCTTTCACAATGGCAATGGTGTGATTTCCTGTTGGTAAAAGTAAAAATTTCAAATTCCTTTTTATGAAATCTTGAAAATAGAATTCAATAGTACTGACAAATCATCTTACTATAAGGAGGCCTAAGAGTGAAAGGGTTAATGTTACCACACTGTTACTGGTAATTGTAAAGGTATTAAATAACGATATGCACCTGAACTTGACAAGCAACACTCTCCATCCTCAACCAATGAAAACGAGCAAACAAACAAGTTGGTACTATGGGACATTCTAGTCCCATCTCCAGATATTTTGACCTTTATTCTGTCAACAGCTGTTCCTTTCTTGTTTTTTAGCTGTGTACAGAAAAGAGATTTGTGACATTTTAAATTAATTATTTGGCATTTCCTCATAAGCTTAGTATGGAGGCCTAGTTTGCCCAGGGACTTCAATAACTTTCGAAGTTGGTTTCAGAGTAAAGTAACTGGAAGCGGAAGACCATTATATAGAATTGATAATCAAGGTACACTGTAATGTTAAGATCAAGCATTTACATGGTATAACTTTGCCATTTGATTCACTTGATATATTGTAGGTTTACAGTAAATATATAAAAAATAATAAGCTGATTTACTTTAAGGTTACCCTATTTGGCCCCCAAACTTTATGTTTAATTTTTAACTTACATGTTGACTAATTTCATTTTCAAATAGAAGCCTTAAAGGAAGTTCTGCCCCCTGATTCTGCCCAGATGTCCTCTTGATCTCCCACTGGCTGTCCAAGTGCTTTGCACAGCTCTCCACCAGGTATGTTTTTGGCAGGGTGGGAAGTGTTTGGGAAAGTTCGTGGTAACCTTGTAAATTAAGAGTAAATAAAAAATTAGAACTTAAATAGTATTCAGTATTAGGAATGGCTTTCAAAAATGGTATGAAAGCTTAAAGCTTAGATATAGAAAGTGCTTTATTTACCTTCCAGGGAAATTGAAAACCTGTCCATAATGAACAGAATGGTCTTTATTGTGATCTTCTCATCATCATCAAGAGTTTCATATGGATAACCTAAAAGATAAAAATACAACCTTTCATTGGTGCCTCATTTTTTATTTTTTTTTTGCGTCCAGTTCTTATTCATACAGGGCCCCATTGCAGAGCTTTCTGTGAAGCCTTGTGTTCTGTCATCATTAAGTACAGTGGAACCCGGTTAATACGGACACCAAGGGGACATGCCTTAGTGTCCGTATTATCCGGGTGTCCGTATTAAGCGGGCTCTCAGAGAAAACGTCAGGGACACATGTTTTATTAATATAAAGACCAAAGCAGACAGTTTTACGAGAAAACGTTGTTCAATTTCTTAACTGTAACAGTAACAAGTTCATCCTAAAGAAACCTCACAATTATTTATCAGTCTCAGAGTAAAATGTTTTAAGTATTGTATTGTTATTGAAACAGGCATGACAATGAATTCATTTCAAAAAGTCTGTGACTTTACTTTGTACTGACGCTTTTAGTTTTTGTGACAATGAAAATAGACGGTGTGCAGATAACCAGTGTCCGTAAAGCGTGTCCATTGTCCGTATTAACCGGTGTCCATATAAAGCGGGTTAATTTTAGAAAAAATATACAAGCATTTTGTCGGGACAAACGAAACTGTCCGTTATAAGCGGGTGTCCATAGAGCGGGGTTCCACTGTAGCACAAAAGTGTGTAAAGACCTTTCACTTACTTTTGCTCTGAGCAGCAGGGGGTGGCCTTGAACATGCACCATTGTTATCGACTTCCTGCTCCTTTGAAACAGAAGAAGTGCCTTTTGCTGTGTACGAGAAAAGTTAACATGAAATACATCTTTTGGATTTATGTTATTAAGGATAGTTATACCTAAGTGTCAGAGTATTAGTGATATTTGTGCCAGGTACCTGAATTGAAGCTGACATTGATGGGGTGCCCTGCACTGTCTTCCATGTTTAGTGATTTTAGTCTGAGGCCATAGGTGTCAGCAAACCAGAGTGCTCTCTCTGCTTTTTCCCTAAATAATAATATAGTACTTATCAATTAATCTGGAAGGCCAACAGCAGTCTCCTCAAGTTAGTTTCCACGAATGTCAGAGCAGTATTAAAATTAATGATGTCATAAACAAGTTGCAGTGCGGAAACTACGTCAACAACATCGACTTTGCAACGTACAAGATCGACTGGCTTTGTTCCCTGCTCTTGAGGTTTGGTGGACCGTTAGAAGAGTTTCTTCTCCTGTACTTACTTGAAACTCAACGCATTCTCTCTGCAATCGATAAGGATGATGGTATCGGTTTTTCAAGTTCCCTTCCACTCATAAAAACAGGTTTTAAGGGGAGGTCAAAATTTGACATTCCCCATGAACAGCTTGAATACTTAATCGATAACAGATTCAAGGCAACTGACATCCCTAAAATGCTGTGTGTAAGCGAGTAGACCATTTATAGGAGACTTAAGGAAAATGGTATGCCAGTTCATGATACATATGCTAACATGACAGATTTAGAGTTAGTGATATCATAAAAGAAGTATTGCATGAATTTCCCAATTCTGGCTACAAAAGCATGCGCGGCAATCTATTATCACGAAGATAATATATATAGATAGGCTTAGCCTAACAGCGGAGCTCTCTGAACAGAAACGATGATGATAAGCTTAACTAGGTGAAAGGTCGGAAGCACAAGAATAATTAGAATTGAGATTGACGACCAGGCTATTTTTCAATTTTAGCAATTCTCAAAAACAGTAAGCTTATTACGCAACCGTCTGCACAGTGCATTTAGACTGCACAAATTCCACAAAAGCTCACTGTTTCAGAAATGTGAAACCTCTCTTGAGTAGCAAACCGCAAAAAAAGCAGGGAAAAACGATTTTGCAAACCGTTTTCTCCGCTAAACACAAAACAAAAGTGTTTTTTTTCTTTTAAAATGTTTTATTCATCAATAACAAATCCCTAAAGTTTACAATATTATCCTGAGAGGCTAGTCATTTCTGGTTACAAGGCATCCTGCGTTTAAGCTAGTCATTTCCGGTTACAATAATGCAAGGTCAGTTCCGGTTTACATGAGTCACTTGAAAGTCTAGTCCATAAGGGATTATTTATAAAGTTCCCCACAAAGCAGAAAATTTCTGTTTGGTCATTCGGATTTGGGAGAAATCAATTTGGCCGGGGGGGGGGGGGCACTCCCATATATGAGCTATATAGGTATGTGCCGCTGTCAAGGGTATGGTTTTCAAGCAGTTTAGTCTGGCATTGGGTATAGTAATCAGAAATTTTTGGTCTAGAATAGGGTATCATTTTCCACGAAACTGATCAGTTGCATGAAGAATTTAGTCTAGACGAGGTTTACTGGCAAATGGAAAAATCGGTAAGGTGTGCTGTAGGACATTTTTACTGACCCCTGGTATTTTAGACTGTGATAGTGAACAAGTTTCTGCAAAATAGTGAGTCTAGAAAGGTCTAGGATAGGGTAGGATTTTTCGGTGTTTATTCTAGAATAGGGTTGCAAAATGCAGCTCAAATGGTCTAGTATAGGTTAAGGGTCTCAGAGTCCCAGCGGCACACCCCTGCCCAAAAATTTGCAAAGTACCCCCCCCCCGGACAATTTCCAACTGTGTTGTGATGTCATTCCTTATGTCCCTTACAGTGTCCCGAGAGTTCTCAGTGCCATTGTGAAAAGTTGCTTTATTTCAAAAAACCCATATACCATAAAGTATGGTCTTAATGAAAAAGAAAATAGTCTTAACATTAACTAAAAACCTAGTAATGAGTAGTGAAAACACCCCACAACCTTTCACAGGTTCAAATTTTATTCTAGCTTGGAAAGGCGTGGTAAGGAGGCCATAAGGAGTTTCCGGACGTGAGCACCAAGCTCCTAACCTCATGGTTTCTGTACTCTTTGCCACGTTTAATTTAGTCCCTGTACCTGTCTCGTATTTGTGAAGTATAAAGGTAAACAATTTGTCTAAAGAAAAAAATGTCCTTTACAAAACATGTGGAGTCATCCGCTTATTAGCGAATTTTAAAACGCTTTCCTCAGGCTTCTGGAATGAGAAAACCTTCAATAGTATCATCCTTTGTTATACTGGTCGCCAAAACTTCTGCGCATAAAATGTACAAAAGTGGAGACCGGGGATCTCCCTGCCTCACCCCCCCCCCCCCACTCAAGTGGAATTTCTTTGGTAAAAAAAAACATTAACTATAATTTTCATATTTGCTTGACAGTATAATGGTATAATGTAGAAATCCACTGCTGGAAATTAGGGCCAAATCCAAAACGACTTAAAACATTGGTAAAAAGTTTTCCAATGTTTTTCTACCCTGTCAATTGTCAAAGGCTTTCTCTTGATCAATATTCAGCAAGATACCAGTTTCATTGGTAATATTTATATAATCTAGAGTGTCACGCAAGAGAAATAAATTCTCAAAAATCGTCCTACCTGGGACGGAACAAGTTTGATCTTCTTGAAATAATCGAAGGAAACACTTTTGAAAGTCTGTTTGTAAGAGCTTTTGAACAAATTTTGTAATCAACATTGAGTAGCGAAATGGCCGGGCCACCAATTTTTGAGGTTTTTCTTATCATCTTTCTTGTAAAGTAATCTAGTCACGCTTCCTTGCATTGAATCACTGAGAGAATTATTTTCCAAACTAAATTTATAATTTCGAACAGAATAGGGCCTGAAAGATCCCAGAATTTAGCGAAAAATTCTTGAGGTAATCCGTCTGAACCGGGGGTTTTCCCTGAAGAAAGTCCACGCATTGCGTGGGTAATTTCAGCCAAAGATAAAAATCCTTCGCAGGATAAAATTTCGCTCTCACTTAATCTGTTTACAAGTTTGTTCAAAAATTCGGTTTGGACTGTTAAAATAACAGGTTCTTGCAAGTACAAATTACGGTAAAAATCGAAATGGGCCGGAGTCTTGTGAAAGGACTTCAACACCGGCAGAGTTATAAATAGATTGAACAGTATTTTTCTGAGCACGTGAATTTGGTAGGTTTTTCACCTTCTTCAAGCCATTTGACTCTGCTACGAATTTGGCTTCCTCTCATTTGGGATAAATTAATGGCCCGAATTTCTCTTTCAAGCGTTTCTATGGTGGTTTTCGCTGAGCTATCTCCTTCAATAACAGCCCGTTTAGCTTCGATCAAAGAATTTATAGTTGCGTGGCCTTTTAATATCACGATTTAACTTATAATAATATGCGTTGTTTACTTCGACCAAAATCTATAGCAACTAATTTTATAGATTCTTTAAGAAAATCCCACAAAGCTTGAATGGAAGTAAATGCTTTCCAGTACAATGCATGTTTCTTAATAATTTCTGAGATCATATCGCAAACATCAAATTCTAAATTTAGCCTCCAAAGTCCTGGTCCACCGGAAAATGCATTATGCAAATTGCGGCTTAAATCAACAGAATCATGATCGGAAAAAACACAAGGCAAAATTTCACATTTTAAAAAGGAATCATACAAGTCCTGAGCAATAAAAAAATTATCCAAACGTGTACCGATAGTTTTATCCGCATTATTACCATATGCATGTGCATTGTATTTTTCAGTCGGCCGTGTTTTTTTGCGCCAGAGAACACTGTGCAGATCTTTCAAATCCATGGAAATTGTAGGATTTCCTCCAAACTTATCAGAAACCTTTTCAATGCAGTTAAAATCGCCAGCAATAATTTTAAAAGAGTTCGGAAAAAATATTCATGAATTGTGTCATAAAAGTAAGCTTACGTTCACTTGAATTCGTGGGTGCATAAGTATAAAACCAAATTAATTTTCGTGTCGTCGAGTTCAGTTAAAACACTGACAATTCTACCAGAAGAATCTTTTTTCCATTGTAAACATTTGAAATCAGTATTTTCAGCGACAAGAATGGCAACGCCGCCTTGCTTACCAAGAGCGGGCGACCAGAAACTTTTACCGCGCCATTTCATTTAGCTGTCAGAGAATTTATCGCATTTTGTCTTGTCGCTAAAGGTTGTTGTAAACAAAAAAAAATCAGAACGGGAATTTTTCGCAAAATCAAAAACAGAGCATTGTTTCGCTTCATTGTTAAAACCACGGATATTCAAAGTTGTAAATTTAGCTCTGAATGCAAAAACTTAAAACTTAAAACACAAAAACTTAACTGAAGCTTAAGCTTAAGTCTTATTATTAAACTAAACAATTTTTGCAAATCACATTTAGACGTTACTTGCTTTTCTGCTTATGTTTGTTTGTCCGATGTCCAGTGTTTCTCCTCTTCGGCAAAGGTTGTTCGCCGTCATATTCATAATGTTCGAGAGTTTTAGGGTCCGTTTTCTCCGCTCCTGTGGTACTGGATTCCGTAATAAAATCAAACATCTCCCCGTATTGAAAAATGTATGACGTTCCCCGAAGCAAGATTTTATCCCAGGAAGCTCTTTTATCACTAAAGCGGCTTCTGAGTATCCCTGTCTTGAGTAGCAAACCGCGAAAAAATGCAGGAAAATAACGACTTTAATTTCAACCGTTTTCTCCGCTCAGTAAACACAGCAAAACATCAAAGTGTTTTCCCAGCTGACGTGACATTCGGCCGTGTAACCGCGCAAAAAACAAAGCCTCGCTTTGGTTTCTACATGACGTCATACGCGCATGTTTTGCAACGTCATACGCGCCCGCGAGCTAGTCCTGCGCGACGGAGCGCGGTCCTGTGTGACACCGTGTGACAGCGGAGATCGGGCACACGCGCGCCCGCGAAACATTCCGCTATCCATGACCATGAAAAATGACGGCACAGGTTCTATGAGTATGGGGCTGCGCAGCCAGGCCTTCGGCCTGTCAAGTGCTCCGCTATAAAGTACAAGAAAATCGAATAAGGGAAGCCATGAGAAGGATTGATCACGGTGGGCACAAGTTGACACAAAATCGCTCGTGTTCGCCATTTAGTATGTACAGCGGTTTCTCGCGTGATTGCCACCAAATTTAAAAATGGCGGCTTACATGAGTGGTGCGGAAGCTCTAGAAAAAGTTTTTGAGGAAGAGGCTGATGATATTTATATGGCGACGGAGAGTGAAGAAATCGAGGAAGAAGAAAATGGAAGAAGCGTTTTGGAGGAAGCGCTGAAACACTGTCTCCGTAAGCTGGGAAGAAGCCACACACTGGAAAATCAAGAATTTTTTGTAAACGCCGGTGTGGACATGTTGCTTCCCCTGTACGACCTTAGTTGTAACCACTCCGTTCCAGGGTTATCGGAAGCCACGAAAATTTTAAATTCCTCTCCCGTATACGCCGGAACAATTTTTCGCTACGAGTCAAGGCTTTGGCTCGAAGCGATATATCGACGACTTGCGGGGAGGCGGCGTCTCCGAAACCCATTTTTTTGCCAAATTACCCGTGATATTCCCCATGGAATTTTCTCTGTTTTGATTAATTTAATCAGAAGTCTGGAAGGATTTTGTGAGCCATTCGTCAACTGTGGACAAAACAACAAAGCACATGTCGTCGCTTTTACGTCGCTAAGACCAGTCAAACAGCTCTTTGCCTTGCTTTCCGGTAAGAGCCAGGCAGAGGTTGTGACTTATTTCAAGAGAACCTTGACTGGGAAGAGGAATGGCAGCAAAGTGACCCTACTCGCAACCAAAGAGAAGGAACTGGCCTTTATGTACAAGATCTCCAAAGGCCAGTTGATTATATCCTACTACTTTGGGGAGTGGAACACCTATGGCTTTCCACAGCACAATTAAGGTAATCTTCCACATATGAAAAATTATTTTTGCCAACCCTGTTTTGAATGAATTTCACTTAACTTTGTCAGTGTTAATAAAATTAAAGTGGCATATATAGTTTGTTGTTGGTTCTCCCCTTGCTCCGTAAGGTTTTTCTCCGAATACTCCAGTTTTCCCCTCTTCTCAAAAACCAACATGAACAAATTCCAATTCGATCTGGAATCTGACCTCATGTTTGTCAGTCACAAGACTGTTAAGTGTCACCCTTGTTAAGCAAAGTCAATTTGCTATAGCAATGGTTGTTTATATTCATAATTTACATGCTAAATAGGAATCCACCATTGTCTTTAATGGTCAGATATTTTATTTGTGGAAGATCACCTTGGTTTTGTTTGTTTCTTGTTGTGGGTAGGCTCAGATGTTTCATAACTAGGTGGGGAAGGTTGACGCAAGCAAATAATGATAAGTCCTATAGTATCAATAACAACATTCGCAATTGCCATTAATTAGTTATCCACACACCTACTTGTTGCATAATTGGAGTGTGGTCACACGGGTGTCCAATCATTTATTACAGCTGTCTTTTTGTAATTGGACACCTGCACTGCATGCAAGCCAATGTAGTGTATTTAAATGGGTTCTTGTTGCTGATTCCTTTATTTCCAAAACAATATCCCTGGCTTTTTAAGGAAAAAAAGTCATCAGACTTTTTTAACTTGAATTTTGTTGTTGATAAGATTAATTGGACTTCCTGTCGTACAATTCAGGGGAAATCGTGAAACGCTCGTATAAAATTACTAAGCCTGCGTAGCAGTCATTTTGTTTTCCTTTCTGAGAGCAAGGGAGGAGAGGGCGCGCACACGAGGGAGGAGAGGAAAGGAAACGACTGCTACGCAGGCTAAATAATTACTTGCCAAATTACTCCCTGAATTGTACTCCACTCAGTCCAGTTACCATTACTTATCAGTGGTCAAAAGGTTGGTTTATTACTACTGCCCTCAAGGTGCCCCAGACAATTTTGTAAAATTTTCAGGGGGAGGATGGGGGAGAATTCCCCAGGACCATTTTCATTTGGATGATACAGGAGATAATGACTGTTACAAGTCCAGTTCTTGTGTATGGCTCTCAATGTTGATTGGATGTGCACAATTTTGATATTACATTTTGGGAATCAAAGCAGTCATATTTTGTCTCAGTGTGCTTCATTTGTTTGAGGCAGTTTTGTGCTAATCCCAGTAATTTGTAGCAGATTAAAGTAATAACTGGTTGTTTATCAATGTACATGTACCAGACAAAAAAAATACATTGTTTCAATGCAATTTATTGTTTTTCTTTGTAAAGACAATCCTACAGCAGCTCAAAAAGCATCAGTGCATAATTAAAGCTGTGGATGCACCCTATTTCATTCACTAGTAAATATGTGGATATGTACATATTTAATTATGATGTTTTTGATTGTTTTTATAGTAGAAGTAGTTTAATTATTATTGATTGTCATTTTTTAGCCCTTTAATTCAGTTAATTCTGCAATGTGGCAAATAAACGGTATATTATATTATTATTCCTGGTCTGATAACAAGGCCTATACCTGCTGTTGCCATCTTAAACAACAAACAAAATCAGGGCAGAGTACAAAACAGCTTAGGTGATCAGTGGGCAGTCAAGATTATGGGATGGGGGGGTTGGTGACATGTCTCCCAATCCTCTCCATTCTTGCCCTATCCCCAGACTTTTCTCATGGTGTTATTCAAATAAGAAGCCATAAAGGGAATTTTTGATGAACTTATAGGAACGTTTAGGCTGTAACTTCTAACACAAACATTAAATGATTATTACACAAGAATAACAAAAGAAAACAACATCATTGAAGAGTAATAGGGAATGTTACTCCATGAAACTGTTTTACAGTTAAAATAAAATGATTAATAGCATTGCTGTTAGTAAATGCCATGTAAAATGTTAGTTAAAATCACTGATCTTTATTCTGTACTGTACAAGGTATCATATTACAACTCAAAAAACTAAAAGTGCTGCTGTGCTAACAGCTGTTAAAATTGCTACAGTGTATGTACAATGTAAGTTAAAATATTTGTAAGGTATCAAGCTGTTAAAAAATACCATGAACAATCAATTGTACAACACCAAAACAGCTCAAAAACTGATAGTGATAATATTATGTACAATAAAGGTAAAATCACTGAACCTCAAAGGCTGTGCTCTTAAAAGAATCACAGGGTGTCCAGGCACTAAAGCTTTATGAAAAAAGTTAGCTTGTCTAGTCGCCTGAAGACAAAAGTTAGTGGCCTGAGGCACCCGGGTGCTGCTAGAGCACAGCCTTGATCCTTGTTCTTTGCAAGGTATCACATTACAACAACAGCTAAAAAACTGACAGCGAGGCTTTTAATAAATACTATGTACAATCTAAGTTAAAATCACTGATCCTTGGTCTTTACAACACCACAACAGCTCAAAAACTGATAGTGATAATATTATGTACAATGTACCGGTAAGTAAAATTCACTGAACCTCGAAGGCTGTGCTCTTAGAATTATAGGGTGCCCAGACGCTCCCAACTATGAAATTGATAGGGGTGCCCGACACTTAAGCTATATACAAAAAGTAAGTTTTTCCAGTCACCCAAAGACAAATGTTAGTGGCCTGAGGCACCCAGGTGCAGCTAGAGCACAGCCCTGATCCTTGTTCTGTGCAAGATATTACACTACAACAGCTCAAAAAACTGGCAGCGAGGCTGTTAATAAATACTATGTTCAATCAAAGTTAACATCAGTGATCCTTGTTCTTTGCAAGGTATCATGCTACAACAGCTCAAAAACTGACAGTGAGGCTGTTAATAAATACTATTTACAATCCAAGTTAAAATCACTGACCTTTGTTCTATACAAGAAAATCACACTACAACAGCTCAAAAACTGACAGTGAGGCTGTTAATAAATACTATTTACAATCTAAGTTAAAATCACTGACCTTTGTTCTATACAAGAAAATCACACTACAACAGCTCAAAAACTGACAGTGAGGCTGCTTAATAAATACTATGTTCAATCAAAGTTATAATCACTGACCCTTGTTCTTTGCAAGGTATCGCATGACAACAGCTCAAAAACTGACAGTGAGGCTGTTAATAAATACTATGTACAATCTAAGTTAAAATCACTGACCTTTGTTCTATACAAAAAAATCACACTACAACAGCTCAAAAACTGACAGTGAGGCTGTTTAATAAATACTATGTACAATCTTAGTTAAAATCACTGACCCTTGTTCTTTGCAAGGTATCACACTAGGTAAAACAGCTCAAAAACTGATTGCCAGGCCGTTAATACTATGTACAAGTACAATAGGATGAGATGTTGCAAACGGTGCAGGTTTCCCCATAAAGCATACATAAATATAAAGAAACCAGAGCCATTTATTATGCCACTCTCTGGTACAATTCCACTGAGTCACTCTTTAATATGGGCAACCTATTTCAGCTCTCTCAAAGTTATGTGCTGACAGCATGCAGTGAATTTGCTGCCTACAATTGGCAGGTTACTTCCTGCTTTAAACAACACATAATGTTCCCCATATAAGGAGACCTGGCTCTTGCTGCCTGGTATGTTACAATAATTAACAAAGTGCTGACTGGTATCTGTTCTAATGAAGTTTGACTGTATTTGAAACTTCATAAGAGACAAACCAAGTCTTGCCTAGCTGTCTCACCAGAGACACTTTTTTGTATTAGAGATGTTATGTGCTTTAATTATATAGTCAGAGAGAGTACATAACAAATGACTTGGCAGCTGCATTATTTTGTAACAAAAGGCTGTCCACATTGCAGTTAAAAGTGAAAAAGGAAGATGGGTTAGTGGAATTTAAATAGGCTTGTTATAGGAAGATTGGGGAAGACATGGTGGCCTAATGGTTGGTGCATGGGACTCTGGATCGAGTGGTCCAGGAAATCAACAGGGCAACCTCACAAAACTGAAAGGTGAACACTGCCATTAATTAGCATTCCATCAAGTGGAGAAGCTACAGTGTTGTGTACAATAATAAATTGTATTTAAGGGCTGAGGGCATAACCAACCTATGTCAAATTTTGGAATTTTTCACTCACAATTTGTGTTTTTTTTAGCCCAAAAAGCATTCTATTGCTAAAATAATATGACTGCAGAAGTAAAGAAGATTCACTCTAGATCTTGACCGGCAAAAAGATCCTGTATTTTTACAAATAAAGAAAAATACATTTTGGCTAATAAGCACCCTACAGTATATGACTCTTCACGTCAAAACATTTCTTTTTCCAAAGACTTGATTTTTTTTTTTCAAGATTGAATCTCTTTTAATTCTGCTAAGATTAACCAGTCATTATTTTAGCAATAGAATGCTAAAAAACACAATTTGCGAGTGAAATATTTCAAAATTCGATTTGATTTTCACCAAATCTAAGCAAAACAGAAAATGCAACATAGGTCGGTTATTCCCAGCCCTTCAATATCATTGTTACATGTAGCTGCTTTATGCTATGGTAATTACAAAGTGTCACCAATTAGAAAGAGTCACCAAAACACTAGAATGAATGACACTCAAATAAAGTTCACTTTTTTCCCTCACTACCTCATTAGGCCACCTAGGCATCCAAACAGGGTTGTCAAAAAAGTGTGAAGGAGACATCTGGCTTTGAAAGTAAGTGAATATTTGTAAATGCCATCTCCACTAAAGAACTACTGTACCAACCAAAGTAGCTGATAAATATAACAAAGTACAGTAGGTGGTGATTTTTGCTGCAGCCAGCTACTGACACTGTACTTTGACAACCCTGTTTAACCCAACCTAACAGTGTGATTATGTTATTCAAAACTTTGTACCACAAGAAAGAAATCAGCTACTTGAAACAGTACTTACCCACACATGTAGATGCATTTGCATGACGATGATCTACATTGAAATTAGGTTCTTTCCCTTTTTAACACTTGCCTCAATTCTGGTTTGCAGACTGTTAGAACACAGTCTGCACTTTTCATCAGTTGAAACTTCTTTCTGAAGGCCACAGTAGCAGAATGCTGGGTCTGAGTTGTTAACCTGCTTAGGAATATAGGAAAGAGTGGAAGAGTTTACAGTAGAACAATTATAGCCTTTCCCTCTCAACCACACAAGAGAAACAAATTCATGAAGAAAAATCTGTTCCCACCTGGAATGAAACATTGTGTTATTACTGTATTTAGAAATAAACACATGCTTGGCCTCTCTCCCTTCCATAGAGTTGAGGCCAAGCCCAAGCCCATACTTTTTTTTCATGTGATGGGTGTGGACAGGAACGACATGACCAATGGTCCAAATTGTGGGGTTGACATAAAAGAAGATGGCATTTGCCCTAAAGTAATTTGTGCAGAGGGCCCTGAGATGACTTACCTGCTCATCCGATATATTTAAGCGGCTGAAAAGGGACACACAGTCCCTTAGGCAAAGACAAATATAAGCAATAACATGAAGAATTGTGATCTCTCTACCAGCATTAGCACTGCATTCTACAGCTGCAATCAGTGACATAAAATGTAACAAAAACAACCTAGAATCCTTCCCTGTAAAACGATAGTCAAAATGTGTACCATTACCCTTTGTCTCATCAAACCACTTAATAACCTTCTTAGACAACCTGGTTAAACCACATTTACGCATTGTGGTGATGTACCTATTGAATGGAGAATGTGCGGGCACCTGTGAAAAAGAAGTGATATTCTCGGTTAGTTTTGAGATGGCAATGACTTCACCTAAGAGCTGGCGATGAGCGAGTGCACATGCATTATTTTTCAGGTGCAGTGGATCCACATGCGCCTGGTCAATCAGTTTACCCACAACAGGCTCAAACTCTTGACGGCTATGTTGTTGTGCAATAAAAGTGGTGATCTTAGTACGGCGGGTAGACTCGACCATTTTCTTCTTTGACAAGGACTTTTTGAAACTATCTACCTGCTTTGCAATGGTGACTCTCTTCTCATATTTCCAGGGCTTCCACATTTCTGTTCCAGTCAATCCATAGATACCATCAAGTTTGTTCATCGTAGCAGTACTAACATCTGCAAAAGTTGAGAAGTAAGTTGCAGAATTAGACAGTTCTCCGGCAAGGAAAGACAACATTTTCATATCATTTGGTAATTCGGAAATACAAAATTTAACATCAATTGAGGTGCCATTGCAGTCCACTGAAAAGGTATTCTTCTCTAAATTACTGATGTCACTTACAACCTTCTTGAGAAAACACGAAACTGGAATGCAATCCTCCTTGCAATTTGCACCAAACAAAAGAAAGTTCTCATTACTGCTCAAGACTCCCCTACCAATGTTGAGGAAACTGACAAGCCAAGCACAAGCAGTATCATCCTTTCCGAATGGAGCTCCGTCACCACCAAGAGAAACATAAAAAGTGTTAACTTGACCTTGAAACCAAATCAGCTTATACTTACTCTGACAAAGATAAAATTTAGCAAGAGAAAGTAACAACTGTTGAATGTCCCGATACATACCATCCACTTTTTCCTCTTCTTCCATTCCATAACAAAGAGTATCCCTAACACTGTAAAGTTTACCAATGTCAATAGACTTTATGAAAGGCATAAGCTTATTGTAAGGGACAAGCCTTGGGACAGGACAGCAATTAACTGCAATGCGGACACCACTAGAGTTATTTCTCTTATAACTACTGTCCCGATATGTAGCCCGATACTTTCGTTTCCCCATAACTCCTCCACTATAGTAGACAGCAATGCTTCTGAGCATATTTTCATCAGATTTCTCATATTCTGTTAAACCTTTTTTGTAAATCTTAGGTAGAACCCTGTTAGTTATCTTTTTACTTTTAGAAAAAACTTCAACAAGTATTTTATCTGAGCATTTCTTGACAGTTGTTTTACAAAGGCCAACTTCTCCTGGTACTTGGTAGTTCTTTTCGTTGCTTCCTCCATTAATCTGACATGCAGCTTCAAACAACTCTGATCGTCTCTTTCTACATGCTGCTGGACTGATGGTATCGTTCACACTCGTTGGATTCTTCTTTCGTATGTCAATTGACTTATCACTGAGATACTTGGTCTTCTTGTTTGGTGTTTCTAACTCACTCTCTATCTCGACTGTCTCCTCTACCTCTGTAACTATCCTGTCTACCTAAATGTTAAATTGAGAAGTCAACTATCAGTCATTTAATACATGTATCATTGGCCTGGTGACTTGGGTACATACAGGACATTTTTACACATTGGGTGCTCTCATTGAACATCCTGGATCCAAACCTTATGAACTTTAATACCAGTAGGTGTTTCTCTGCCTTCAGCTCACAGGCTGCTATCTATCTATCTGTACTATCTACTCTATTTCTGCTATCTACCTCGTGAACAAACTTACCTATGTACCTAAACAACTATGTATGAGAGTTTGTTCTCCATAAAAACTGGGCTATGAGCTTTTCATTACAGCAAACAAAACTGTCAGGTGTGTGTATTAAGCATGTGTCTCTAATGTGGGGCTGTACGTTCACGGTGGGGCCAACCCACTCCCAAGATGGTGCATGAGGGCGTTGCGGAGCATACTGGGTAAAATTCAAGATGGCGGCATGGTAAACAAAAATCCAACATGGCCGCCAATGTAGAATTTACCAACCAGCTTCGTCCAGCTCTTTTTCGAGCAAAAATGAAATGTTTGGAGGAAGTATCGACCGGTGAGGGTATCAGGAAAGTGAACTGTTTTTTTTTAGCGAGCTTGAAAGTGCGGCCGCAACTTTGGAAGACAAGTTCTGCAAGCAATCGCGATTTGAAAATGTGAATAAGCTTTTACCTTCCACAGGCATGGTCACGAAAGGACTACGAAAAATGCACCAAAAAATTATTCGTCGCCTACATGTGAAGCCAAAGCTAGCAAAGCCATGGTTTGGCGAATTCTCGATGGATGTGCCGGCAGAAGTGTTTACCGGTAGCTGTTTGAGTGAAGGTATTATGCAACGCACAAACTTTGGTCACGAATTCATTGAAACTAATAGTCAGCTCATCTACAAGATAAAAGATGTTCGAAAAGCGAATTATTTGTTTGCAAGGATGGACCTCGACGGTGCTGAGGTGGACAGAAACAGTCTTTTGAAAAAGAAATTTCAGGACTCATTGGAAAGATGTGAAGTCATTGTAACTGAAGACATGCCAATGGAATTAAAATTTAACAAGAGTGCTGAAGTTTTGATAGTTACTTTCCATTATGGATACTGGAACCAGCATGGGATCCCACAGCATTAAACATACATGTTATGTACATTTCTGCCAAGTTAATATTTTATTTCATGTGGGAAATAACATATTTTAACATCCCACAGCAGTAAACATATGTTTTAATTATGTACATTTCTGTCATGTGGGAAAAACCGGGAAAAACCAGGAAAAACTTGATAACAATGAACTTTCTGAAAACTAGCTGTTGCTATAAACTGCATGACTCTTGAATCTTGACATTTGTTGGAGTTCAGAAGTAAGTGTTTTTCATAAAGCAATGTTTTGCTATTTGTTGTTTTGAAATAATATATTAAAATAAATACAGTTTTCTTAAACAAGTTCTTAAAAAGATGTTAAATATAAATAAATATACTGAATAAAATATTTACATAAAATATAAATTGTTATAAATACAGCAATAAGATATTTACATTTGTTTGCTTTAACATAAAGCAGTAAATGTGTTTAGTCATTTACTGTTTGACCAAACAAAAAGCTGACAAAGGAAATTAAATTCAGCAATTGACAACATTTCTCTGTTGAAATTAGATGTCTGGTTGGATGATAACAAATTATATATTTAGCCACATCTTACATTTAATATCTTGATGTTTATAATTTAGAGACACTGTCATTCATGACAGTCTTTCCCGACCAAATGAACACAGGCACACACTCAGGTTTCTTGCACTTGGCACTGCAAAGCATATGGCTGGCCTTGGCTGTAGATCTGGCACTGGCTCTGTGTTAAGTGGCCAGTTCACCGAAATAAAACGTGCAAAAATATTTTTTATTTTTATTTTTACCAAATTGATTATTTTTCTGTTAAAATTATTAATATTTTTTGGCATAAAATTAATCATCACCCAACCAATTCAGCAATAATTACAACATTTCTCTGTTTCATTAAACAGTGTCTATAGCATTGTTTTGAGGCTAGAGGAGACACGTCCTTGCAAAACACTGTGTTTAATGGATTGCATAATGTCACTCTTGCAAATTTGGCAGCCCTCATCATTTGCATCTAGTTTTGGCTGACCACAATGGCAGAACTTGTTGTCTTTCAATCTTTCAATCCTTCTTCAGGTGTTGGAAACTGCCTATCGGAAATCTACTGTGCCTTGCTGTTGATGGTGGGCTAAGAACGCCATGATTTATTTATGCGAAGAGAAGACAATAGAGACGAATAACTACATATTTAATGAGAATGGACTTTGAACTGAAATCGTATCATTTCAGATTTTTGTTTAAGTTCACTATACTCCAAGACAAGTTCAAAGAAAATGCTTACCTGAAACCCTTGCCGCCATTGCCTTGATCTGTATTATCGCCACCTAACATGCCTATTTTCCTTTCATTTTCGCGGGCTAAATTAGCCTTGATATATATCGACTGAACGATAAAAAGTTGGACTTTCTTGAAATGACCGCCAAATTTACATTGCTCGTACCAGGCTTCAACAAAATTGGGTTAAAGTCGACCGCTTTAGGACTAAATTCCAATATGGCGGAACCCATAAGCCTTTGCAGACTTTTCCGGCGCCATTTTGAAAAAATCTATCCACGCGCGATCCGCACAAACAATGGGTGGTCTGGCCCCACCGTGACTGTACCTTTGTTTCCAGACGTTGCAACTTTTCTTTCTTTGCCCTCAGTTCTTTTTTCTTTTCCGCAATCTTCAGGTCTTCAAGACGTATTTTCTCTGCTTCCCTCACAGCTTCCTCTCTTTTCTGCTTTTGCAAACCCATAAATGCCCCCACTTGAAACCTATGGTATTTTCTCTTCCCAGGCATGTTGCCAACACAAAATTATAACAGCCTACGTTTACGGCATCACATAACTCCAAAATCTTTCTTTACACTTTGCACCTGTTGAATGGAGACGGAAGAGAGATGGTTATCTTTAGAATTCAGTATCTTCAGTTTTGAATGGGATTTGCACAATTTGTGCATACTACTCAGGGCACACAGATGTTCTCTTTTTTAATATACAAACTTCAAAGCTGTGAATGAGATTACTATCATATTCAAAGCATTATATTATAAGAACAGCTCAAAAACGAACATTGTCATTGTTATTATAATCATAAGCCACACAATGACATGTAAACACTCCAGAAAAAGGCCATGGGCTACAGTTGGTCTCTGTTCGACAAAAGTCACAGAACACATGTACATTTCTTCATGTGGTTCATGTTTATATATATTATATCAATCCTTATTCTCTGTAAGGCACCACATTACAACAGCTCAAGCTGTATGTTTGTATAAGTTAATTATATATCTTATCTTTCATGCTTTAATACAGTTTAGTATGTTCACATCATCACGATCCTCCATCGTACTTCAAACGCGTAACCCTTTAAATAGCGGACTGGAGCGACTTGTGCCCGCTGTAGGCTACAGTTGGCCTCTGTTCGAGAAAAGTCACAGAATTATAGTGAAACTTAGGTAAATATACTCAGCGCGCACGATTCTTTTTAGAAAAACTAAAAACATACGATCAAAATTTGATCCACTGGGAAAGCTACAAAAGCGATATGAAGTGATTTAAATAATAACAGAAGAAAATGAATGAAGGCGAAAAAATCCACTTTTCAAATCGGAGGTATAGAGCGGAAAAACAGCTGAAGAAACAAAGCTATGATGTCTTAAAAAACAAAAATACCTACCCATGTTTGGTATCAAACTGAAGCTCTGGCACAGTTCTTCCAGGATGGCTTCTCCGATTTCAGCTCAAATCTACACAGGGCATTCTGGGAAGGTCTAAAAAACGTCATTGGCCGCTCTTCTAAGTTCGTACCCAGTCTACCAAAAATAAAGCCTCGTCCAATATGGCGACGGTCACGCGAATTACGAGCGATTTTGGGTCAACTTGTGCCCACCGTGGATCCAGATGGAACTGTTGTTAAAGCTCTTCAAATTTGGGT
Source organism: Cladopsammia gracilis (assembly GCA_022457155.1). Lineage (NCBI taxonomy): Eukaryota > Metazoa > Cnidaria > Anthozoa > Scleractinia > Dendrophylliidae > Cladopsammia > Cladopsammia gracilis. Next base: position 465,784 of record JAJGOT010000230.1, read on the forward strand.
AACTCATAGGAGATCCTACAATGTGAGAGCCCCAATGCACATGGATGGTAACCATAAGTTAATAAGGTATCTACTATTTAAATGTTTGATTTATAGCTATAAATAAGCTTAAATGTTATCTGCGGGAGAGGGGTGAGGGGGGTACTTTGGGGTCAACTTTTGCTGGGTACATGTGCTGCTACAATTCTTGTCACATTTACTTGGAACACTTGGCTCTCAATCACAATTTTCCTACATATGTGCGGGGCTCTCTCCCCCCCCATAGTTGAGTCAAACAGATCTTGGTGTCGGCAATCATTCTTAACGACATTGGGGGGGAGGCACAGGTACAAGTTTTCCAACAAATATGGTGAGAATTGTAGCTTCTCAGAGCCCCTACCCCATTATAGTCTATTCTGTGGCCAACTTACAGTGTAGACACTGTTGTGCAAAAGTGAATTTCGTGACATTCTTATTAACTGAATGTAGGACACTACTCCCACCTCCCATTTTTTTTTTCTTTACTGTGAATCTTGCCATTTGGTTAAATACCGAAAATCCCTACTTACCAGAATTTTCTTGCCCCCAAATCGAATTGATCTGATCAAAAATGTGTTGTGCAATACCACAATGATCACTGTCAAAAAGGCGACTAAGAAAATCTGCTTGCTCGTTCTCTGCCCTGGAAACCCATTCTATTTCTATTGAGACATTGTTCGTACAACAAAGGCCGAAAATTTCTAGTGCTTCCTTTTGTAAGTGCTCTTTTCCACTTCCGTTTAAGATGATTCTAGGGACGTTTTGATTATCCGTGAACCATTTGATCATTTGACCCGCAAGCCTAAAGGTAGAACTGTAAAGCCTTTCCATTGGTGTCCATTGTCCTGCAACTAGATCCTTGCCACATTGTATGGAATAAAACCCTCCAAAACCCGAATCACTAGCATCTGAACATACAACACCTACCGTGCTGGACTTGGGTACCATTTGTTTGCCATTCAAGAAGTCAATGTTTTTCAACCAAAACAATAGCTCATTATGAACGCTTTCGGGCATCGGTAGGTGGTCTTCCCAGGAGACTCTGTGTTCTATAAGATTGTAACTGCGCGTCGAAAGCCTGCAAATATTCCCCGCGGCACATGACATTGAAATGATCTGACTGGTGATAGACGATAATTTGCGAACTTGAATAAATTCGTCAGAAATTGATTCTTCCAAGCTTGTCTGCAACTTTTGTACTCTGCGCTTGGGAACACTAATCATACCAGATTCAAAATCCAAAAATCGTACCAAGGAAAAGAACGGACCTCATAGGCTCCCAACCAGATTTCTTGTCATTCACAGTAAAACCAGAAGCCAAAACATCACAGCGCACAATAAGAGCTAGCTGTCTTGCTTTGTTCAAGACTAAATCTCCGCCAATACCGTCATCTAAATATTATAATATTGAATGACCTTGACTTCTCCAGAATATTACCAGCTGTCTAACCACTATAGAAAACAGAAAAGGGGCCGTGGTTAAACCAAAAGCAAGCACTCGAAAAACATAAAATTTCATAACCCTTTCTGAAGTGGGCCATTTAAATGCCAAGTATCTCGTATGTTTCCCACAAATGTCAATATGATGGTAAGCGGACTTGAGATCGAAGCAAAAAACGTAGTGACCCGGTGAGAAGATTTGTAAGACAGTTCGTAAATCCTCATACGTGATAGACTTCTTAGAAATAAAATTGTTCAGATGAGAAAGATCTAGGCTGAGCTTGCCTGAAGACTGTACGGCGACGTGTAAGGGATTACAGAACTTAGGATAATTAGAAATCTCTTTAATGCAACCGCTAACAATCAATTCCGAAATAGCGCTATCAACAAATTCCCTATGGATCCTGGTTGAGTTTCTATTCTCAATAAAATAAGGTTGTGGAATTTCATCAAAAACTATTGTATACCCGTATTCAATGACCTCTAGAACATTTTGAGATGCTCCGATATCATGCCGTAACTTTAAGTTTTGTTTCAATTTCCCTTGCTTCCCCAGAGCACTGTTCAAATTCATACGTTTGAAGCTTGTTTCTGTCCACTCCTGGATTCCATTGTACCTGTGCTGGGTAGTTTTGGGCGACTACATTCTGCGGCCCAATGGCCTGGTCTGCCACATCTGTGGCACAAATCATATTGCCATAATCCGGGAAAAAAGCGTCCACCTTGGGGACGAAAATAACGCACACTATTCCTAGAAGCAGAAAAATTAGAAATTGAATTCCCGACATTGCTTGAATTGCTCTGCTGAGCCAAGTGAGCCTTTCTTGGTAAGCTTTAATTTTATCTCCAGCCCTTTTCTCGGCTTTTTTAATCTTTTTAGCGTCGGCTTCATCATCGACAGATTCTATAATTGTTGACCAGCCAAACTAGTAGTAGTAGTAACCTTTATTAATGCAGGGCAACCCATTCAGCTCTAGACTGATATCCATTGGGGCCCTGCGTAATTAATATATCATTAAACTAATTACATTATAAATTATTATAAAAGATGAATATATACAAGAAATAACTTATCCTAATTAAACTAATATAATAATGCAAATTTTAATTTAAATTATATAAAAAACGTTAAAAAGATAAACTTTATACGTACAATATATTCCTATTAAAAACCTTAAAATAACTTCACTAGTTATACTAAGTCGTATCTATTATAAAGAGCAAGTCTTAATGAAAGTGTTCTTTGATGTATTTCTTAAAATTAATAAGCGATGTTGCTTGCTTTTTTTTGCTGGTAAATTATTAAATAGGACCAAGCCTGAAAATCTAAAAGTTCGTTTCCCTAAGCTTAGTTTAGGTTTGGGTAAATGTAAATCATTTCTTTGCCTAGTATTGTAATTATGAACGTTACAATTTCTAGTAAAATAATTACACAGATATTCAGGAACTAAATTATGTAAGCTTTATCAGTTTCTGTCTTTCTTTAATTAATTGTATTCTTTCCTTAAGTTGTTCCTTGGCTTTGTCGATATTACCACTCCATAGTGCCTGTAGAGCTCTCTCACTTGTCTGTAGAGCTTTCTCACTTGTCCTCTGTACCTTCTTGTGCTCAAACTGATGTTTGTTCCCCTTCTTTTTGAAGCTAGGCTTCTCGTCCGTCTCCAATTCGCTCACTATTTGTGAACCAAGCTCCCCTGCTGCTTCAACAAATTCGTCTCTGGAGTTGATAGCTGAGAGTCTACTGCCACGAGGATGGCGTCCTTCTGGGCGTGAATCAGGGCTTGTAGTTCTGGGGTAATGCCTGAATCCTGATTCGTTGTCTTCGATGGGCCGGCCGGTGTTTCATCTTGCTCATTCATTAGACTGAAAAAAAAGAGGAGAACAAAGATAAAATTATGAGTGAGTGCGGCTACCAAAGCGTACACCAACATATTATATTCCCTCAACACCCCCTAATATACCATCACCCACCTAATATACCTCAACACCCCCTAATATACCATCACCAAATCCCTTGATAATACATACCGTCGAGAGAATATTTTTTCGCTAATTTGCAAACCGCGAAAAAATTCATTTATGTGGTTTAAACAGGACAGTGTTTTTTATTTTTTCACTAGCCAATGTATTGCACGGTTGCATTGAAGGTTACTCAAGGAAAATAATCTATTTGTCATGTTCTGGAAATAATAAAGCAGGAAGGTGCTTACAATATTTCTACAAGCCCATAGGCTCCCATCCAGGATAAGAGGTGATCATGGTGGTGAGAACGTAGAGGTGGCCTGGTACATCACCCATCCAGAGGGCCAGATCAAGGCAGCTATATTATAGGTGCAAGTGTCCACAATCAAAAAATTGAACGCTTATGGAGAGATGAATTTGTATCCTGCCTGTACATTAACTATTCTGTTTTCCAGTATCTAGAGGCTTCTGGCTATTTGGATTTGTCAAATAACATTCACATGTTCTGTTTGCATTTCGTTTTCAAGCCACGAATCAATGCACATCTTGATACAATCATGGAACAATCCCATAACAACAGCTGCCAATATGACACCAAACCAGCTTTGGATAAGTGGGCTCATACAAGCAGCAAGGAGCTCTGATTATGCTGCACAGCGTGACATTAATAGCGGGAAAGACATTAACGGCCAACAAATCATTTCAGATCCTGTGATTTCCGCTATTTTAGAGAGATGAGTTACAGAAATTCAAATCTTTCCTACATAAAAATCTACATGCCAATATTAATGGCGAAAACAACACAACCGCCAGGCAAAAAAAAAAAACATGGAAGCTAAAATGACGTCAAAATCTACAAGCTTGAACTTGAACTTGTTGAAACTTGACCGAGAGGAGATAGTGGTATTCGTTTCACTTTTGTGATCAAATTCTCGTTTATTGACTTTGTTTCTCCATTTTCTCCCGAAAACAAGCTTCGCAACGAGCTACACTTCATCTTTCATTCCAACCTGCTGTTTTCTCGTCTACTTTAAAAACAGAGCATTTCATACAAAAAAAATGACCGTATGTCAAACATGTAAACTTTGTTGAAGAGAAGCACGCGATTCGCGATTCCTGCCAATTTTCTGTGCGCATGTCGTGTAGCATAAAACTGTGGAGTTATGGGTAAAATATAATTAACATAATTTAGGAATTTAATTCGGCACATGTAAAATGCGGCGTTTAAATCAACTGTCGAACTAAAGTTGCATATTCGACTGAACTAAATCAACTGTCGAACCTCAGTTGCATATTCGACTGAACTCGCATTTAATACAAATCTACCGAATTTAATTGATTTAAACGTCGCATTTTACATGCACTTAATTCGGCAATTAGATTTGGCGCATGTAAAATGCGATGTTTAAACCGGGCCTTACTATTATTACAAATAATTATTTGTTATCTCACAGGGAAAGAGTTGTGTTGCATCCCAAATAATGGCTGTGTAGGAGATTATGTTTACATGTAGGAAATATGATATTGTTGTGAACTTTACCCAAGTACATGCAGTTAGTTTGAAAGTTAGCGTTGGTGATTAATTTTACATTGTAATTTACTTCTTCTTAAAAATCACGAATCATTTCACATTGATTTTCAATTGATGACTTGTGTTTTATCAGGACTGGAGTGAATATGGAATGGACTGGGAAGGACCACTGCCGCAAGCAGATTCGGCTGAAGTAATAGCTGTGCCTGAGATTCCAAATCCATTATCAAGTAGAGATTTTGATGATCTGTTGGAGCAAGTGAATCCACTTGCACATGATGAAGGAAGGATATGGTATAGATCTCTATATACATGCCTGCATTTTTGTGACTGAAAGAATTATGTCATAAACATCCCATGGAATAGTACTTCAATTGTTAAAGGTTTGCAGCATGTTACATGGTGAGCAAAAGTCTGGGATTATTATTTTGCATTGAAGGAATTGAAAGCCACTTGTTAAAAGGCAGGGAAATCTGAGCCAAGCAATGGCCTAATATGCACTTTACGTTAGCTATGCTCTGTGCCTTTCAACTAGAAGCGAGCACACTAACTTTATTCAGTTCAGTAACTTGTGAATGTACAGTGTAACTGTCAGTGTGGCCCAGCTTTATGGTGCAACAGTGAACAAAATGAGTGAAATTTGGTTCCTTGCAGTGATGCTATCAACTTAAGAGATTTTTTCCACTGCTTAGGTTGATAGCATTTCTGTGATGACTACAATGCACTCATATTCATGAATCCGCTGTTCTCATATTACATATTCAAACAAAGTGGTACAACAGTGACTTTTATCCAGCACAACATGGATCAATACAACCAGACCTTTATTGAAAATCATAACATAACATTGTGGTGGGTGTGCTACAACAGTCCGATTAAGAACGCCATGGACAAGTATTTCCATACAAGAACTAATGTAAATTGAACAGGCAAATAACGACTATACACCATATTCATAAATGGCTGCCATGCAATTTTGAAAAATTCAAAATGACTGCAACTAAAAAAAATTGAATACCAAGAAAGATTATGCCAAAGTGAGTAATAAGGTTTAGTTTAGGGTCATATTCTCATTTGATGAGAAGTTATAAGCTTTGGAATTCTGGCTATAATATGAAAGCGAGGCTAGTGAGGCCTTGTTGTGATTTCCCATACAAATGTCTTGCATTTGAATGAGCTGTAACTTTGCCGCCGTTAAACCAAAAAGGCTGAAACATCCTAAAATAACATATCTTGTAGTGCTTGGTAACATGATAGCATGAATTTCTTTGAAAACATGACCAAACAAAAATTGCAAGGTGGCCATTTATAAATATGGTGTATCGACTGTAGCTACAGCAGAAACATAATCGCTAAATTAATTATCCTTAGGTTTTTTTTTGCGTTTTATTTATCAAAGGAACGCTACTCTTTCCAGTTATATTTTGCTATTTTAGAGAAAGTTCTATATTACGTTTCTAGATCTTTATAGATCTTTCCATTGTCGCAATTTGTCGCGCATACATTTTAAGCATACGATAGTGTACACAACAGTACTTAAAAATACAAATTTTGCGTTGTCGCAAGCAAAGTTACAAGAAAAAAGTTGCAAGCGAAAAGTTGCAAGCAAGGATTAAAGTTCAGGTGCTAATACAACAAGTTTCAAGTTACTAGTTTCAGTGATTGCTCAAGGCAGAACCAAGGTATTAATTTATTTAATTAACTATGATTAGTTAAGCGCCTTTATTCGTATTACTGTAACAGTCGCAACATTCTCATTTTTTACAAGATTGCTTTATTTATTGTAATTTTCGTTCAAATAACTCAAAGGTCAATGTTACTGTACATTTTGTTTTCAAACCATCAGTTGTAAAGCTCTTTATTTCTAGCTTTTTCGTCACCAAGCATAATAATTTACCCGTAGAGTTTCTTATCGCGTATTTGTGTATATTTTTCAGTTCTTACGGTGTTTACGGTATTTGCATAACAAGTATTAAAGGTCTTCAAGTAAACAGCAGTAAAAGAACTCGTTGAATTTACTGGAGCTATAGTAAGAACTTCATTCATCTCAAGCAGACGGATTACATAAAAGAAATTAAATTAAAGGAAGTGTAGCCACCAACTTGACAAGTGAAGCAACAAGCACAGTGAAGCGTGGTAGATAAACAAACCAAAGGATCACAGCAGTGAAAGGACATTTGACGTTTCGCCAACAGATAACACAGTAAATACAAGTTTAAGTAGTTTAAGAAGGTGTTTAGTTACATAGAGACGTGGAATATCAGAGACACTGTTGTAGTTAAGAAGACGTTGTTTAACTACCATTAATCGCTTAAATGATAGCAACTAACTTTAATTTATATTCAGTCCTTCGTAGAGTTTAATTTAGTTTACTCGAGATTAAGCCTGAGTATTACATAGTGCTATTGCTCTTCCGAGAGCAAAGATAATATTAGCTTTTACAGTACCATTACTTAAGAATTAAGGACAACTAAAGGCTCGTTTGCAAAATGTCCGACCTGGAAAATCCCGAAGAGCAGCTCTCGCCAACTGGAGACAATTCCATCCACGAAGAAACTGAAGTGTACCTGGGAGTTTATGATCTGCAAGCGAATGAACATGACAATTTAATCGAAGATTCGATTGAAAATCAATCTGAACAATTACGGCGAAGCGTTGGAGCTCAAACACTCACTGAGAAAGGACAAGCCTTTCGGAAACAATGCGAAAAGGAAAAAGACATGATAGAAGATCACCTCGCAAAGAAATTTAACGATGCTTTCGAAGCATGGGAATCAAAGGCCGCAAGAATCGAATCATACCTGGCGTCGCAGCTGCCAACATCGCAGACGGAGAAGGATGAGAAAATATCCAACTTAGATGATCTCAGTGAAAACGTTCACAAAGCTTACGAGAAGCTACGGCAAATTCAACTACCAAAACATGAGATACTCCGCAAGGTTGACATCTGTGATACTCAAACTCGAAGTCTTTGGCACAAACTGGAACTGCAGTCTTTGGAAAGGAAACCTGCACACAACGATGAAGATAAAAGGTCAGTTTGCAGTAAAGTATCCTTAAGGTCAGGAGCTAGCAGACTTTCAAGGGCATCCTCCATTCTCTGCTTAAAGAAGGCAGATGCTGCTGCAGAATTAGCTGCAAAACAGGTTAAATTCGACACTCTGCAAGCTGAAGCAAAGCATAAAGAAGAAACAGCAAGAATGGAGGCAGAACTTCTTCGGAGAAAAATAGAGTCGGAACAGATGGAATTGAAGAAGCAAATACAAATAGCAAGCGCAAAACTGACGGCTTACCAAGAAGTCGAACAATTTGAAGAAGCACAACACGGTGTTGAATCAGTTGATGAAGATGATTTATTGCACACGCGTACCAAGACAAGGCCATTCTCTTTCCCAGGGCCCGCGCAAGACTTCTCTCTTCAGCCCACTCAGCAGCCTCACAAGACAAATCAGTCCTCTCTTCTTGAAAACTATCAGCTCCCACATGACCAGCGGTCTTCTAATTCTCAAGAGTTAACACCAAGATAACAGATTCCTTCAGTTTGAGTCGCCTCCCTGTGCCTGAACCAACTGTCTTCGATGGTGAACCAACTCAGTACACAGATTGGAAATCTTCATTCCATGCTCTCATAGACTGAAAGAATTTACCGTCAAGTGACAAGATGTACTATCTGAAACGATACGTAGATGGATCTGCGAAGGTAGCTATCAGCAGACTCTTCTTGCAAAGTTCCTCTGAAGCCTATGAACGGGCATGGCATATCCTAGACGAGAGGTTCGGTCACCCATTCATAATATCAAAGGCCTACAGAGACAAATTACAGCGATGGCCAAAGATTGGTGTCAGAGATAACCAGGGCCTCAGGAAATTAGCCGATTTCTTATCAAGCATGGAAACCGCTATGCAAATGGTCCAACGTCTTTCCGTCTTGAATGATTACATGGAGAACCAGAAGTTGCTCACCGAGTTACCGGATTGGCTCGTTATTCGGTGGAACGGGGAAGCCACAAAACGCATGAAGGACAGCAAGACGTATCCAGACTTCAAGACGTTTACAACCTTCATCACTGAAGAAGCTGATCTCGCGTGCAATCCAATTTCCTCCTGCAACGCTGTGAAAGAGTCAGAAACGCCATCAGACAATGCGCGTAAGGGACAAAGAACCAAAGATACCAAAGGTAACAAGATTGTCCTATCTGGCAAGACCACTGAAGAGAAATCTATGGAGCCAGATGAAACTGTAAATCAACAGCTAAAATGTGCATTCTGCAAGAAGCCAGATCATCACTTAGATGCGTGTCCAAAGTTCAAGACTGAGACACCCGAGAATAAGATGAAGTTTGTTAAGGAAAACGGAATTTGCTTTGGATGCCTAAGAAAAGGTCATATGTCCAAAGATTGCAGAAAGAGGTTGACTTATCAGACATCCCACCTGTGTTCATCAAGATAGAAGTGTTCCAAAAGGAAAAGAAGACAGAAGTGAAGATGAATCTAAACGCATTCCCAACTCAACTTCCTGCACCTCTCAAGGAGTCTCAAACAACAGCACCTCAATGATAGTTCCTGTATGGTTGTCAACCTGCTCCAAGCCCCACAATGAAGTATTGGTTTACGCGATTTTGGATACTCAGAGCGATGCGACATTCATTCTAAAGGAAACCTGTGAAGAACTCAGTACTGAAACAGAGCCAAGGAAACTTCGATTGAATACCATCACTAGTCAAGAATTACTCGTCAACAGCGAAAGAGTCTCAAATCTCCAAGTTAGAGGGTTTAACTCCGACCTCAAGATCCCGATTCCTACTGCATACACAAGTACTGCGATCCCTACAGATGAAGATCACGTACCCACTAAAACCACAGCCAAGAAATGGGAACATCTATGATCGATAGAAACAGAAATGCAAGATTTACTAGACTGCAATGTTGGATTGCTTATCGGATACGACTGTTCACAAGTGTTGACCCCAGGAGCGGTGATTACTGGCAAGCCTAATGAACCATATGGAATCAGGACGGACATCGGCTGGAGTATTGTTGGTGGCAGTAACATGAACAGTGGCAGATCGTTTTGTCACAGAGTTGCCGTAATAAATGAGCATCCCGTAATAACAATGAAAGACATAGTGCGAGTCCTTGAGTCAGATTTTCAAGAAAACCAGGATACTAAGATGACTTCTCAAGAAGACTTGCAGTTCCTAAGGATTATAGAACAAGGAATCAAGGAAGCAGAAGATGGACACTATGAAATGCCATTACCATTCAAGAAACGGCCCATTTTGCCTAACAATCGCTCGAGCGCACTCACTTGACTCGAACATCTCACACGAAGATTTGTGAAGGATTCAAAGTACAAGGAAGACTACATGAAGTTTATGAACGAAATCTTAAGCAGAGGAGATGCCGAGGAAGCACCAACACTCGAGCAAGATGAAGAAGTGAAGTGATATATACCTCATCATGGTGTTTATTACCCAAAGAAGAACAAGATCAGAGTGGTATTTGACTGCTCAGCAAAATTCAAGGGATCGTCTCAATGATCATCTGCTCAGCGGACCTGACCTTACTAACAATTTTGATTGGCGTGCTGTGCAGGTTCAGAAGGTACCACTATGCCATTACTTGCGATGTGGAGATGTTTCATCAGTTCATTGTTTGCGAAGAAGACCGAGATTACTTGCGATTCCTTTGGTGGCCAAACGGCGATGTCAAGCAAGAGCCTAAGGAGTACAGAATGAAGGTCCATTTGTTTGGAGCAACCTCATCTCCTGGTTGTGCCAGCTACGGCTTGAAACATATGGCAAATAAAGAGAAAGAAGCGTACCCCATAGCGGCTCAGTTTATCTCGCACGACTTCTACGTAGATGACGGATTGGCTAGTCTTGAAACCGCGTCCGAACAGCTTCCGATAGAGAGAGTTCTTGGTGTTCAATGGTCAGTTGGGATAGACTGTTTTGGTTTCTCCATCGTTCTAAAGGATCAGCCCTTGACTAGGAGAGGAGTGTTATCGACCGTGGCTTCCGTTTACGATCCCCTTGGATTTCTGGCCCCCTTGGTTCTAAGAGCGAAAAAGATTCTTCAGGAAGTCTGTCAAAGAGGCATCAGCTGGGATGAACCTCTGCCAGATGAACTTCGGCCAAGGTGGGAGCGATGGAAACTAGACCTTCTGCATCTCAAGGAGTTAAAAGTACCAAGATGTTTTTTTTAGCCTAAGACGATGGGGCAAGAAAAGTCCTACGAGTTACACAATTTTGCAGATGCTAGTACAGTTGGATACGGACAGTGCTCATACTTAAGAGTCAAAGATGAAAACGACAAAGTAACTGTCTCCCTGGTAATGGGAAAGTCCTGTATCGCTCCATCGAAGATGACCACTATTCCGAGACTGGAGCTTACAGCAGCAGTTGTTGCAGCGAAAGTCTCGAGCATGTTAAGGCATGGCTCAGAGCCTAATTTGCATAAAACCTGAAGACGATCATAACTTTAAAGGGATTCACCTGAACAGGCTCAAACTTAGCAGCAGGATAAAACTTGTTAACCTTGAACCATTGTTTACTTTAAATGTCGCATATTTGCATCATGTGACCTGTTGTGATTGTTTTCCTACACAAAAAGAAAATTGAAAATGGGGTGCCTAGATGGCATATAATGGATACAAATTGAACCGTTAACGTATTTATATGCTTCTCCCCTGTATGAATCTGGCCGGAATGATTGACTATGATTTACAGTTAAAGGATTATTTCGTAAAACAGGTCACGTGACATATTTTGTCTCTTAATATCTTGTTAATAAAATACAAAAATTGTCCATTCCGGCCAGGGATAGTATTTATGCATTGAGGCAAACAATTGCTTATGATTTTCTCTTGGCTAAAGTTAACCATCCTTACCCCATTTGAAATTTCCTTTTTGTCCAAATTATGACGTCATCAGACAAATGACCACAATAATCAAACCTTAAGTTATTTAAGGACGCTAAATCCAGTTTGTTGTATACTTTTGGTGACTCTTGGGGCTAAAATGCGTTACTTCGAAAGGAAAAAAGAATTTACTTTGTGGGGGGTCTATGCCAAGGGACGAGCCATGCCTTAACATGCTTGAGGTTGGCGTCATGCTTCAAGAAGAATTGAATTATGTCAATCCAAAGCAGTATTACTGGACGGACTCCAAGGTAGTTCTTGGTTACATAAACAATGATGCTAAGAGGTTTCATACCTTCGTCGCAAACAGAGTTCAGATAATCAAGTCCAACACCGACACCAAAGAATGGCGATACGTCGACACCAAGAACAATCCAGCTGATCATGCATCCAGAGGCCTAAGCGTTGAGGAGTTAATGAAGTCCAATTGGTTCAGTGGCCCTGCATTTCTCTGGGAGAAAGAAACATTGTTTGATGAAGAAGAGATTCCCTGCATTCAGATTGGAGATCCAGAGGTTAAAGCTACAGTACGCACGACTACAGTCGAGGAATCCTTTAACCTCATTGACTGCGTGTCAAGATTCTCAGATTGGACAACTGCAGTTGGAGTGGTTTCATACTTAAAGAGACCTTTCAAGAGGAACAAGCCAAAATCAGTTGTCACAACCGTAGCAGAACGACAAGATGCTGAGATGCTTATTTTCAAGGAGTTACAACGTACAGCCTTCCAAAGTGAAATGACAAGAAATTCATCGTCAAGAATAAAACGGCAAGCTTACGAAGAATAGTTCTCTCCTGAACCTGGATCCCTTTCTTGATTATCAGGGACTATTGAGAGTTGGAGGAAGACTGGAAAAATCGTCTTTACGGTTTGAAATAAAGCACCGAATCATCATACCCAGAAGTTCTCAGGTTACAAGCTTGATCATCGATCACTTCCACAAGAAGGTGAAGCACCAAGGAAAAGGAATGACGATGAGCGAAATCCGTTCTAATGGACTATGGATCATAGGACTGTCTGCTGCAGTATCCTCGCATATCCATAAATGTGTGTGCTGTAGACGTCAAAGACGGCCGACAGACGGTCAAAAGATGGCTAATCTCCCCGAAGAAAGAGTAGTCTGCCCCACCCTTTACATATTGTGGAATGGATTGCTTTGGACCATTCACCGTCAGAGATGGGAGAAAAGAGTTGAAGAGATACGGAGTGATATTTACTTGCATGAGCTCCGGAGCAGTACACAGAACAGTTATATGACATGACGACCGACGCCTTCATTAACGCGTTAAGATGCTTTATTGCTATTTGAGGACCTGTTCAGCAGCTAAGGTCGGATCAAGGATCAAATTTCGTAGGAGCAAGAACCGAACTTGCAAATGCCATCAAGGAGCTGGACAATGGTAGGATTCAATCCTATTTGATGAAGAATCACTGTGACTTTGTCACGAACGTTCCTTACTCCAGTCACTGGGGAGGAGTGTGGGAAAGACAAATTAAAACAACAAGAAGCATCCTAAATGCTATCCTCAGTGATTTCAAGGGAAGACTTGATACGTTGTCACTTCGCACCTTCCTGTACGAGGTCATGGCTATAATCAACAGTCGACCATTGACCTGCCAAAACGTCGGAAGCTAATTACCAACCTGTCAGTCATCTGGAGCGACAAATTTCATTCCCGCGTGAGCAAGGCAGAGTTTTGTAGTCCACTATCGAGAGCTAGTAGAATGGCATTTTATCAACAGTCATCGACTTAAATTTAATGTAAGTACTGTTTTAAATCCTTTGCTTTGCTTTATATCCTTCTTGTATCATTTTGGTCTTAGGAGCAAGTAAAGAAATTTCATGATTTCTCTTTTAATTTGACAGGCACAACGTTGATGTCAGACTTGGTGCTGGAAGCAAAAGGAGATATGTTCCACTAAGAGCTCCTTCTTTTATTTTTCAACCCATACGCAGTGATTCGCCGAATCCAGTTCTTTCTCTTCAACCCATTCAAGGACGCTTTTCTTGTTCACCGGTACTACACGATCATGATGTACACCCTGATGAATTTAACACTCCCATATAACGATCGGCCGGGCTGCAGCCTCTCAGAAGACACAGAAATCAGAAATCACTAAAAAAAGTTAAAACAACCAAAAGACTATTGATTGGACAAGAGAAGAAACGGAAGAACTATTGCAGGCGTGGGGACCGAAGTTTGAAGAATTGAAGAAGGTTTCGACTAAGGCGCGTGGGAGAATCTGGAGCGAAATATACAACAAATATAAAAAGCAGTTTATTGAAAGCGTGAGAACCTTGCCTCAGCTCAATAAAAGAATTCAAAACCTTGAAGGTATGAGTTCAAAAGAAAGGCGAGGAGGGTTTTTAAGAAGATTTAATAAACAAGGTTTCCCCTACTACGATTATTTGGAAATCGAAAGCACTGCTACGTTTAACATGACCTTTTGACCCGGTTGAAGTAAACTTTTGTTTCCCGAGAGGTCCGCTATCTTTTTTTTTTGTATTTTATTAGTTTTTTTTATTCATAATACAGATATATCATTATAACCTATAAGTGTACTACCCACCCCAGTGACATCCCATACAAGTTGAATTCCCACCCACGTTTAACCTGCCCCTCCCGACTTTTCCAAGTACTATGCTCCCTCCCCTCACACTACTCACCATTGTAACTCCCCTATCATATGCATCCCCTGCTGCCCTTAGTATTTATACACATAGATCCCAAACCCCGTTCAAGCCCACCTTTTTAAACTAATCCCCACCTCAACATACACCTTAACAGACACACATTGAACACAAGACACACTAAGCGCTAAAATAAATAACCAAGAAGAATCTAAATTAATTATGATAATAGCAAAATTTAAACTATAGAAGATGCATGTTTCAAACCGTTATCACTCGAAGCCACACTTGTCCCATTTCGAAGCATGGACTCGCCTTTTCCCTTTTAATTTAAAAATATGGCCCTCCAACAAATAGACTGATTTGATTCTTACCAAAAGAATTCGGAAGGACGGTTTAGAGTTGTTGATCCTACAGTAATATATATATTGCTTTCCGATAAGTATAAGGTGATTTACCAACTCGAAATCGTCCTTCCTTTGCCAGTCACCAAATATTATATCTACATTGGAGAGCGTTTCAACTTTAATATTTTGGTTGTTGCACCAGGATATAAGATCCTCCCACATTGTTGCAGTGAATTGGCAAGTCACCAACAGATGCTCAAGGGATTCGTCCGTTGTTCCACAAAAAGAGCAGGCTGAAGAATCTATTTTACCTATTCTCTTTAAATATGTATTCGTTGCTAAATACCGATTTAAAATTTTGTATTGAAATTCTCGCGATTTAGTGTCCAAAGCAACTTTGAACGGTAAGCTATAAATTTCCCTCCAGTCCAAATGAACGGTGTTAAAGTTTTCATTATACCTAAGTTGTGCCGTTGGTGGCGTGACAAACTGAGAGATCAATTCCTCGTAGACACCTTTGGATATCACCTTGTCAATAGAGACTTTATGATTATTTAGAACCAAATAGATTTGATCATCAAGGATAAACATTTGCTTGTTTGAGTACCCGTAACTTTTTAAAGACCGTCGCCATGGTGCAGGGATGGCATCAATTAAGGATATCAGATCAAAGACATCTTTCGGAGAAAATTCCCACTGGCGTACTAGATTGCATTTAGTGATCAGTTGGTTACTTTCAGTGATCAAGTCCCCTACTCTGAAGATTCCCTTACCAGCTAGTCTTGGATTAAAAACTGATTTGCCATCAATGCAGATATTTTTGTTGTTCCAAATCACAGTGTTACATATTTCCTGATGGGAAAGCTCAAGTTCACATTTATTTGCAGCCGCGGAACATAGTGTGAAGCACTCAAGGCATTCCCGATAAAAAGTTGGAATACTTATCGAGAGTTTCTTAATATCAAAATTACAACAGAAAATAATTTTTCCACCAACAGGTTCCAAATAGTGTGATAGGATGGTTTTCCATGCACGAGGTTCTTTATCAACAAATCGTTTGCAAACCATTATTCTTTGAGTTTTAATAATAGACTCCAAATGCGGGGCTTTCAGGCCACCGTCAATAGTATCACTTATTAGCGACGTTCGTTTTACTTTGTCTTTGCCTTTCCATATAAAATTATAGATAATCTTATTGGCTTCAGTTATAACTTCCTTGTCAATACAAATTGAACCAGCTCGGTACATCAACATCGGAATTGCAAACGTTTTTACAATCTGGATGCGTCCGAAAACTGTTAAATTTCTCCACTTCCACAACTGGAGTTTCTTTTTAATGGAACTTATTATTTCTATGAAATTAAGTTTCTTTCTCAGATAGCGATTGTAAGTGAAATGCACTCCTAGAATTTTAACCGCATCCTTTACTTCAAGGTTCACCACATGATCTTGAATGCAGACTTCACCCGAATTGCCTAGAAGAAAAATTTCTGTTTTTTCTAAGTTGATGGTGAGTCCTGTACAATCCCCAAACTTAGAAACCACGTCAAAAAATGTACTAAAAGATTCGTCATTTCCCAGAAACGCAGTTAAATCATCCGCAAAGAGCTCGATTTTAATTTCAGTCCCGTTCACACTGATTCCTTTAATATAGTCATTATCACGTATACTTATAGCTAAAAGTTCCAGAACTATAATGAACAAATAAGGAGAGAGCGGATCTCCTTGTCTTACTCCTCTTTGTATTTCAAAGGGACCAGTTGAAAACCCATTGTTAAGTACACAGCTTGAAATATTGTGGTAGAACGTATGTACCCATTGTATAAATGAAGGACCGAAGTTAAAGGCAGTAAGAGCCTGATACAGAAAATGCCTGTTAACTGAATCAAAGGCTTTCTGAAAATCAACGGCTATCATCTTGCCCTTGAGTCCGTAGCGTTCCGTGTATTCAAGGATGTCGTCTATTGTCCTAATTGCATCATTGATTGTTCGTCCTTTAACATATGCGTGTTGATTGTAGTGAATTATTTTCGGTAGCACAGTCTGTAATCTCAAGGCAATGGCTTTTGATCCAATCTTAGCATCGACATTAATCAAGGAGATCGGTCTCCAGTTCGAAATTTTCCGCTTGTCTTTATCTTTCTTTTCTAATAACGTTATAATCGCTTGTTTTTGCGAGTTGGATAATTCACCGTAATCATATGAATAATTAAGACTATCCACAAGGAGTTCACCAAGATCTTCCCAAAAAGCAGTATAAAACTCCACTGTTAAACCGTCATTACCTGGCGATTTATTTTTCTGAAAAGACTGCAGACTTTTAAAACATTCCGTTAGAGTTAGTCTGCCTTCACACACGAGAGTATCCTGATCGGATAATTTCGGGATCCCTTTAGACCGTAAGAACGAATTAAGGACCGTGTCCGAGGTTTTAAGCTCATCCCTCTTATAAAGGTCCGAATAGAAACTCTCTAATTCTTTGATAATCTTTTTAGGCTCGGAAGTTACAAAGCCATCTTTCGTATATGCCTTACGGATACAGCTCTTGGACTTTCTGTGAGTTTCAAGGTTCAAGAAATATTTATTACTCTTTTCTCCGTACTCGTACCAAGTAGCTCTTGAACGGATTATCGCTCCTTTCGACAGGTACTCATAACAGGAGTCATACTCATGTTTTAAAAGTTCCAGTTTTTTGATATTATCTGGTGAAGGATTTTTGCCACAGTCGACCTCACATTCTTTCAAGGAGTTTTCGATGATTCTCAACTTATCTCTTCTCGCCTTAGCTTTTTCCTTACTAAATTTTATCGTTACTTGTCTAATCCGGTATTTAATTAAATCCCAGAGTACTCTCTTATCATTGACTTCCACAAATTCCCTGCGCCACACTGGTATATTATCATTTATAAGGCTAACATACTCGGGATCGTCTAATAAACATGCGTTAAATTTCCAATAAGATGGGCCATGCCTTTGTTCTTCAATGCTATTTAAATGAAGTACAATAGCCGAGTGGTCCGAATTAATAGAGGGTATTATGTCAACATTATTTACCTCTTCTTGGTAGGAGTCGCTTAGCAACCAGTAATCTAATCTTCGTTGAATAACAGGACTTTTTTGCCTCCAGGTGAAGCGTTTGCACTGAGGATTTCTAACTCGCCAAATATCTATTAGGTCAAAATTTAAACACATGTCTTGAATGCAGTTTACAGAGTCTTTCTTTGTGGGGTTACCTCCACTGCAATCCAGGTCGGGGTTAAGACTAACATTATAATCACCTCCTATAACAATTTTTTGCTCTGTACTTAAATGAAGATTCTCTATTAACTTATACAAGTGTTTAAAAAATTCGCATTGTTCATGAACTTTATTCGGTGCATAAATGTTAGCTAAAAGAAAATCCGATCCCTGCACCGTGGCGTTTAGCAAAATGTAGCGACCTTCGAAGTCTATTTCGGACGATATAAGATTTAAATCCAAATCATCTCTTACTAAGATCATCACTCCACGACTGTGATTGTTGCCATGTGAATAAAATATCTTACCTTTAAACTGTGTTTTCCAGATAACTTCTACTTCTTTTGTACTATAGGTTTCCTGAAGAAAGATAATATCTGCTTTTTGCTTGTTTAGCCACAAGAATAACGCCTTTCTCTTTATGGATGAACGAATCCCTCGAACATTCAAAGAAAGTAATTTAAAGTTAACATTATCTTTTGTGAATATAAAACGTGACACATTTCTTTTCCCAACTGACTGAAACATGCATGACAACTAAAAAATACATCGCGCTTAACACAGAAACAAAACTACTACTACTTAATGCACGTAAAACAATGAACACTGAAATACACAAAAAAGTTAACAAAGGCAGCAGATATTCATTATCTATGTGCTGCCCCAGAGATTTAGGACTATTTCTTTCCATGCAGATTTAATTTTACTCTGCTCCCATAAACAAAAGAATTATAAGGACAATGGATTAGGGAAAAAAGTATAAATATATAATAATAGCAATACTGAATAAAGGATTAAGGCGTCTAAATACATAATTCGCCTTCGATATATAGTTTATCTGGCTCTTGTTTATCAAAGTAGGCAAACTTTCCTTCCTCCCTTGCTTTTTTCATTTTGGGCCACAATTTCTTCCTTCGATCCCGAATTGTTTTTGGAAGGTCAGCGTACACTTTGACATCTGCTTCCTCGCCCAGCTCTCTGACGCTTTTGAATATTAGTTCCCTCTCTGGAAATCGTAGAAATCTTGCGATAATGGGCCTCGTCTGACCCGGCTTCTTTTTGCCCAACCTATGAATGCGCTGAAATTCAATCTCCCGAGCCTTTTCCACCTCTAATTCTTGCTCGAAAAACTTATGGATCCCTTCTTTCGTATCCTCGATACCCTGGGCCGGTTCCGGGATGCCGAAGAATCTTAGGTTTTCTCTCCGGCTGTAAACATCTTGATATAAAATTTGATCCTCTAGCTCTCTAATTCTCTTCTCCGTCTTTTCTTCTTTCCTCTCTAAAGCATCAATATCAAGGTTGGATGCCGTCAGACCTGTCTCGATTTCCTGAATAGTAACTTCTAACTTTTTAACTTTGTCGTTGAATAAACACAAGCTCGTTTGAATGTTGGCGACTGCTTTCTCCAAGTTCGCGATCTGGTTGAGGGAGTCTTCTACTTTGCTAAGTTTTTCCTCCATGCGTTGTAGTCTGATCAGAATTTGTTCAAATTTTTCTCTGATGCCCTCGGTCATCTTTAGGGCTTTTAGGACTTGGTCGCTGCTGTCGTCTAACACTGACTCCGCGCCAAAATCACTAATGTCGGCCTCGGACGACAATGTCGTATTAAGAGTCGAAATAAAAACCTTCTTGCCCTCCGGAAAACGCGTGTCACTGTCTGAGCCGGTGCTACTTCTCAGTTTTGCTTTACGCTTAAGATTTGGCTTGATTTCGTCGGCCATATATCCAAAAAATATCCAAAATATTGTTGAATTTACGGGAGCAGCGATAAGCGCGTCTTCACTCGCTCATGGCCGACCCAGACCCCCCAGGTCCGCTATCTCAATAACGTACAATGATGATGATGATACATTCAAGAGACTGAGAACACCAAGGTTGTTACCCTTAATGATGTTATGTTTACCACAGGGTTGTATCATTTACCAGTTCTGGGAGTAGAACGTAAAGTAGAAATTGAGTTTGTACATGAACCCCCAGAGGGCAAGAGGGTTACAGCAAACACCTGTGGACCCGTTTTAACTTTTCCAGTGTCACCAAGATACAGATGCGATCTGGAAACATTCTGCAAAAACTTGGCAGAAGATATTATCTCATCAACAGGCTTTGGGTTGTTTAGTGCAGTTTTCATTGGGTATTGCTAAATTTCACTAGCTGTGTTCAAAGTAAAGTACACTTTTTTAATATCTTCAGTAACCAAAGACCCCAATTGATGCAGGCGCATAACAATTTCCACTGCTTACAAAGTTCTATCCAGTGGACAAACAAAATCAAAGCCTTATGTTCAGGTTTAATGAGTACAACACAAACGTTATGTTGCATGTTATTGCAGTGGGATAAACAATAATTATGTACAACAGAAATTTGAGATGGTCATAACTTCAAAGCTTTTCACACTGTGGGTCATTGGGTGGGTTCATACTAGACCTTCAAGTGCACTTGAAACGTACTTGAAGTGCACTTAGATTTTTGTCAAGAAATGTCGTTCACACATGCAACCAACGATTTACATTTTAATTTCGCTGCTGTCAACCATGTTAGCAGTTTGGGAAACCTTTCCCCAAACAAATTTGTAAGAAAATTATCCCAGTTATATAAGATCTTTTCTTCCTCCATTCTTGCATTTGAACCCTGACTAGGTAGGATCGATTGAAAAACTCCCTCCAGGTCTTCAGGGGTAATGGGCGCCTCTTCACAACTCGTGAGTTCTTTAAAGGCCTCTTCAGGAAATGTTTTAAGAACTTCCATTACACCCCCAAATGAGAGGCCCTCTTTGAACTGTACTATTTCAGCATGTCATGTATTAATTACATAGTGATATGTAATAGTTTGAAGAAGTTTGCTCTTATTACCAAAGGAAATAGAAGCTTTGTTGAAACCTGCATCAAACCTCTCTTCTAATGCCAACGCATTTTCACTGAAATCCTTTTCCTCGGATGATGCTTCAATTTTCTCACACTTGCCCCTTACATCTTGGTCTGGAATTTCCCTTACTTGAGACATGCAAAACTGCTTGTCTTCATGTAAAATGTATTGTACAAGAGATGGAGAAAAATTATGGCACCCACTACACCCATTCAGCAAACTCAAAGCTACTAAAACCCCACATATTTCATACTCATTTACCTCACAAGCTAGAACATCATGGGAAAATGTTAAATATGGAGAGCTACCTCCAACAATTCTCTGCTGCTCTAGGCCTTGAAAGAGAAGACTGAAGAATTCTCTTTTCGGACCACCAAGGTCTATGGCTTCTTCACCAGTAAATCGGATATTCAAGGGTAAGTTGAAATCAGACTTATCCCGCCCTTTGAAAATTTCAAAACTGTTTTCCCGCAGTTTTCTTCTCATTACATAAATACGGAACCTATTTTTGTCTGCCCCATCACTGCTACCATAAATCTTCTTGGCAGCTAGCTTAAGGCCTTCTGCTAGAGTTCTTGGGTCTTGCTGTATGTCTCTAGCATTTGTGCTGGGAGAATCTATGAGGTAAATAGTATTATCATAATCACCCACTGTATTTATTGTTGCTTGATAAAGACATGGTTGCTGTTAGCCTCAATCCTAGCTATTGGATAAACTAGTGTTCCCATCCAAACCGTGTGCCATGCTGTAAACGTGTATTGATTTGTGCCATTGTGGTCTGTACTGGTTTACAACTGACTGAAATTGAGCAAATAGTTCATACCAGAGCAAAACATTTGCACCAGTGCCTAAAATATTGATTTAAAGAAAAATTCCTTGTACAACGTAGGGCAAAATACTTTGTTCAATGTTGTTTGCCAAGTAAAATCTTTATTGAATAACACACACCTATATGCTACTGCTCGTCCACTTACCATTCTAAACTTAAACAGTTGGGTTTCACATTAATGAAGGAGGAGGGTGGAGAGATGCTGAGTCCCTAATCTTACGACAGCCCATAAATAAAACCCCTAAAATCCTTTTGTACAGTTGCTAAAATGAGCAATAGGAAATATTTTGCATTTAAAGTAATACTGTTTTGTACAGCTTCAAAAACCATTTGAACCAGTGCAAAGAAAATTGTGCCAAAGGTACTATGGCTCTACAGCATCTCTTAGTTGTACATGGTAAAGGTACACTCAAATGAAAAGTCAGTTTGAAATTTGGATTTTATTCACAAACCGCCAGTGGCACCCTCATCTCCCACAATGACAGTGACAGCATCATTTATTGATCCAGCTGAATTGTCAAGGGCATCCTTGAGCATTGTAACATCATGCAAAGGAAACATCTGAATCAACTGATTTAGGTGTTCAGGACTACCCAGCTCTGTGTGTATTTCTTCCTTGGATGGCTCTGCAAATTATACATACTCTTGAAGCACAGACAGACTGAGGTAACAAGGCTGTTAATACTGCACAACTGTAACAAACAGTTTATATTTCAAATGGCCAATATTAAAACCTACTGTACAAAAGGAAGGATTATCATAATTATGGATCTAGCTACCACTAATAGAGTATGATGAGCAAGATTCTCTAGCACTGGGTTGCATGTCAGGTTTTCTAATAAACAGAATTATCAAAGATGCCATATTAATAAATGAATATAATTTGACATGTTTCGAGGACAGCTTGAATAATATCTGAGGACAAGGCCTCTTTTGCGCAAACACCCAACACTGACAGATGTTGACAACAAGCATCACCTACCGGTTAATTGCGTCTACTCTGTTCTGACATTCCTCTTTATGAGCTTTAAATGTGATATAAGGGGCATGTCCACCACAAAATAGACACTTCACATCAGGATGAGTGTCATCCGTGTTTTTGTAATAGGGACTAAATGCAAAATATAGGTCCCCAAGACCACAGTCCAAGTCAAACTAAGATAAGACACACAAAACCAACGTCCCGGATAATCTGTTAATAAACAGAACCAGTCCAGTGAACAGTGGAGATGAGGAAACAGAGCTCAGCAAGACGATAAGGCTGAAGGACCGGGGAGATATACAGTGCATGGAAAAAAGGGGGGAAAGAGTGGGAAATTAACATCAATTCATGATCCCAAGGTCACAGAAAGAGCCCCATGAAACAGAAGCCCCACAAAAACGCCACTCAACAGCTCCACATACAAGAACAATGCAGTTCCTCAAAGCCCCAGGCATGCGCAGATGCAGAACCCATGACAGAGGACCCAAATGCAACCAGGGAGACATGAAAAAATGCAAGAAGTGGATTTGAAAAAGGGAAAAAAAAGTTAACAATAATAAACCAAAATAAAAAATAGAGACCAATCAAATAAAAAGAGTTATTAATTGAAAAGAAATATTAGATTGAATATTTGATAATTTCATTTCAGTGTATAAGAAAAGCACGCAACAGGCGGAGTTTAGAAAAAGGGGATTTTGGGAATCAGACTGCAATTAAAAATAAAAAAATCATTAAAAAAAAATAAAAAAAAGTGACTAACCCTTCCAACATCTTTTAATGAAACCCACTTAAAGTAGCTTTATAGGTTTAAAGTATAGAAACCCAAAGAAACTGCAAGATGATATGGCGACAAAGCGATCAATTTTTTTATTGACTGTCTGTGAGTAAGAAAGGGGTGTAAATTACAATATTAGTGGAACTTTGTCCTGAGTAAACCAAAATTAACAAAAAAATTAATAAAATAATTTTTTTATATGTAAGCCGCAAATTGCATGTATTCTATTTCTTTCAATTTTCTCTCGTAGAATAAATTCTCCTTTAGGAATCTAATTTGTACAAATAAATAAATAAATAAAAAATAAATAAATAATAAACCTGAGTAGCTTTATTTTGCTCAATATTTCTTTAAAACACAACATCAAAAGGCAAACCCAATATTAGTTTTGTATTAACTTTTCAATATTTTTTATTATTTGAATAAATATTCTTGAATTACAGGTCATTTGTGCTGCCAGCTGTTTGGCTTTGATCATTTCCTGTAGTAGAACAGGGTTCTTATTCTTGGAGTTCCTCCTTTTTTTGATTGTGCATCTTTTCCCTTTCCTCCTTTTTTGTTTTGTTCTAAATAGAGTGAGGGTTTTTGTCTTATTGAAGACACTGAACATTAACACATACACGTATATACGACTATGTTAGGACAATGAATCTAGCAGTGAGCTCACTATTATAAGATTTGAACCATGTCCTTCAATAAGAAAGCAAAATATGTATTCCCTGTCTCATCAGGAGTCCAGAGGGAAGACATGGCAGTTAGGTTGCAGAGGGATCGGGGGAAGGGGGAAAAAATGAATTCCGAGTGGAGTGGGGAGGGTAAATTATGCAAATGAGCTGAGCAACCTTTGCCAACACGTTTCAATGCCATTTGGCACCAACTGGCTGGACCCTACGTGCATTTTGCTTCGGATGGACAGGGTTTGTATTCGGGAAGTTACTAAAAAATAGATCTAGCAATACCTTAGTTTGGATTTTCTCTGTCTTACTGGATGCGTTTGTTGGTAATGTAATTGTGGCCAGAACGTCGTCTGGGATGAAGGAGCTGTCTTCATGTACGGACTCCAAGGATGACTGGAGTGAACAGGCAAGTCGAAATTATTGTTTGTTTAGCAGAACAATTTGCGATGTTTGCATTGACATAATAAACAAATGCAACAGAGAGTGAAAAATCTTCGAGCTTACCATTGTCGTATGATTCAAAGATGCGAGTTTGTAATCTTGCCTCCGGTTGAAAACTTGATTTCTCACAGATGCTAAGAAAGTTTGACCAGTAAAATTCTTGCGCTGGTGAACTACGAGGACATTTTTGACGGCAGAAATTTGAAAATTAAAATTTGAATTACGAAAGAAAAAAGGGGTTGGTTACAGAAAAGATCGGTTTTTGCACGTGCAGGAACGGTTAATTTGGCTAGAATATGTTGTAAACAAAATAACGAGTTTCAACATGGCTTCGCTGTGTGGTAATAATTCATTGTTGTGAACTTATAGTTGTACTAATGATTGATGTGGCCTAAGAGTTAATTTTTGAAAAGAAAGATGGAAGCGATAGAAACAGAGTTTGAAACTTTAAAAGAATGGAAACGGAGTTTTTGGAGAGCAAGAGGAATAACAGTAACATTGAGAAAGGAGCTGTGTGAAATTGACAACTGTTTTAATTTGATAGCTAAAAAAAGAATTGAACTGTATGTTTTGGAAAGTAATTTTGGAAAAAAAATGAAGAGCAGCAAGAAACGGTGGAAAGGAAAAAGGATGAGATGAGACAAGAGGCAGAGAAAATAAGGTTGAAAATTAATGATGTCAGAACGGCAAGACTAAAGAAACTGACCTCTGAGATTACGATCTTAAGAAATCGCTTGAAAAGGAAAGGAAACAGAAAGAAATTAACCAGTAGCGTGAAGAAAGCGTATGATATGAACGTTTACGAAATTAGACAAACTATGAAAAATTATGTACGACTGATTGAAAGGAGGGAGGTAATTATGAAGAAACAAGTGGTGGTTGGCATGAAATCTTTGATGCAGCAAGAGGAGACACAAGACATTGGTAATGAGAAGAAAAGAGTACCGTCCAATGTGCATAGTTTTATTCCAAAACAAGTGGATTCTGAAGTAGATGAGATGTTAAGAAAGAATGGTGGATATGTAACTAATTCTTCTCGTCTAAAAAAGTGCACTATAAATACAAGAACGAATGAAACGATATAGATAGCCGCTTTTGGTAAATCGACAAATAAAATGGAGTGGTAAGCATGCTGTGCAGTCATGTCCAGTGAGTTCATCCCTGATCCATAATTAGGGTCTGAAAAAAAGATGAAATTAGGCAATAAAATTAGGCAATAAAAAGGATAGGTCACCAAGCTCGTTTAGGAGAAAACTACCACTCATTTACTCAGAGAACTGAATCCTCAAAGGAAACCCTATTACTTTGGAGTGCACGCGCGCTCGTGCACGTGCAAATGACACAAGATATTATGTGCAGTAGTGATGTGCAATGCAATACTAAGGAATCACCTTGTGGTATCCCGGTTTTAACATGATTTTGAGAAGCTCAAAAACATATCTATCGTAAAGAAACCAATAATGGTTTTATTTTGGAAAACAGCTCTTGACAAATGAAAAGAACCCATTAGGAAGTGAGGATGGCTAATGATGACTAGGATGCAAATGGGTTACAATATCGATTTCTTAAAACGTGATAGCCTGAACGTTTTTCAAATAAATTATTCAAGTTCGGCTTGAAATCTTTAAAATTTTGCATAAATATAGTTTAAATGCAAAATTCCTAAAATAAATTCCTTTCTACCATTTTTAACCCGTGAATATACGCGCATGCATAATGAACGGGTTATCGGTAACGACGACAGATATGCAAATGAGTCACTCACTCGCTCACTCCTTCCATCAGCTGTAAACTTAGTGACGTAATGCTTTGTTACGAATGCGTTTTGTAACAAGAACAGCGTGAATCCAGCGATAACAATAACTAAATTGGTGTAAACGAATAAAAACAACAATAAGCTTAAAGATGTTTGGCATTTGGAGTCTTTAATGCAACGTTAAAATCGATCTAAAAGGAATTTTCAACAGAGACACGCGTTTAGATGGTTATCTACCTTCAAGTAATAAAATATATCCCATTGCAAGTCGGTGGTCGAGTGGTGTAAATCGCGGGCTTACAGCCGAAAGGCCCAGGTTCGAATCTCGCTTGGGGCGTTTCTTTTTTTTTCTTTTTTTTTTCTTTCTTCGGACTGAACATTATGAAAGTGATGTACTGTATTTTTATCTTTTGCGTTTGTCAAAAATCCTTACGTTTAATTTAAAAAAATATATATTGAACCGTGACAGAGTGAAAACATAAGCTTACCGCAATTATTGCCTTGCGCGTTAGCATTTCAAATTCACGGGTTGGCTCTAAGGAGCCTTTGATTTACAGTTGTTTGCACATAACCTTACCGCACCGTGTTACGAAGTTCGTTGGGAAATTGGGTACTAGGTAACGAACTAACCAATTACGTTGCGAGTTACACAATTAAATTGCAAACTTCGAAACGTAGTTCGGAACTTCGGCACAAATGAAGTTCAAAACTTTGAAGTCCAGATATTGTAAACTATGGCATATTTTCAAGTCGAAACAATGTCTGAGCTCTGGATACTTTTCTGAAAGATTTGTCTGAAAGATTGGACAATTGTGCCACTGGTCTTACACGTACAGCACTTAAATAAACGCGATGTTGTTTTTTTTAAGTCAAGATGCCATTCCGCAAGTCACGTAACAACCTATAAATGAATAATATTCTTGTCTCCTTCAAAGTACATTTACAATGATTTCCCACTCTTTTAGTAAGATTTACTGTCGGTTAGGAAAGGATTATTTTAAAGCGATATTGTAAAAGTTACGAACAGATGTTTTGAAATTCAAAGCGTCACATTGCTCATTTTGCTGTACATGTACGAAGCCAGTTGAGGAATTAGTTTCCAGACAAGGCTTTCAGAAAAGTATCCAGACCTCAGAAATTATTGTTTCGACTTGAAAATATGCCGAGTATACGTAGTTTGCAATATCTAAACTTCAGAGTTTATATGAACTTTGTTCGTGCTCAAATTCTGAAGTACGTTGTGAATTCGCAACGTAATTGGCTAGTTAGTAACCTAGTACCCAATTTCCCAACGAACTTCGCAACACGGCACGGTAAAGTTATGCAAAAACAACTGTAATAGTTCCACTTGTTTTCCATACAAACTCTTCGAAACTGTACAATTTCGCGCCATGTTTGCGCCGACAATCACGGCAAAAAGACGGGTGTTAGTAATCGGCGTAATGGCGTAACGAGTAACGGCGTAACAGCGTAACGAGAATCGGCGTAACAGATTTTTTTTCTTTTTTTTTTCATTTTTACGACTGAGTTTATGAACGAGTATATCGGTTAGCGTGAAAGCGGCGCTCAGTTGGTTGATATGTCGTAAACTTTTTGCCGCTTGACAACTCGCTTTGAATCGTCATGGTGCTGTCGTCTCCCGAGTTCAAACCACAGAGGCCTCGATCATTTCCGCCAAGTCTAGCCTCTCAGCGGTGGCCCACTTCTCATCGGTAGGCATATTTACCAGAAGCAACACTCTGCTCTCTGTATTACGCTACGTTCAGAATGAGAGTGGTTTAGTCGCAATCTTCTTTTTCGTGGCCACTGGAAAAATTGGAACAGGCCTTCGGACTGGACTTCAGACACTACGGATCGAACCCAGATAAGACAACTGATACGCATATGATCCATTTGGCTCTCTAGTCCAGAGTTTATTCTTCAGTTCACAGGGTGTTTTCAAGGCGTGAAATCACCAAAAAATCAGTCGTCATTCGAATTTTCCTTTTTATTTTCCCAGCCAAACCAAGTGAGGCATACACCTCAAGAGCACAATGAAATTATTATTTGCCTTGGGTGTGACTCAAAGCCAGAGCACTTCAGGTTCCAGCTGACGGACCATTAGGCGCCGCCTGAATTTTATTAGGTTTTGTTCAGTTTTACCCAGTGCAATTAAGTCCCTAAGTCCCTAACCTGACGTGCTGTAGGACTGAGATGTGCTGCTGCTGACCTGCCCGGCTGTTTGGGGGTAGGGCTGGTATGTTCTGCTGGTTTGGCCTGTTTGGGACAGGGTGTTCGGCTGAGAGTTGTTGCTGGAATATCCTACTGGAGCATACTGCTGGCACGTTTCACCAGGTAGGTGGGTAGGCATGAATGCCTGGGGTCGGCTGAAGGTTTGGCAGGCTGTATCTACCGGGAAGCAACTTATCGGACTGGCGTATGGTTGTGATCCGCCACTTCCTGGCCCCGGACCATGCAGTGTTCTGTTCTGCCCAGTACGTCCCTGAAGCCCGTCAGGAGGTAAAGGAATCTGGGCAGCTGGGTAACTGCTTCTTCGGGTTATCGTTTCTTGTAGTGGAACGGTGATGGTTGCTGTCACAGTAGGTGCCCGTTTTCGAACCCTTTTCTGCTGACTCCCTTTTTGGCCGGCTGCTTTTACATTAACATTACTTGTAGACAACCTGCGGGTTCAACGAAAAGTAACCAACGGGAATGAAACGTGAGAAAACAAAAAGTAGAGAAAATGAGTCTAAACCATAGACACTAAGAAAGGTCAAACTTTATTTTAACAGAGCGTCATAGTTGTTTTTATCACGAGCGTGATCTGGGGAGAGAACAAAAGTCCACCACAGTCCCCTCGGTGGATTTTCGTGCTCTTCCCAGGTTACGTTCGTAATGAGAACAAAAATGGCGCCCCGTTTTCAGCACGCGAACATTTAGTCAGTCAGATCAGTGTCGATGTCAAAAATAGAGAACTGAAAACAGTCTACATTATAATTAACGAACGCAGAGGCAAATGTGATGCCCACATTCGTAAATGTCAAAGGGAAGGAGTCACTGGAAGTTTGGTAAGTCTTCACTTTTGTTTTGTATTATTGTGCATTTGTCATCATGAAGTTCTCATATAAATAGTGGTCAAGTACTAAGTTCACTCGGAAAACTAATCCATAACTGTTTAAAAGCAAACTGATGTCATTTTCACGCTTCGAGCGGATATGTATTTTGGGGGACGTCGAATGAATCAATTCGATTTTTAAACCAGATTGCTCTTGCTGTTAAACTTGTTTTGTTTTAAGTCAAGTATTAAAAAGTTTACGTTCTTTGAGATTATCTTTTCTGGAGCTTTGTACGGTCTCTCAACCTCTTAAAGGGCTTTCATTATAAATGAACAAGACCCTTTAGATCGAAAGCCGTGGTATGTAGTATATTTTAGTAATTCGTACCCATGGTGTGCGATACAATACTTGTTCTTTTCAGAACGAAATGAATATATGAAATTCATATATTTTTTACTGCGGATATACAATTCAGAAATTAATGATCTTCGCAGTAATGCACTCAACTTAAGCAGTTGAGAAAATCAAGCCTGAAAAAAATTCAGTATGTTATAAATATGCATTGTGTCACAACTGTTTTGCATGATTCTGATGATTCACGGTGTGTTGACCTCAATTACCGAATTCAGTGGATTCAACCATTTTGGGCAATCGACATATCTTAACTCATGACTAAAAAAACTCAATCAGAACATGCCAACCTGTTTTTAGTGTTATCAACTGAAAGGTTAATTATCTTTACCTGTACAGGTTGCTGTCATCTGACTGGGCCACCCAGCTCAAGAATTCTTTTAAAACCGTCTCTTTCTCAGCCACGGCCACAGAATGAGAACACAGATTTGGCGTTGACCGGAACATCAAGCAAGAGCAGCTCATTTTCCCATTGTTAGCAAGGGTTACTGTGTTGGGATTATCTGGCTTCGAGCGACTGTACACAAAGAACTTCTTCTCATCCTCGTCTTTCCTACGAAGCTGAATAATACTGTCGTCATTGGCCAAGTACTCGCTTGCCTTGGTCCAGATAGAAGCCAAAAGGGAATCTGTGACGTTTACTTTGGCATCGGTGTATGACACTGATAGCTGCCCCGCTTTAGCAGCCTCTGTTGGCAGCTGCCTTGCCCCTACATCCAGCTGCAGAATCTTGGACAGGTGCTTCTTTCTGGACTCCATTGACATTTTGTACATCCACACATCTTCTTTAATCTCAAGATACGAATATTCTGGTTTAAAACGATATTGCCCTTTCCTTAGCACAGCTCTCACTACTTCTTGCTGTTGGCTACTGGCGACCGATTTTGCAAGGACCACAAATTCTGGCAAGGACATCTCTTCATAGTCAGCCGCTTCCTTCAAAACATGGTTTCCTGATTCAGCTGCATTACTTGTTATCTTTTCACCAGGCTGGAGACCAGCTTTCAAACGTACCCCTGCAGTGAGACTCTCCTTTAGCATACCAGCCTTCTTTGACATCCAGGCAAAGAATTTCGGATCCGTTTCTTGTGGACAAAGCTGCAGTTCTTTTTCTTTCCACTGTGACTCAAGAGACGCGAGGAGTGCATCAAAGGTTTCATCATCTTTTGCGTCAAGGAGATCTTCGTGATAAACTTCATCCTCCGTGTGGCCAAATATACAGTTCAGAAAGTCACGTTGGGCCTCTCCCTTAATGCCTAGTGATTTCAACTCATCTTTCACATTCCCAGTGAAATGCTTAACACAGCGTAAGTGGTGAGAATCTGGATAGAATACTCTCAATGCCTTCAGTTGGCGAGGCCTGGCTCTCTGTCGGTAACAGAAGCTCTAAGATCGGCGACGGCTGGCTCAACTTCTTTCATTTTGCATGCTAGGTGACAATACGAACCATAACTTCTTGTCATGTGCACAAGTGTAGGCCCAATGAAGACTGGTTCTTTGCCATCACGAGTGTTTTCTAGCAGTAGGTTCTTGTATGTGGTAGGCGTTACGTAGAACTCGCCCAAGTTGAATGTAGTGTCAATACACAAGGGATAGAACTCCAATGATCCACAACAAAATCGCGCGACGTCATGAAATTGGTAGGGAAAACCAATAATGCACATCGCTTCCGGCCATGCTGCAATTCCATGAATGAATCGTTCATCGCCGTCGTCAACCTCTTTATTTGCCATTAACATTAAGCTATACAGTTTGTCCTTTCGAGCCTCCAGTCCTGGAATACCCTTTTCTTGTCTCTCTTTCTCTTTGCTTTGCTTCCGCATATTGTAGATTTGCATTCGATCGCGTGGTGTGCTGGCGCTGCTGGTTGCTTCTACAAGATTTGCTGTTTTGGATAAGCGCGCCATAGCCTTTATCGGCTTGTTGTTGCGTGCTGCTTCTTTAATGACTGTCTTTGTGGTGACATTGTTCAGGAGGAAAGGTGTAGTCTTGTCTTTCTTGTTACCATGTGCAATTACTTCAAATTTTCGCTCCTCCTTTAGAAAGTTGTACTGAAGCAGAGCAACTTCTCCAATTATGTTTCCTTGCCTGTCCTCGGCGTATGACACTATTTGTCTGAAATCTTCGCATGACTTGCTTGCCTGATATTTTCTTCTCATGTAAACCAAATCTCTGTCGTCTTCATCGACATATTGCCTGGCGATAAAATTCTTTATCAGTTCTCCTTTGGGACTTTTTTGAACACGGAATGTCCACGTATGGGATCCCTTTGAAGAGTATGGCCCATTGTCGTCATAAGGAAGATCTTCGACGCGGACACTTGATGTACGTACCAAGAAGGTAACATTCTGTTGAACTTGCATTGGTTGTTTCGTGCAATAAAAGGCGGTGTTGTGATCCTTCAACAGAATGTCGAGGACCTTGTCGAAGGAAAGACTTTCTGATTTCCCTGTAAGAAATATCGGGGTCTTCTTGTCCCCACTAAACAGTGATGGTTCTTCTGTTTCATCGGGTAGGATGACACCTGAACTTTTAGTCCGTAATATCTCAATGTCATCATGATCATCAGCATATTGTTCAGTGGTTTTCACTCTATAATAGAAGATATTTAGGCTTCATTGATAAGTATCCTTTAAACAGTACTGGTAACATTCAAAGAAACTGTTTACTTTATTTTAAAACGTTTTAAATTAAGACCTACTAACCACAAAATTAAGACTAAAGCAGTATCTTAGCTGAAAACGAAACTCTAACATTCTGGAAGGCTTCAGTGTTGGTAAAAAAAATGGTCAGATTTGTTTCATATCTCCTGCATTTTT
Organism: Cladopsammia gracilis; assembly: GCA_022457155.1. Taxonomy (NCBI): domain Eukaryota; kingdom Metazoa; phylum Cnidaria; class Anthozoa; order Scleractinia; family Dendrophylliidae; genus Cladopsammia; species Cladopsammia gracilis. Next base: position 498,464 of record JAJGOT010000230.1, read on the forward strand.
TATCTTGACATTTTAAAACAACAACATCTCGTGCTCAAACTGTGCTGCATTGGGCCTGCGAAACATACCTGGTATTACGCCAAGGACATTCTTTAAGATCTTCGTCAGTACTAGAATCACTTGTAATACCATCCTCCGTTTTGGCAAATCTGGCAAAAAAATAAACGAATAATAATTTCCTTTAGGTTTTGCACCGTTCTGGGTAATAACCACCAACAATTCAGAAAAAAAAGATTATCCATCTTTATACTACAATAAAACGAAAATATCGATATGTCACCTTTGAGGTCTCCTGGGAGGGGCTTTCCTCTTTACAGGGCTGAGAGATTTAAATTCTTCAGTGAGGACTCCGACCTTAAATATTAAAAGTGACTCTTATAATCTGTGATGGGAGTTACCTTAATTAACTTAGTAGATAGTAGAAGACAAATTTCCATGCAGTTAATAACACTGCCCTATTCTTGGAGTGTCTCAACCCTATCCAATGGATTTCTTTGACATATTTCTTTCCTTTTTCGTATCCTCTTTCTCAACATACTTTAAACTCCATTCAGGTGTTAAATAAACTCTGCCTAATATGGTGTGTTGGCATTTTAAAATGTACAATGGGCATGGTTGAGTATTTTTTTTATCGTTCCATCTCCATTTCTTTTCTTTTCTTCTCTCCCACTGCCACCTCTATATCTTTCCTTTTCTTCTCCTCCAAAGCCATCTCTGTTTCTTTCCTCTTCTGCTCTTTTAACACCTCTGCCTCTGTTTTCTTCCCCTTCATCTCGTTCTTTTCTCACACTTTCTCGTCCTCTTTACCGCTCAAGCGCATTGCCTTCCAAGTGTCTTCTTTTCTTTTTCTTTCTAGCTGAAGTTCCTGGAAGAGCTCCTCTTCGCCTTTTTTTTGGTCTTTTTGCTGGAAGCATCGCCTCTTTCACCTCTTCCCATCTTGCCGACTTTTCTTCAGTGTTTTCTTCCCCGCTGATTGGTTTTGCACCGGCTCAACTTTTCGGCGGTCACTACTTTTCTTCTCCGCTGTTTTATTAAATATAAATTCGGACAGATTACTGGTGTGGCTTTCAAGCCGTAACTAGAGTAAAATCTACCACTCCGTGAAATCATTAATTGCAGCGAACTGTTAAGTCTCTTTGCCCTAGTTTGCCTTTGAGGGGAGGTGTGTGTGCGTGCGTGCGTGCGTGCGTGCGCGTGCACGGGCGTGTGTCGACTTTGAACATTAATCTCTCAAGCACCAGCACCAAACTGACATTTACTAAATTTTATCAGGGAACATTTTGGTGCTGGTTCTTTTAAAGTTATTAATGTTCAAAGTCGGCCCAAGGTATGTGACATCCGAGAAGCGTAAAAGCAAGTTCCAAAATAACATCCTTGGAGTTCCAGAGAGATGGACTGCCCCAGGCTGATAAACTCGAAAAATTTATTTTCAGGCAGTATATAGGGTTTGACATTTCTTTGAATATTTAGTAGCGTACTGCTTATTGCCGCTGCTACGTTGATTTATCTCAACTGAGTAAAGTCGACCACTTACTTTTTGTTTGCTGACCCACGGAGTCCTTATGCTTGCATCGTACCACTGTGAAGAAAACTTCACGCGGACATTTTGCCCCACTGACAGAGTTGCAGGGCTTGGTGGGTCAATGTTCTTTCTTGCTTTAGGCTGTTCTTGTCCATTCCATGGGCATTTCGTATTCCAGCAGATTGTCACCTTTTGGTTTGCCATCATGCCACGTTGCAAGTGAAAGACTAAGTATATCGTGTGAGCAGATTTTATTTTTTAAGTCACATGACTGTGTTATCAGTCATAACCAGGTAATTACAGTCCCTTCAAATGTCATTCAGTGATGCTTTTACAATACTTTTTTAACGTGACGCTAGCTAAATAACAAGTTTACAAGTACTCCACAACATAATAGAAGAAAAAAGAAGGAAAAAACATGCACACTTTAGACAATTCCATAATCAGCCACGGCAATTTCTCTCTAACAATGACAAGACAGGATGCGATGATGGAAAGTGCATCAAGAGTCTAATTAGGCGGCAACAGCGGCCGCAAACCGCTAATGATATGATTTTAATTTCAACATATGAAACAAAAAAACATTAACAGTAATTCTACGCTTAACCTATCTTCAATAAGTATACGTTTCAAAGAACATTAGCGTGATCATTCAATGTCTTACACGTTAAAAATTGCATGTTTCATGTTGAGGTGCGTGCTTCCACTTAACTCGTTTGCGTTCTGTGCATTACCACAGGGAATAATAAGAAATTTACCGAAAAAGTTAGCTAACAATTGTGCACATGGACTCTTTCTTGATCCTTGGAGTAATGAACCTCTGATTTTTCATGTGAGTGACAAGCATCACGTAAGATACAGCCAGTGATATCATTTGCCTCCATTAGAAACATAAACATTTATTTGGCCGAAACTCACGAATAACTCAGTTTGTTTCTGAAAGTTTGTTCACATGGGAAACAACAGACATGGATGTTTTGCCTCAGAGTGTTATGCTTCTAATCTTCTCTTACTTGCCATACAAATTTGTTCGGACAACAGCATCACTGGTGTGTAAGGCTTGGCGCCAAATTGCTTACGACAGAACTTTGATTAAATACGCCGAGGATGAGGAATTTTTGGAAATTAACGCCAGAGATTCATCAGCAGAGACCATGAATATCTTCCTTCAAGCCATAAAATGGAGGCCTAGTCTATTCCACTGTATAGATTTGTGTGGCACCAAAACATGGGAAATATTTTGTGAAATAGCCCATAGATGTGCTGAACTAAGAATTTTAAACATGGCTAGAATTGAGGGCGAAATACCTGAAGAATACCCACTGATTCGAGCAGCCAATATTGTGGAACTAAACCTAAGCAAGACACTGCTAGATGACTGGTTTTTTGTTTTCATCACAGAAAGGCTTCCGTAGCTAGGCATAATAAATGTATTCAGATGTTCTAACTTAACTAAGTTAGGAATTGAAAAAGCGTCCTTTCCTTCCTTACGTTTTCCTGGAATAGCCGATTGTATGGTGGGCATTGAGGCTATACTTTGTGCCATAGATAAGCATGGTATATTTGCAATGTTTGTTAAGGGAATCAAACTAACAAGTGAAGAAATCGCACATCTTGTTGAACTATATCGTGACATAGCTGAGATTGGCATTCCCACTTTGTGTGGCCTGCCGCAAGGGTCTGTTTCTCAGCAGGCATTATCACAACATTGCTTTTATTGCCGCAGATCATCTCATTTGACGATATTATCAGCTAAAGAGGCCATTGATGGTAGCTGGATGGAACTTTAAAATTGCATGGTCTTATCCTCTTACTAATACTTCATACTGTGTAAATTAGTGTTTCCATTAAGAATTAATTGTAGTTCATGAATAAGTGTTTGTTATTGAGATTACAACAACAACAACAACTTATTGATTAAAAATATTGTAGTGTTTTGTCAGGCCAGTCGAATGTTATCATAAACTGTAGTGTAAAGCACATTCGATCATGTACATGAAATTTGCGCTATATAAAATTTAAATTATTATTGTAAATGATTGATTAAATGTAGTTCAACTTCGTGCATACCGTGTGGCATGAAATTTTTGCTTGACTTTTATTTTGCGGATTGGCGATTTTTTGAGGTTTGCGGGAACAAATTTTTTTGTCTCGAATTAACTGAAATATCCGCTGGGAACTAATTTTTGCGGTTTCCTTTTCAAGCAGCGAGCCATCAAGAAGGAAGGAAATGTAATATTTTCAACTTTTATGCAAAATTATGTTTGTGTTGCAAAAAAATCTGTCAACACGAAGCATTTTGTAGTGCGAACGACTTTTTTCACCAACAAAAACTTTCGCATGTGTCACCAAACTATACCCCAGTGTATGATATATAGTAACACAAGTGGATTAAAAGCCGTTTTTTATTATATTAACGGGAGTAAATTTTTGCGGTATTTAATTTTGCTGGTGTTTTTTCTGCTGGAACTTATTTTTGCGGATCAAGTACCATCCACGAAATCTGCAAAATAAAAGTGCTACACGTTAATCAATGAGTGCTGTCTTCAAAGCCACATACTTTTCTTAGGTTCGGGGGAGTGTATGTTTGGTGAGAATGTGACCAATAACTATAACTAATTAAACAGTGAGACCGCGACATCAGAACTATAATATGATATTTCATTTGCTAGTGATTCAGTAACTTCTTGCATATTGTTGCGACTAACCCTTAGACTCATCGCAGTCGGGTACCACTATTAGGTAGCGTGCAAATATCTCATAATTATTTGATTATCGTGCAAATCTGGTGCTATGAAGCAACTATCGTGAGCCCCTGCATGTACGCCGCAGTCAGCATAGTTGTTAATTGCGAATGTTTGTGATTTTCAGCTGTTTATGTTGTGTGCATGTGGCATTCTTACGTGTATGGTGTTTCCGGATTCGGTAAGTTTGACTGTAAAAGCTTTCAAAGTATTACTTCCAACTCCAATCTTTAAATCAAAAACAACGTAAACATGGATTCAAAGGGGACAGACCTCAAATAAATGTGGCTACTAAATATATCTGAATCTCTTAACTGTTCATCAGTAGGATGCCCAAAATTCCTCCAACTGTGGCTTGGAGGGACACGATCACCTATACAACGAACTAGATCAAGTTCGAAGAGAATATTTCGCCGAAGAAACTGCAGAAAAAATATATCACTGGTGGAACTAATATGAAAAGTTTTCATTCCATTTCTCAACTCATGCATTTTAGCCAACATCTGAAACGTTCCGTGCCGTCTTCCGTGCCACGGAACAGCCTCGTTTCCAGTCCTCCTGCTAACGCCTGGCTACTAAGCTATTATTAACGATTTCTGTGATTTGCAAAATCATAGCATGTTAGCTGTTTATATATTCCCGAAGAATAACGTGTATTCAAGACCAAGAAACACTGGTAACCAAGTATCAAGAAACCCATCATGTGTCTAAGAAGGTAGATGTGACATTCATACTATTTCAAGTTCACATACGACATTCGTACTACACGTTATCTGCTTAGAACGACCGATACGATGCTTTATCTCTTAACGTTTTGTGAAGCAAAGAACGATCTTAAGAAGACAACCAATAGTCCAAGACCCAACAGTCACTCAACATAACGATGTTACAAAAACGTTGGTTGCAAAAACTGAACTAAAATAGCGTTGTTTTTCTAAAGTCGTGGTGCAGGTTGTCTGCGAGTTTAATTATGTTTTATAAACCGCTTACACATAAATTACTGCGTTTAAACGCTCTGTTGGATATTACTATTAAACATGTTTTTGATGTGTTTTAATGGTGTTTACACGCATTTAAACAGGGTTTAAACACGTTTTCGCGTTTTTGTTTTTTCACCTTAATCCCACTTATCGCAAATACGGTCACATATTTACTCCCGTATACAAAGGGAGTAAAATGCAGATAGACATAAACAAACAAACATAATTACATACGTAATATAATAAAAACTAATTAATTATTAATTAATAAATAGATAATTTGAATTAATAAAATATTAATTATTATCTTAGTAAATAGACTACAACAAACAACAACAACAACAAAAAATGTCGGTAGCTTTACATTGCAGAGTCTAATTAGAAAGAGAAAAACAAAAATAACTTGCCCACGGAAAAACAGAGAGGACTCACTGTGTGGTGGTTCGCAAATGAATTAATTACCTTATTGTACACCCATGATAGAACACAACTTTTCCCATTTTTTAAAATTAATAGTAAGTTTGTTTCTCTCCCTCGCAATATGTAGCTAGATTTTGTAAACGCGTCTTATCCTGGCAATGAAACCCTTTAACGAGGGATTGTAATTATTTTTCAACACATTGACAATGTTTTTTAACGCCGCAAATTTGTCAACATTTTGCAATGCAATACGTTGTAATTTTCTTGAACAACGCGTTATAACCTGCTCCGGCGCGTTTCAAAAAGGCAATGTGAATCATATTGAAGTTATCAACATTGGATTATTTTATTCTCCTATGAAATCTCAGCTGTCATCATCATGAAACATAATAAACTGAACCCACTTATGAATAGTTCAAGGAAATTTATTATCTACACACCAATATGCACGAAAATAACCTCGAGACCCTGTGAACGAGGTTGGACATTGGAATGAAAACATTCGCATGAAATTTAGCAATCTCTCATTCCATTTGTTCGAACGTCTTTATACATCGACAAGTGTGACATGCAAACGAAACGACAGAGCTTTGTTGACCTTGCTAAAATCTAATTACAGACGAACCAATCAGTAGATTTGATTCCCACGGTTGAAATAAAACAAATTATTTGTGCTCACGCGAAGTTTCGACACCTCCACTCCAGTTGTTTATACTTTTTTCAGGCCATTGGCAAAACATCAGTTTTTACGACTAAATTTTTTACCTGCTACAGTCTACTGTTTTTCCTGCCACAATTGATTTAGTTGCAGGTAAACATGTTGCACCGTGTAGTCTGGAATGTCTGGCTGAAATATTTTTACTCTGCACACACATCGATCGCATGAACCTAAATAGTTATAATGCCAATTTGTCTGCCCCACAAATTCCAATTTTTCTGCATGTTTGGATCCTCACTGGGTCACAAATGACAGACAGACATAGTTTAGTTATGTTCAACAACGTTAGGAAAACGAGAAATGATCCATGAGTCAGTCAAAATGTTGACAAAGACACATTTCCGTCGGATTTGTTCAACAGATGTGACATGCGATCCTCCAAAGCTTGGCTTCATGTAAACATGATGTTTCACGAGCTGCATGTCATGATATTTTTGCAACACATCAAAAATTATATTTCTGTCACTGTCACTGACAGACAAAGACCGTAAACTTGGGTCACAGTCGCGCACATTAAATCTGTAATTGTCTGAAGTTTCCTCCAGAGTATCACAAACGCAAATAATTCCTTTATTGTTAAGCTTCAAAAATAGTTCTACTTTGCCACAGCAAACGGTGTTGTTTTCAGCGTACTCGATAATTGGTGAGTACGTCTTCCATGTTTTTGCACCAGATGAGTAAAATTTCTGTCCTTCATGACTCTCAAAACGACGATAAGGTTCAAGTTCATAACTTTCTGGCAATCTGTTTGCCACTACGTAGAGCCTTACCAAGGTCAGCGTGTTGTTGTCGATGTTTGGATTGTCCTTTACTTTACCACACAAGTAGCCCCCTTCTACCCTACAAGACGTTTTGGGATGTTGTTTGGAATAGCCAGTTAGACTTCGCAATAAACATTTGTTATCTGTAGCAACATTACCCTTGTCCAAAACTGTCCTAGTAAAGCTGGGCAGACCAAAACATAGTCCAATGGCGCAACCGATTTGCTCCATTGCGTGATGTGTTCCATGCACGAGAGGTTTAATAAAGGCATTCATACCTTCAACGGCAAAACAGCTGTAGGCCCATAGTGGTCCTCTACGTGAAACATAGTAGGTAGCATGCTGTAAAATGTGAACATTTCATTGGCCCATACAGTATTCCCATTAAGAAAACAAAATCTTTGAAATGCAGATCTAAAAAGCTGGAAAGTGCTGCACCTGTACAGCCGGCATTGGGGCATCTGCCTTCCACGCGGTTAAAACAGATTGCGCAGCTCCGTCGATCCAAAATATTCCTTCATGAACAGTTTCATTTTGTACACTGACTGAAAAGATTTCTTACACTGTTCACCGAGTAGAGCGGCTAGTAAGGGAAGTAGGTCTGCCCAGGCTGCTTTGCTCAAATTGTGCTTTAGAACAAATGCAACAATTAGAACAAAAGACAACAGTTTTGAAATTTTGCTGCCTTCATAAAGAGGTTCTTCTTCCTCTGTGATAGCAGTTTCATCAGTTATTCTCTCTCGATGTATCTGCTCCTCATCCGGCTCGTCACTGCTTTCACTTTCGATTGTGCTGTCAGAAGAAGCTGACGTACTAAGGTCATCAGACGAAGATTCGATATTTAGTTCGTCTGAGTGCTCCATGGTCAAACGTACCTTAGCAATGTTCTTCATCCATAATCATGTGTTCGTTTTCATCACCCATTTCGTCACTCGTGTCTTAATCAAGTTTATGTTCGGTTGGAACGACACTGGCACTTTCCTTCATGGCATGATAGCTCTTCAGTTGCTTACTAGGATTTTTGGTTATCTGAAAATGGTGTATATTTTCGTTTCGTGCTATCTGCAGTTTTTCTGTAGTAATACTGAAGCTGTTTAGATTTTGTTTTCATCCCAAGTTCTCCAGCAGTGTGCATGCCTACATCGGTTTCCTGTTCACCTTCAGTCAGAACATAAAGGCGAATCTGTGTCACTTGAAGAATTGCTGTGCACCCATTTTGGCTACTTCGATGGAATATTATGAAGAAATCAAATCAATCTGTATGGACACACAGGGTCAAACTGAAATCACTGATTGATGTACTGTTAAAAATATGTCAAAAGCTCATTACTGGCCAGCATGCAAGGGAAATTATGGGTCACGTAATTGAGAAATGGATGTAACAGAAGCCTAACCTGACAAATTGTGAATATTTTTCTCCAAAACATATAACAAAAGAAGTTATTCAGTTTCCATCTTTAAAATGGTTAGAACATTTTCACTGGCATAGATACTGAGATAAATATATCAGGTTACCTTACTAATGGCGTGATCGTAATTGTAACCGCCTCTGATGTCATTTATTTGATATCCCTCTAATTATCATGCAAATATCTGAGAGGTCAAGCTAACTTAAAGGCGGGAGATTTGTAACTTCTTGTGAACCGTTTTCTTAAACACTTGAAATGGCGGTATATAATGCTGTTGAGTTTCCCTTGGAAGATGCCAAATCTAAGGGTCCGTACATTGTACCTGAGACCAAAGTGAAACTTGTAGATAACTGGACACTTGTCCAATGGAGTGTCGTCAACGAAAACAGTGATGTAAAAGATAAATATTTTGAGGCCACAAACCTAAAAACGGGCTCAAAGAAGGACTGCGGAGAGTTCATTGATCAGTTAAAGAAATCAAGAGAGGAAGTAGAAATACGAAACAAGATTGGAGAGGGGCGAAGTCACCAAAAAAAACCAGCAAAACTGAACGATTATGAGGATCCGGAAAACCCCAGCAGTGCAGGAAAACCACCAGCAACAAAGAGGCCAAGAAAGGCACTGTTCCAAATCCAGCTAGACGAGGTCCCAAAATCACTTCATTCGCAAGACGAAGATGATATCGATATCGCAGAGGATTTGGATGCCGAAAGTGAGTGCTGTTCTAGCCCACTGGGAGCAAACAGTGGCCAACAAACGCCGATCCAACAGTTTTTCCCGCCCAAAAGTTAATGGAAGCAAGGTGAAGAAAAAGGTTAGCAAGCTGTTGCCGAAAGAAAAGAGAAAGAAAGCGAATGATGGCAACCCTAAAACTGCACTTAAAAAGGCAAGGAACGAAACTGCTAACACTCAATCATGTGAGATCGGGAAAATCTTGGCGGTAAATAGTTCTGAGATGAAAGTGATTCAACACGGGTGTAATGGGGGACCTGTGGAATTTAATATGCCTGTTTCTCGCAGTTCTACGTTTGGAGCACTCCATACAAAGCTGTCCCAAATGACTGGAATTTTGCCATCCAATCAGTTGCTCATTCTCAAGGAAGTGGGTCATGGAAGACTCCAAGCTCATAACTGAAGATTGGTCTCCTGAGGACATAGTAGCCATGTCTGAAAAAGGCGCCAAAGTTATTGGTAAGTTCTGAACTCAACTAATTTGGAATCAGTAACTATTACCTGCAGAGGTTTTTTTTATGTATTTAAGTTTTGTTGTTTCGTAGGCTTTTGACGTAATTTTTGAATACAAATATGTCGAAATATTGTTGGAATTTTAGTGAACCTTAGAATTAATACACTCCACATAACTTGTTCTAACAATTTACCGCATTTGTAAGATAAAATCTGAATACCGTTTTGAAACTAAACAAGCAATACTCAGTTGTTTGTCACCATGTGTACATGCATTCTTTCATGCACAGTTGCGCGACTTGGTTTGAACCGATACACCATCTCACAGTAGACGTGGAAGCGATAAGAAGCGGCTGTATTTGGAATTTAATAAAACATTAAAGTAAAAAATGACTTACTTTTTCATAGAGCTGAGTGATGGTGGAAATCAAGAGAGTGGTAGCAAAGGTGAAACGCAGTTGAATCAGGAAAAAAATGACGAAGTACCAGGTGAGATACTGAAATCGATGTTGCCGGCAGTTGAAAAACAATCAAGATGTGTAAGCTCAGTTTTTGACAGTGCATTTCAAACTGTTGTGCAGTTGTTAAGCAGCAGCAAGCAACATTACCACTGTTTGCATCGTATCGTTACGCAACGATTCAACCCAAAATTACTGTATTCCATCAATCGACTATTAAGCTGGCTTCGAATTTCGCTCGTGACAAAAACACAGTTAATGCTTGATTGACGGAAATGTTGGAAAAGTTAACACGGGAGTTTTGTGTTGAATCGTCGCGTAACAATGCAAACTTGGTAAAATGTTGAGGCGCACAGTTAATATGGCACAGACACAAGTGTAAATGTAGTTTACAGCGGTGATTATATGAACACCTAAGGCGTGAACACCTAAAATATGTGAACACCTAAAATATGTCTGGAATGTTTACTGTGTTGCAACCAATCACCGACAAGATCATCACACCACAGAAACCACAGGCAACGAACGGTTTCCTATCTGTCACAGAACAAATTATTTTCATTTTGTTTTAACATTCAGTCTTTTTACAAGTAAACAAGAGGCTCCTAGCAGCCTTTACTCATGCGCATGCGTAAGTTAGTTTTATGATATATAAACATGATAAACATAAATAAACATAGATAAATATGATAAGAAGATGTCCGACATGGCGAAGAGTACTCTTTTCGTTCAGTCATCGTTCCTGCAAACCACGTTGATTACTATTGATTCTTTTGGAAATGAAGGCTGTACCACAATGAAGGGAATGATTCTTCTACGTCTTATATATACCAAACATGAACATTGCTAATGTAAGTAGGGTTGTAGGAGACGCTGTCGTGACACTTGAGTAATGCTCTTTTACCGGAAGTGAGAGTAGCCGGAAGTCACTAAACCGGAAGTGTACAATTTAAAATATGCGTGCATAAATTTGCATGCAAAATCGTGACAAAAAATAAAAATAACAAGAAAAACGGAGCCGAAACCTTACCTCATGCCGCTACGCGCATGAGTAACAATTGCTTTTCCTTCCTATTTGTTTACAGTATTTGCTATAATAGCGAAGAATACAGGTTTGAGCGATTTTGAAATAAATTACAATGCCGATGCACGCGACGGTTTGGCGCGCTAGTTTTCAAACTTTTTGTAACGATCGAAATCTGTAGTTACGCCTGATCGCAAGTTACAATGTTGCAAGGTAAGCCGCTAGAGTTTTCCGATTTCCATCGCTTCGCAGCGAATGCAGTAAGCGTAAACACTTTTCTTGTAAGGTGAGGGAGATTTACTATTTTGGTAATTTATGTTTTTTCTGGTAGCTAATGTACGCGTGAGGGAGAATCGACATGGCCAAATCTACGACATGGGGAAACCTTATCCTCAAGTAGTCCGGAAAGACGTTTTAGATCTTCACAACAACGGTTTTTCAATCAGACAAATAAGCGCTCAAGCACGAGTTAGTACTGGATTTATTACGAAAGTTATAAAGGAATATAATAAAAACAATTAAGTGGACGTAAGGAGTCAGTTCTAACCGAAAATGTGCGCTCTTACCTGGAAGTTGAAAAGCTATGCAAGCCAAGCTCGTATAGTAATGAGCTACAAAGGAGGTTATTGTTGGATGGTGTCAGTTTACCAGGGGAAATACCGTCAAATCTATCTGTGAGATTATTTTTTCAACAAGGAACTCATAATGACTAAAAAGAAAATCACGCAGGTTCCTTTAGAATCAACTGAAGGTCCAAACGTTGACAGTCAAAACGCATTCCTTGCAGAAATCAGCCAATTCGGTCCCAGCAGCTTGCATTTCTTCGATCAAACAAGCGTGATCCGAACCGAGGGAAATAAAAAAATATGCAACTCGTTTATCGGAGAGAGAGAGCACTTGAATATCAAAAATACGCCTCTAATGCAACCTACACGGTTAATTTACTGCATTCAGCCTTGCGTGTTGACCATTACAATATAATAGATGGCCCCTCAAACGGAAATGAATTGCTTCTATTTTTTGAAGATGTCCTAACTATGGACAACCCTGACGGGAGCGCTGTTTTAGAGAGAGGAGATACAGTTGTCTTGGACAACAGCGGCTTTCATCATGGGCATTTTACAGAGGGTATGCTCTGGGATATGTTTGATGAATATGGAGTACGTTTATTGTTTCAGCCTGCTTATTGTCCCCACTTAAACACCTGTGAACTGTGTTTCAACCAGTTGAAAACTTTCCTCCGTCACTTTACCCTTTTCGCTCAGCAAGAAACCTGAATTGCCATCGTGGAGGGTATTTCATCTATAACACAGCAAAACTGTGTAGCTTATTTCAAGTGCTGTGGTTACTTGTGACTATGACAATTGATGTGATACATGATAGTCACTTCTGAGTATAAAGTGAACAGTATCAGTGTATTCATTATACAAGCAGAAAGCAGCTAGTTCTTATAATGTTAGGGCTTAATAGTCAGGCATGAGCCAGGCGCAAATACCATGGGTGCGTGTAAAATTTGGTATATTTAGTAAATGATCTTTAGGATCGCAGAACAAAATGTAAGTACATGGCACAATGATGCTGCCACTTGGCTGCCACATCCAGGGCCATGGTGGATGACTTGGTAAAAGTAAACTTGTTATTTGGCTAAAAAGGAAAGAGAAAAGGTAAAAAATAATCAAAAGGCATACCGAAACAAAATAGAAAACAGTCTCTTCATTCTGGATGGGATAAATAATCCGTGATGACATACTCCATTCAATCAGCTCAATGTCAGTAGGATTGAGTTAATTGTTTACTAAACTGACTTACCTGAAGCTTGTGCTGACTGCTATTAAACTCGGGAAGGGTGAATGGTTTAAAGTCAATTATTGTAACTGCCTCATATCTGCACAGAAGTAAAACTTATTCATGAAGAAATGAAGAACTTCCTTGTGTAGAATGAAGAGGGTCATATGATCGCTGAGGTTGCAGCATGGGTTCTTGAACATTCGTGTCATCCGGCTCCATAGCAAAATCAGTGCAAACGTCAAGTCCTTCGTCGTCTGAGTCCGATGATAAATGACCTTGCACTTCATGGTGCGTGAAGTGTTTCCTCAGTCGTATCGCTTTCTGCTATTATAATAAACAACCTAGTCGACTACAGTCTGCCATTTTGAGTTGGTCCCACACTTTGTGCAGAGCACATTCTGCACATGCGTACTCCATTGTTAGTTCGCATGGTTACATACCCATATTTTGGACCATATAATACCTCAGAGAAGAGGGCAGCATATTGCACGTGAATGTTCATCAGACTGTCAAGTTCCTTTTTGAGGCTCTCTTGTCTACTGGCACTAGCAATGTTCGACAACAGTTATTGTAAATCGTTTCTGACATTGAAAACAGGACATGCCTCAGGACAACACCTGTCATGAGGCTGTGTACATGAGGCGAATGCATTCATGCACAGTTCGAAGCAGGGAGAATGCCTCTGTGCATGATTGGCAAATTAAGTTTTCATGTAGTGCTGATGCTGCAAAACGTTGGATGTCGTTTCTTTTATTGAAACATTTGTGGTTGTTTCCACTTCAGCAAGGAAGGAGGTAAATTTCTCAACATTTGAGTATCCAAACTTGTCACACAGGTTGCAGAGCCCTGCCAACATGGTGGTGTACCGGAAATAAGGTGGAAGATGGGTATAAATGTAGGTTCGTTTCACACCGTTCGGATATTCAAGCAGGTACTGGTTGACAAGTTCCTTAACACTGTCCTTCCAGTACCTGATTGGTGTTTCCTGGCCATCAGTAACCACACTTCTGCAAGATGAAGGTCTTGAAACACTGTCTCGCTGGAAGAACTCGGAAAGTTCCATCAGTACCTCAGGACTGACACATTACCTTCTAAACGTAAACTGTGCAGGAGGGGTTCCACCTCGCCCAAACAAACTGCAATGAACTTTAGCAGCTGCCACTGTCTTAGATGAACAGTCAAACAGTTTCTGCCGTATGGATAGTAGGCTGTCTCTCATCTGCATAGCAAGTTAGCCTACCAAGTGAATTGGCAGCAGCAACCCGGTCCTTGAAGTGTTCTGGTGTTTTTTACCTGTAAGAGTCACACAAGAGTCGTTCAATGAATTACCAATGCAAATCTTGCTCTTCTGAGTTAAAGATCTTCTTACTTCTTGTTTCTTTTCTTTGTCAACAGAGCTTTTGTAATCCTTGACCAGGTCCTGAATTGTAGAGTTATTGGAGATGTCTTTAGTATCTGAGGAAAGCCCAAATGTTGAACAAAACTTCTTGTTTTCAAGTAACTCCTTCATAAATACAGTCAGATCTCCCGGTACAAAATGGACCATTTTCATTGCCGTACCTCTTAGCAATTCAATAATGTTAGCCCTTGCAAGTCTTTGCTTCCTCTCTGCCATGTCTTTATAAGGAACTTGAGGCAATAAGGGAATTTGAGTGCCTTTGTCACATGACTTTGATTTTTGCTCATTTTGTTAGATGACGCCAAAACATCTGGTAATTGTACTGGTGTGGTCTCCAACAGACCATTTTCATCACAATCATGCACACATACATTTTCATGACATCGTCTCGAGCAAATTTCCTTTAAAAGGTAATTAGAAATTAGAAACAAAAATATTGACAGTGGTCATACAACTGTAGATGTAGAACTACCATAAAAGTGATTTTTTTACAGTATTAGAACGATTAAAAAGTGGTCAAATGGTTGTTTGATACTTGAATTGAAAGCGACTCATGTCATGGGATAACATATTAATTGTTGAACTTTTAGTGAGTGAAATTGCATATAAATATGTCAAATATCACCTGCAATATACTCAGACAATACAATTCTTAAGCAAGTAACATACATACTCTCTAAAGAAAAACAAATCACATGCGACTTTATAAAATGCCTAAGGAAATGCACGCACTATGATTGGTTAAACGGAGTTCATCATTAGTTCATCAGTTCATCATTATCACTCGATAAAGCATGTGCGTAACGTAAGTCGCGTCTTGTCCCTTTGTGGTTGTTTTTATTTTATAAAAGGAATAAAAAAACTTGTTTCTCATGCATTGTTGAGTTATATAAGCACTTGGGAATTTTGCGTGTTCTTGTTACCACATGCTTTATAACTCAACAATGCACTTGGCATGTTTTTTTATTTCTTTAGCGAGTTGAAAGTCAACTTTGCTATCAGTGGCCAACAAAATTATGGTAACCATGTGACCAATGATTGTGTACTTATGCAACATGATAAGAATAAAATAGAACACAGTGAATCACTATAAATTCAGCGACTTTACACATACTACCATAATAAAAATTTAGCCACTTCAAGTTCACGTCTAACACAACCATTTTACCACCATGAGGTTTTCTAAATAATCTAGCACTATGTTATTTGCTGCATACTGATCAAGAGGCCTTTTTGATTGGTTATATTACAGTCATAAATTATAACAAAGAAAATAGAAAAAATCAAAGAATGTCAGTCAATTCAACCAAATGCAAACTCGACAACAACAAAATGACCTATAGTCATGCTAAATTGCTCTGTTTGCAGCCATTCTAGAAATTCGTGTCTGTCTTCTCGTGATAAACATGTGTTTTGTAACCAGTGGTAAAAGGCGAGTAGAATACGTCCATGCATGGGTTGTTTGATTAAATATTACCACAAGGCTTTAGGATCTGCTGGAGTGTTGAACATTTTTTTGAATTCCTGGCATGTTTTCTATGATTTCTTTCATATCATTGTAAATCACGTCGAGACAGTAGAAATAGAACGAGGTGTCTGTTGAATCCATGTTTGAAAGTGAATAAATAAACAATAGTAGAATCATGCCTCAACTAGCCCTTATGACGTTATCCCGTTAATACCCAATCAGATTCAATCTTGTATGTATTTAAGGAAACCATTATCGAACTTTGTCCCATTCTCACTTAACAACATGTGTAGGTATGAAAATATGGAAGAAAGTCTGCTTGAGTATATAATTCAACTTTCCTTTGCTGTTCATTGCAAGGCATGGGTAGACGAACTTAGCACAAATAACTGTTGTCAAAGAGAATACGAATACCTCATAACGGATCCATGGTTTGACTACTATGATGACGCCTTAGAACGTCTTGACCTAAGAGAAGTCTTACAACGTGCAAGAAATGTAAGTGTAGAGCTTGGTCTAACACCTCCTAACAACGTATGGAAAGCCTATCTTACCGAGTTAAAGAAATGGCCTACGACGCACGTTTATTTCCTGGTATTCAAAATGGATCAAGTTGGTACCCAAAAAAAACGATTTGAAGCAATACTCAAGGCAGCAAGTTCTTTTTACCCAACAACAGAAAAATATATATGACTTTGCCCCAGGCTTGCCTTATTGTTGAATGTCACCCGTGTGATGTAGCAAGACTTGCCCTGACATGCCTTATTGCCGATTGTGTTATATATATAAAACAGCTTCAAAAAACTATATTCACTCCATTAAGATGTGGATGCGAGATATGTTATACCTTGAACAGTGTGGAAAACAGTTGTTGCTTATTGAAAACGACCCACAAATCGAGCTCATAAAAGATACAAGACTTACACCTGATAAGGTCAAAGAACAGTGGTATTACTTATTGGGTGAAACCTATGGAACTGACACTGTTGCCAAGGTCAAAGACTCCTTTTTGGAAAGGATTTTTTGCATATAACATGTTGTGTGAGGCAAACGGTCTGCGCGAGTTAAGACTGTTAAACATTCTTCTCAAAACTCCAAGTTGGGATTTAAACGTTGAAGCCGTTAGAAACTTGTGGAGTCGATCAATTTATGAAAAAGAACTCAAAAATGAAGGAGAAGTCATGTAAAACTGTTTTATTCACGCATAAAGAATAAAAATCATTTTCCTATTTACAAGTTGTCACGCTTTGTAATTGCTTTCAAGTTTTTAATTAATTGAGTTCTTACACATGAAACGTCAGTACCTTAACGATATGTATAAACGAATAAAATATGGGGGAAAAACAATAAGATTATAATACCCCCACTCATAAACATAAACATTTGATTCTACGAAAAAAGGATTCTTTATTTGCAATATGTTTTTACAATTTGAAAAGTGAAACCTAGAAAAAAAGAGCTATTTACAATTATCAAACGAAAGCTATTTACAATACTTTATAAAGTGAAAGCTATAAAAAGGTAATACAATATTTTAAAAAGCGATAACATGGATAAGAACTTTAAATTTAAAGAAAAAAATTAAGAACAGAAAAAGGTAGTAAAAATAGCATTTTGACAATACTCTAAAGAGTAACGGCTAGGTATAAAAAATTCTACTAGCTGATTCGCATAAGCAAATTCGTGAATCATATATGAGCAAAAACAAAAATTAAAATTATGATTGGCTGGGAAGGTGTTCCGAAAATTGATTGGCTGACAACTCAGCTTTAAAACCGTCCTCGGATCAAACTAAAGAAAAAAAAAAACAAATAGAAACAAAAAGGGATGAGTCAAACTAAAGGGTGAAACGTAACTAAATTGATTTAAAACCGTCATCGGGATGATGAGAAAAGGAATAATGAATAAAGGAAAAGGTGTTATTTAAAATTTTTATAGAAAAAATAAAACTGCGGTCTTGTATGCATCTGTATTCATAAATATTAAAACTGAAAACTGAATGTAAAGTAAATAAGGATTCAAATAAATCATAATGTGGTGAAGAACATTGCACATAAAAATAAATTCTCGATGACGTAGAGGACACTCTTCGGATAACCTCTGCCGCCCAAAGTAAATTGATTGCATCAAACTAGAGATTGAACAACAACAATAAAATATATTTAAAATTCAGCGAAGGTTCAATGAATGAACAGGAATAATACGTTCAGTGAAACTTGGTGGTAAGAAAAGACAGCGAAAATGAATGCTTACTGGTTGCAGTACAAATAAAAAGGTTGACTTACTGTTTCTAATTGCTCGGCCAGTCTATTTTCTGGCAGTAGACGCCGTAAATGCATCATTGCATTTTCCTCGGTCATGTTTCAGATCTCTCGGGGTTGGAAGTTGTGGTCCTTTTCATCAATGTCGTCCACCTCGTACATTTCATCAATATCAGCCTTGTCATTCGTTTCATCATCATCTGCGGAAATAAAAATGTAAAAGGTTAGTTCTCTTTCTTAAAAACAAGGTTGAGAAAGAACCTCAATCAAGTTTATTTTTTTATTATAATAATACACTTCAAAGAGATTCTTACCGAAATCCCATTCTGGCTCCGCTCAGTTTTCTGAGATTTCGTTGTCTGTATCATCATCTTCAATTTCTTCATCATCATCTGCAGAAAAAAAATAAATAAATAAATATCTAAAATGCAAAAGGCTAGTTTTCTATGTTAAAAACAAGGTCGAGAAAGAACCTCAATCAAGCTTCTTTTTATGATAATGATACTTTTCAAAGAGATTCTTACCAAAAACCCGCATTGGCTCCTCTCGGTCTTCTGTGCCGGGAAGTCAGGCTCTACACAAAGCACAATGATTCTCGCCAAACTCTTCTGTCCATCGATTTTGGCATCTTACGTGAACGTGCTGTCCACAGCAATCCAGTGCAGTGCTTCCATCATTAACGATTTCCTCAAACTCAAGGCAGAACAAACAGGTAAAAGTGCTTTGTTGAGCAGAAGGCATTTTAAAAAAATTTGAAGCGTGGAAACGAGAAGCAAAAAAATCGAGCACAAGGCAAGCAAAAGAAAGTGCACTCAAAAAATTAAAAATGACATTTGAAATTCACGCTTTTAAACTCTATAACATTAATTTACATTCCAACTTCGCGTTCCTTTTAATTGACCTTTGTGACCACAATTCTTTCGTTCTGACAGACCCTCTGCTTAGTCTTTGTTTGCAGAACAACTGCGCGGTAAGGAATTGTTTTGTTTAATTTAATAGTCTTTGTTCGCAAAGTCTTTTGTGCAGTGCACTCTTTAGGAAAATGAGAAATTAACTGCGGTAGTTTGTGGAAAAAAAACTAGACGAATTAATTTTTAGTTCCATCTTGATCAAATGAGCAGTGCAAGCGACAAGGTTAAGAAAAAAAATGACATTTAAAATTCACGCTTTTAAACTCTCTTACACGTGGTGTATTGTTAGAACGTTAAACCAAACAGTGTTTAGATTCGCCCATCTAACCCTAATCGTTTTTGTTTCAGCATTCCTTTAGTTTAACCATGTTAGCATCCCGTTAATTGAGCATGGGTCAGCATTTCTTTTGTTTTTACATCGTTTCTAGAACTTTAAACAGACCACAAAAGTTGGACTCATTAACTGGTCTTACAAAAGTTGGACTCATTAACTGGTCTTTATGTATGTAGGAAATTCTTTTGTTTGATAGAACATCTGCTTCGAAGTCTGTGTTCGCAAACTCTTTTGTGTACTGCGTTCTTTAGGAACTGGATGAATTTGTATATTGCTATAGCGGTTTGTGAAAAGTACTGATCAGACGAATTAAGTTTTACTGACATTGTTTAGTTCAATGTTAGTTTCTGAGATTCTTTATCTTTAGTCCAGATGGTATGTCTTTTTGATGTGCGGAACACCTGCCGTGTATTTTTTAGATTTCTCTTTTGTGTACCGCACTTTTCAAGAACTGACCTAAATTTACATACTGCACTTAGTTTGTGAAAAGTTACAGTTCAAACGGAGTATATTCTTTTTAGTGACGCTTAGTAGAAACGTTATCGTACAATACGTATATGATATATATTTTTTTACTTTATTTTTTGTTGTTTTCATCGAGACCTTCATATCGACAGATGGTCAAAAGAGTCGAAATCACATTTGCTTTGTTTGTGGTATTCCAGATGTAGCTATCCACTCGTTTGTAATTACATCTATTATTTTCTTATGATTAAACTCTATTCACCTGGCCCCCCTGCTTATCTTTTGTATGTTACAGAGTAGGTGAACAAAGTGACTGCATTACTTTTATTCACAATGACACCAATGGTCTCTCTATTGAGGGTTGCCGTTTTCCCATGCTTGTGAACAAAGTGACCGCATTACTTTTATTCACAATGGCACCAAGGGTTTCTCTTTTGAGGGTTGCCATTTTACCACGCTATACAGTAGACTGCTAATGACAACTCTATTTTTTCGTTTTTATCTCGTTAAAGCGCATGCGCGCGAAACGAGATATAGGAGTCAGTAGAATATGGGGACAAAAGTTGTTAACAAATTTTTGTGGACTTTTGTCCGGGGGGGTTAGTTGTTTCTTCTTTATAGAAGCTATATTAGGGCATTGAGGATATGGTTGGTTAAACCGGTTAGGATTTCAAGAAGGGCGTCACATACTGCTCCTAAAATTTTTGGGGAGCACCCCCGGACCTATTGTTAATTTCCCTTGGGTATCGGGATGTCAAAACTTGTGATGAACTTGTCATATCTCACATTACGTTACCGCAAAGGTATTAAGTTCTTCTTAAGTTTCGATATCTCACGTTACCTATCAGTTTCAATCATTTGTCGTAAAGCCATTTAAGCTGCCTTGCGTTTTTTTTTTTTTGGCAAACGCAGTTTGAGAATTTCACGGTGTATTTTTACGAATGGAGACATTTTAAGAAAGTTAAATGGGACGGGAAAGTTTGTGTTTTAATATGAGCGATATGGCAAAGCAAAATTGCGTTTGTTCAATTTTGATTCATTGCTATTACGGTTTGATTATGCAATAGTATGGGAAAGACGTCATAGTTTTGTTAATTTAGCTACCGTGCACAAGGATATTTTGCGGGTCGCGGAGACAGCTAAAATTTTTGCTGGAAGGAAATGTTTGCAGATTTCTGGTGAAGTATAAATAAAATCCAAGGCATCGGTATTAAACTGCAATTTTACTTCCTGACCGGAGGTTGTATAGTTCCCATAGTTATGGTTGCTGTTCTGGCGCCAATATGAACATAAACAACGAGAAAACTAGTGAGTGAATTATTGTACCTTGTTGTAAAAACGTATCAGTATTATGATAACAGTCTGCTTCTTTTGAGGACGTGTCTGGAGTTGAATCGGGAATACAAATGACTGTTGTACCGGTCATCTAGGAGTTCACTGTTATGAGAGTTATGAGTTATGAGAGTTCACCGTTCTGTAAAATGAGGACCGGATGGCGGCGGATGGCGGATGGCGGACGGCGGATATTAAAATGCGGATAACAAAATGCGGATGATAAAATGCGGATGAAAAAAAAAACAGAAAAATAATTCCTTACGATTTTTACCAAAAAAACAAAAAACAAAGAAACAAAAGAAGCAGAAATAACTTTAAAATGGCACGAAACAAAAACACGAAACATAAACTTTATTGTCCAAACTGTCTTCAAGTTCCACTTCATGCCTCACTCAACCCTAGTTGGAAAATATATGAATGTTGCGTTTCGAGTTTGACCGATTGTGCAGTCTGCACGTGTTTGAGGATGGAGTCCGACGAGTGTGACGATTACGGGCTTTTAAAATCTGTGTTTAGGAAACGGTAAGTTAGTAGAGTTCTTAAATTCGATTTAACTTCACCTGTTACTTTGCTTCACAAACAATTTTTTCTGACTTTTTATTCGTGTTTGTATCTGGTTCGTTGAAGAGTCAGGAAGGTGATGCAATTGAGTGTTTTTATCATAGATATGTTAAAAGGGTTAATTACTACACTAGTTTCCGTTATGGATATCTTTGGAATGCATGTATTCAGATAAGACCTTTTTGAGTGTTCCACTGTCACGATCATTCATTCCTGTGTTATCCTTTGTGAAAGCAAGAGCAACAATTCCGACCGCCATTACTGTGTCGATCCAGAACTGTTGCCATGTGATGCTTGTCTTGATGCTTGTGGTGCAGTGTGTTTTGGGGAATTCTTCCATGCCAAGTTTCCTCCTTTTATTGCTAGTCAATATTTGAACATTAACCAGCTCGAACTGCTTACAATCAGGTCAGCGTATACGCACTGAACAATCAACGTTCAACGAACGCCTTCATGCAGCGTTGTCTACGTGAAATTTGGTTGTTGCTGTCTCTTAACAATATCCGTTTATCTGCGCGTTACATTAGCGGGAAGTCATAGTCTAACGTTTTAGCGGATGCGTTGAGTCGTTCTCACTTACACTCCTCGTACTCAGACTATTTGCAGCATGCCGTAGCTACCTTGAACCTTACCCAAGTATTTCCTAGCGACTCTGTGTTCGTTTTTAATGTATATTAAGTAGCTACTTCCATTTATTTTCATAGATCCTTATTAAGTTTATTGATTTTTCTTTCTTTCAATCTGTTTTTCAATTTTATCTCGCAGATCACATCGACGCTTTGCAGCAGTATTTAGGAACTATCCAGGTCCATGGCTTTTTGCGACTCCACAAAGCGCTCTATGAGATGCTATATGCGAACATATTTATTGTTTTGCCAATATTTCGATTTCTTGCCTTTCCCAGTTTCCAAATCCGTTTATTTGCTTTATTTAGTTTTTTTTGTCACGTTCTTTAACGTCATACCGTTCGATCGTTAATTATTTGAGCATTATTTCACATATTAACCGCTCGTGTGGTGCCAGTTTTGCCTTTCTTGACGATTTAATATGACGTTTATCTTGCCAAACGAGCGGTGCGTCGGATCTTGGGTGATTGTGTCGCACGAAAAGAACCGATCACTGTTGAGATCCTTTTACAATTGTCCCGTCTTTTCGATTTAGATAATCATTTGCACGTCTGCATGCGTGCTTTATTTTTAGTAGCCTTCTTTTCTTTTTTACGTATCTCTAATTTAGTAGTCTGAAATTGGCGATTTCCAGGCGTGTTTTTTGACACTATCTAGCATGACTTTCACACCGCAAGGGGTTTTGTTGCGCATCACGCGCACTAAGACACTCCAGTTTCGGGAGCGGGTTTTAGAAATTCCCTTGCCGTTTATTCCCGGTTCGCCCCTTTGTCCTGTCACCGCGCTTAGGCAGTATTTAGCTAGTGTACAATTGTCGCCCTCTTCACCATTATTCGTTTGTCAATCTCGGGGATCGTACAGGCCTATCTTGGCTCACCAGTATAATGCTCTTTCAGCCATTAGGTTTAATCCCGCACAGTATTCCTCACACAGTATTCCTCGCACAGTTTTCGTCGCGGAGGCGCTACATTTGCTTTTTGTAATCGAGCGCCTACAGCTTTTATTAAATCGCATGGCGATTAGAAGAGTGACGCATATTTAATCTATCTCACTCTTTCCAACGAAAATAACTTTAAAATTCTCCATTCTATCACAACCAGACTCTCTCCCACATCGTAACTTCTTCTTCTCAAACCCTTTTTTTA
The DNA here is from genome assembly GCA_022457155.1 of Cladopsammia gracilis. Taxonomy (NCBI): domain Eukaryota; kingdom Metazoa; phylum Cnidaria; class Anthozoa; order Scleractinia; family Dendrophylliidae; genus Cladopsammia; species Cladopsammia gracilis. The sequence continues at coordinate 521,978 of JAJGOT010000230.1, forward strand.
TTCTTTTTCCCCTTTGGGTTTGGCGGTTTATTGAATAAACATACGTTTAACCCCATCTACTGAGTCTGTTTGTGGTAGTAATTGAGTGTTTTTATCATAGATATGTTAAAAGGGTTAATTACTACACTAGTTTCCGTTATGGATATCTTTGGAATGCATGTATTCAGATAAGACCTTTTTGAGCGTTCCACTGTCATGATCATTCATTCCTGTGTTATCCTTTGTGAAAGCAAGAGCAACCCCCCCCCCCACCCCTCACCCGGTTTAGGGTGTTGTTTCTTGTGCAGTATCAATTTGAATAAACATAGTTCAACATCCGTTTAACCCCATCTACTGAGTCTGTTTGTGGTAGTAATTGATAAGAAAAAGTGCGTGTGCTATAGCTTTGAAGTTGTTAACTATTTTCCTCTCGTATGTTATTGTGTTTGGCCATTTATAATCGCCAAAACGGGAATCTGAATAACTGGTTATATATATTTAAAGTTAACTTGGTCAGGGGTGAAAGAGTTTTGTTTCCTAAGTACTAGAAAATCATACTTTTCATACTTTTCACGTTTTTTAAATTTGGCTTTCTTTACATGTAGTATTTTATCTATTAAACATATGATACATATATTAATTTGAGAATATCAGTATTATAAAAGTGACAGGCCAAACACGACTCCCGCTAGTTGCATAATGTATAAAGAAACCTCTAGAATAGCTTTCCCAAGAAGGTCTACGAGATATTTGTTCCCCTTTGATCACCAAAATAGAGATGTGACAAATGCTCGATGTATTGTATGACTCTTTTATCTTTGGGATATAAATCTCTTTAATGACAGGAGGTCAGTTTACATGCTGTGCACACTCACTCCCATTTATAGAATTATTGTTTCCAGTCTATGCCTTCGTTATGCTAGTTCTCTTGGCATATGTTGGAGCGTCTTTGGCTAACTTTTGTTGCAAGATAAGTAGTGATCGGCTGCAGTTTTTGTTAATTGTTATGAATATGCTTGGATCAGTCAATCTCTGAGGCTCGATTTCCGCCGCTTTCTCTCGTCCGGTCTCTGAGCCTCTAATCTCTCAGCCGGTGATTTAGTGTCTAAGTCTGCGGTGTGCAAGACTTGTGAGAAAGTGGATCTTTATCACGGATGTAAGTGTCCAAGATCAAAGTCTGAAGCTGCCGTATCTCTACTGGAATAATGACTTCTTGCAGTTTATGTTTTAGCTCCTTGTTTTATTCTGTTTTTGAGTAGTGTTTCTTGGAGCTTGAAGAACCTCCTGATCCGTTGTTTCATAATGGCGTTCGGGATTGCATCCCGACATGGCTTGTACAGATATGGTGATCTGTTTTGAAAATCTCACGGATGCTAGTGAATTCTTACGTTTTTCCACAGTTTATTTTTTAGTATTTATCAAATTATTATCCTCAAGCTGTAAACTGCGCATTGTAAATTGGCGTAGAAATAATGGCAAAGTCCCGGGTCGGCGTCATCTAATTACCATTTTGTAAATTCAAATCTCTAAAAATAAACTCACAAACGCAACTTTGAAATCAATAAATATTTTACCATAAAACTGTTCAAAAGTGTTGAATAAATTGGATATTATATTTCGTTATTACAAAACATTGACATTCGAAGAGTGTGAGGTCACCTTCGCATTTCTCCTGGTCTTCAGATGCCAGAGTTTTATCCAGTTGGTCTAAAAGCCAGTCTTGGCTAGATAAATAAACTTGTTCAGCCGAATGGAGGTTACGATAAAAATCGCAACATTCGCGAAGAATATTTTTATCGGAAGTCACGATTGAATTGTTGGCACGCAACTCTGAAATTGAGTCGCGTGTTTGTCGCTGATTTTCAAGCTGGTAGAAATACTCCCGGGAAATACTTGGTCGGTTTTTCCCCCAGCTTTATCCACTGTTTTTTACTGCGAATGATGGCGTTTTTAGGAGATCTTTGATCTCCGCCAAACGCGTGTGATCATCTGTTGTATTTAAATTACCACGAGACAGGACTTCTCACGCTTACGCTCACGGCATCGGTAATAGGGGGTGGCCGGCAGTTTCTGGAGAAGGGTCGCACGGAGGTTCATTTTTTTGTTTTGTAGTGCAAATTAGGACCTTTGTTATTTAAACCTCACTGGGATTACAAAATTTAAATAAGAAAGGAAAAACGAAATGAGTTCTGGTAGTTGTAGTCAAATGACGCTATCGTGCAAATGGCCTATTGTGGTTACAGGGGGAGTGTCGTTGCTGGTTGCTGTAGTGGGGGTCGGGAGGCCTCTGGTGTCCCCCCTCCGGGCACTGGAGCCTCGCGGTTCGCCTCGCGGCGTTTCGCCTTCGGGGAGTCTTTAACAACGCGCTCGGAAGACTGGCACCGGTAGCATAGTATTGGCTGGCCAGTGTACTTAAAAAAATAACTCGAGCCCTTGAGTGACTTATTTGCGTGGCACTGCCTTTTGTTAACGTGTGAATTCTACGACACGGATGCCGTTCTCGATGTGCGCGTAGCTTTGAAGCAAAGCCGGCGGACTGCTCGCGCTTTGAGGTCGCCGTATTGTTCCACGAGTTGTAGCAGGTTTTCATCGGGGAATTCAACGGGAATGAAGCATGACACGTGTAGTGCTTTTTGCCGTAAAAGGCGTAAAGGGATAACGCGGCTTTCGCAGTCAAAGCCCGATGCCGCCAACCGCGTGGCCGATTCTGTCCCAACGATTTCTTCCTTAAAGTTCGGTAACAACTGCGCTATACTGAGCGAGTCAAGATCCAGGTTTTCCTCCACTATCAAGCGGACAGTAAGTTCTAGTGTGGGCGAACGGCTGGTGTGCGGTACGCGCGGCCATCTCCACGTAACGCGAGGGCGAGAAAACTCGCGAGACCAAAACCCAAATTGAAAAGCACGCACTCACCAAAGCGAAGACAGATGGTTACAAGACGCTTTCTTGCTTGTGGTGAAAAAACGGCACCAAATCTTGTGAAAAAAAGCTCTCCTTAGTCGTCGAAGTTGAGGATTATTCTGGCTTTTGGTCTTGAAAAAGTGGAGCACTGATGAGAAAAGATCCCCAATGCTGTACAGAGAAGTTGTTAGCAGAGGGGCACGGGTTCCCCTCCTTTTGCAAAAAAAAATAATGATGATGATAAGGCCCAGCCTATAACATTTTCTAAACATGTCTATTGTATAACCAAATAATAGGACCCCATTTTAGTTACTAGCGTGAAAATGTAAATAACTTCTGTAAAAATGCAAGGACCACTAGAACAAACAGTAGCAATATATAGCTGGACCGTTACTTGTTTATTAGCCTATCGTGTGCCAGCAATTTATCTTAGCCCTTTTTAAATATTGTAACCGTTTGTTTCCATCTTCACTAAGCTTTCCTAGCCCCTGATGAAGGTTAGTTTTGTCTAACCGAAATATCGGGCATATCTTATTAAAAGAAATCGAACAAATTTGCTGTCTGATCAGCCTTTTATGTTAAAGTTGTTTTTTTTTTGAAAATGTAAAGCCCATTTCGTGAACATAAATTTCTATTGGCTAATATGCATCATGTGATGTTTTCATGTACGTATTTTAAGTAGACTTAATCTAAAGGTGCGCTACAACGGCATCTTTACCATATTCACTATCAATTCTTCTATTTTGTTTTTATTAACCACACGTTCTAACGCTTTAACGAGATGGCTTTAAGAGCCCTTTGATTGTTTGAGTTTGCATGCCGACACTATTAATCCCATCTCTATTATTTTCGTTCTTATGAATGAACTCTATTCACCTAGCCTCTTTTCCCACGCTATACAGTAGACTCTTTAGAAAACAAACCCCACCAAATCTCAAGAAAGTGCATGACCGACAACAGAAACCCATAAGTGGGTTGAAACGTGCAACGCGCATTCACAGCTTCCGAATATTCATTTTTTGCTTAGTACCATATTTGGAAACCCCTCGGTCCAGTCTTTACGCGAGTGCTCTGAGTGCTGGTTGCGTGTCGGTTGCGTGAGTAATGTTGTAAACACGCAATATTGAAACAATGGTATTCATAACATGTTTATAAAGTTTCACAACGTAGGGTTTTCCCCCGAGGGAAAACCCATTTTTCCGAATTCGTCAAAAAGAAAAAGACAAGCCAATGGCAGAGAAGAAATTTCGAAGTCGAAGAGAAGAGATTCAAGAGAAGTTCACCAAATGCAAAAACGTGTTCTCCCAATCGCTCTCCAAAACAAACAAAATGGCGGCCGCGCTCAAGCAGTTGCAGTCCGGCTTTTCTCCAGAGGAATCCCCGCTTGAAGTCGCTTGGTCATCGCATTGGCTACAAGTTTTCGCCGATTCAAAAAGGTCAATTTCAAGGCCGACTGCGCGGATGGCTTCCACGCATTCGGCAAATCGCCGAAGACAACGAGTTGTTGTTTTTGGAGAAGAAGACCCGCGATCGCACCAAGGTGTTTGGAATTGTTTCCAAAGCTGAGTGCGATGACAACGCCGTATGTCCTCTTCGCCTTGTTTGTGACGCACTTGGAGTCTACAAAATTGAAGTTTTCTTTCTTGTCAAAGAACGTGGGCGCTTCAGGTCTTCTGAAGATGTGAAGGAAATTTTGCTGAGATTGTTTGGACCAAATTCTCCGTTCACAGTATGTAGGGGAATCCCGGACTACGAAGAACACGGAAAACATTTGGGCTACAGCCTAAAAAATGTACGAAAATGGGAAATGCCATTCAAGCGTGTTGACAGTGACAAATGCGAGTTATTGCACAAGCCAAAAAACAGGAAATGTCGAACTGGGGATGTGCTATATGATGTCTGTACCCCGTGCAAGAAATTGCACCGTAATCTCTGCGAGGCATTATCAAGGCGAAAAGGGGAAGGGGATGACAGCAGCTGCTCGCGTACAAGCCCGTCATCAAAGTGCAACTGGAAATTTTGAAGTCCAAAGTCTGCAAAAAAACGACGGAATGCCTTGTCATCGAGAAAGAGGAAACTGGAAAGGGAAGTTAGAAAACTGAAATCATCCCTCAGTGTTCAGCAGGACCAGGAGATGAGGAAGATCGTAAACACCATCGAGAAAGACTTTGGTTCGGAATTACAAGGTGTCATTGATGACTCATCCAAAAGAGGAAATGGAAAGGCAGATATACTGAGAGCTGTGTGGAAACAAGATGTCAGTGACAGGAAGGAGTTTTGGAATGACCAAAGGAGAAACAGTGAGCAAGCCTATTTAATTTTAAGCTTCGAAATTCATAACAAAAATTAAAATCACATAAATGATCAATCAGTGCTACTACGATGCTTTAACTGAATTTGTAGAACTCATATTTGGTATTGTCAATTTCATTTCGCCATACAATAATATAATCTTAAAATTACTGCAATCCTTAAACAATATCATGCTCTCAACATGTGATAATTTGTTTATTACATATTCCAAAAACAAACAAACCGCCAAGTAACAGTCAAACAAAGTCAATGAAGTATACTTTTAACAATTCTAACCGGTGCCCGTGTGGGTCATTTGTGTGGAGGGGTGGGGGGAGGTACTTGGGTCAATTTCTGCTGGGTATGTGCCAATGGCCTCTTAGAACCCTACCCCATTATAGTCTACTCTGTAGCCAATTATGGACCCCATGGTGATCCCAACTTAGTCACGTTTGCTTATGCATCTACCTTATAAACCCTTTCAACTATGTCATCCTAAAATGAATTGACACATTTGTAAACACAATTCTTCCCATTTTTTATACCTAAAATCCCTACTTGCCAGAATTTTTTTACCCCAAATTCCCAAAAATGTGTGATCCCATTCTAGTATTGAATTGCCACCCCATCCAGCAGCACATCCCCATTAGCTTCTTACTAGGAGGTACCCTCTCCCAGAACCCATGAAGTGATATCATATCATTTCACTGCAGCTAAGTGATATCATATCACTTCACTGCTGTCAATTTTATTTACTGTTCTCAGTTGAACCCGTAACCCATTACACCTGTGAGGGGTGTCACTTAAGTGTTACAGCTGTGAATTAAGTGTTTCAATAAAAAGTTTAGTAAGACCTTTTGGCCATGTGCCACATTGTTACGGCTGTTAACTGAAATAGAACAGTTGATTAAAAAGTTATGGAGAACCCTGCATGATATGTAATAAAAATCTTTTCTTGTAGAAAACGGTAGCAATGGTAATAGATGGAGTACTATCACTTATCGTATGGCCCTTGCAGTGTTCTGCAGAAGTCCTGCAGCCTATGAAGCTTTGGCAGGCTTTGACATTTTACAGTTACCATCCCAAGAATCCTTAAAGCACTTGAGGTCAGGCTACTTCCAGGCAGATGGTCCCAACTGGGAAAATTTAGAAGAGTCTGCTAAAGACTATAATGCACTCAAAAAGGAAAAGAAGGGCAATGGTCTTCCAGAGCCACAAGGTTGGGGTGTGTTGATTGGTGACGAGGTTAAAGTTGTGACTAAAATTCAGTGGAACTCTAGAAATAACGAGTGAGTGTTATTTTGAACAAAATATCCATTTCTTATTAGTTTATACCATCCAGTATTATAATTTATCCATTCAGCATGGAGTTTTAAACTTGGAAATATTATTTGTGTTCATATATATGTTGTAGTTCAATTTTATCCCTGGTTCAATCTTGATTTCCCAATGTTATTTCTATGTTAATATATGATGAATATAAAACAAAGGAAAATCAAAATTGAACCAAGGATAAAATTGAACTACAACATATATATAGACAGTTAATTGAGAACAGAAATTTCACAATAAAGATACGAGTGAAAATGTGCCCCAGCTGGGGCACATACAAATGATATTATGTACATCCCTGCATTTTACTGTCTTACATATTTTCAACCACCTCTAATAATTATGACTTAAATACATGTAAATTAAAATTTATATTTATATTTATATTTATATATATATATATATATACAATGTGCCCTCCCGGTTATTACCATAATGGCTTTATGGCAACTCCTGAACTTGGGCACAGGATGTACGGTTACACATTGTTGGATTGCATTGTGGAGTCACGAGAGTGCTCAAACTGCGAGCAGTGAGCGAAGCAATATGCCAATAGTGAACACCTCTTACGAGGCTCTCCACCCAATCCAGAGAGTGCTCAAACTGTATGAACAGTGAGCGTAACATACATTATGTATACAATGTGCCCTCCCGGTTATTACCATAATGGCTTTATGGCAACTCCTGAACTTGGGCACAGGATGTACGGTTACACATTGTTGGATTGCATTGTGGAGTCACGAGAGTGCTCAAACTGCGAGCAGTGAGCGAAGCAATATGCCAATAGTGAACACCTCTTACGAGGCTCTCCACCCAATCCAGAGAGTGCTCAAACTGTATGAACAGTGAGCGTAACATACATTATGTATACAATGTGCCCTCCCGGTTATTACCATAATGGCTTTATGGCAACTCCTGAACTTGGGCACAGGATGTACGGTTACACATTGTTGGATTGCATTGTGGAGTCACGAGAGTGCTCAAACTGCGAGCAGTGAGCGAAGCAATATGCCAATAGTGAACACCTCTTACGAGGCTCTCCACCCAATCCAGAGAGTGCTCAAACTGTATGAACAGTGAGCGTAACATACATTATGTATACAATGTGCCCTCCCGGTTATTACCATAATGGCTTAATGGCAACTCCTGAACTTGGGCGCAGGATGTACGGTTACACATTGTTGGATTGCATTGTGGAGTCACGAGAGTGCTCAAACTGCGAGCAGTGAGCGAAGCAATATGCCAATAGTGAACACCTCTTACGAGGCTCTCCACCCAATCCAGAGAGTGCTCAAACTGTATGAACAGTGATCGTATATATATATATAAAATTATATCTTACAGGTCAAATTTGATTTCAGGTTAATTTGGATTTTCCGTTGTTCTTTTCTATGCTAATATATGATAATGAATATCAAACAAAGGAAAATCAAAATTACCCGTAAATTAAATTTATAGACCAAGCTGTAACACATATATCAACTGACGCTTTGAATACCAGAACCTCAAAAATCATTTCTGCTCCAACTAGATTCATTGGCCATTCCCTCACTCCTGATGAAATGGTCTCTTTACATGATGTTTATGAAGAGTTGGACCCTTCTCGAAGAAAGATGAGGGCATCATATGTATTTCAGTTTTTATGGCGGGATCTAACCAGCGAATTTGATGTCATTGGTCCGTACTTCAAGAGTGAAATGGGCATGAAACATCAGTTTGTGATGACGTGCATACTTACCACCATACATGCATTTCATCTCCATGGATTTGAAGTCATGGCCATTGTACTTGACGGGGCAAGCACAAACTTGGCGGCAATGAAGTATTTTACTATGGGTAGAGCTGGTGCGTATGGCATGAATGAAGACCCTGCTGTGGCAGAACCACATCACATAAAACCATGGTGGACAAATCCATTCACTGGAACAAAGATATTTTTTATTCCTTGCCCATCCCATGAGGTAACAGTTATGAAGACAGAAGTTACATGTAGTTTTACATTTCCTTAACCTTCGGACATACATACAAACTTATACCCCCACCTGGGTACGGGGGGGGGGGGGTTTGATTGCAACCCCTCCCCTGGGTTTTTGTGGTGTTACAACATTTAGGAAATATTTTACCTCTAATAGATAGCCTGTCATGTGATCTACAAGATAAGGTAAATGTTATGGGTTATGTTGTCAAATTACCAACTGCTGTGAGTTCACCGCTTATCATTAAAAAAATAATTATGACTTCAGTTGGACTAATATTTTGTTTTGTGACTTAATATCTTTTAATAGTTGAAAAGCATCATCGCTGCACTGAATTCTTCTAAACCAAATGGCAAGAAGCACTTCAACCTTTGGGATACTAACTTTGGGTGGAGACAGATCATTGGGATATGGAATAGAGAACTGGGTAGAGCTAGAAGGAATACTATGCTGAGGGTACCAGAACTGAAATACCGCTACGTCTTCAGAGATTCCTGGACCAGACTTAATGTGAGACCTGCTAAAGTAATGCAGGTAACTATGCAACTGCATCTCAAATATATTGGAGTGGAACTTATTAAATACTATCTATCAACCTTGCTTTTTTGTATCAGCTTAAGTCATCAAGAGTGTATTTTATTTATTTTGCACAATTATCTCTATCATATTCCTTGCTGCATGCCTATTTCTCAGATCAGCTGAATTGGTGAAGCTTATTACGGTTTTATTTGTAATTTAAAGAGGATTTAATTTTAGAGTATACAGTGTGCATGTTTTTGTCATGCAGTTCTGGCTGCATGTACCAGCAGAAAACTGAAGAGATCATTACAGTCATAGTTTGATGTTAAAAGCTACTGATGATAATATTATGTTTTCATATGTACACTTGTTATATAGCTGGAGTTTTTCTTAATACAACGCGCGCGTTGATTGGTTGATTCATGGTCACATGACATCTAACAAACAAACTGTTTCCCGCCAATTGTGCTAAGCGGGCAACATTTGCGAAAGCGGGCAACAATTTTGACGTCAGAGGGTAACATTGCACTGTTGCCCGCTAGTGCATGTGATCAGACCGTGACAAAAGGTGGCATAATTATGATGGATCGAGCGCTCGGCGCGTTTTTCAAACTGTCTTGTGTTGTGTGTTTTTTTTTTGTGTGTTGCTATATAACAAATCACTTAATGACTGATCCCTCGGGAAACAGTGAATTTTGTTTCCCTCGAATCTCAATGTTTCCCTCGACTTCGTCTCGGGAAACATCGAGATTCTCGGGAAACAAAATTCACTGTTTCTCTCGGGACCAGTCATTAAGTGTTTAATGTAGAATGACTGCATTAACCTTATGGAATTAAGGAATAATTTGCTAATTACTTTTAATGTATTCACCCATCATTAGCAAGATCATGTCATTGGAGAACTAAAGGAGTATCAGGCTACAGGTCCCCCTGATGCTGACAAGGTGTCAATGACTGTGTAGTATCTGGAAGCTGCACAGTCATTATTTGAATTTGGTGTTCTAAGTCACGAGAAGATCACAGATGTGAACAGTCCTGTTCTTCGCAACATGGAGGAAGGATTTCTATTTTTTGTGGGCTGGGCAGACTATTGCTATGGTGAAGGTAGTGAATGCCTACTATTGGTAGTCATACAGTGAATTAAAAAAAATGCAGAACAATTACGTAGCAAGCTACTTCTGACTCAGATCAGTACCAATTTTATTGTTGTAAACATTTCAGCTTAAGGATACTTAAAAACATTTCAGTTTGAGGATACTTGAAATATGTTACTAGTGTATTACAAAAATCCTTGGCTCTGTCTACATGTACATTAATGGCATATACTAAGATCACTAATGACTTGCAAATTTCTGTTTGCGACAAGAATTACTACAAACATGCAAGTTATTTATACTCATCGATACATGAAAATACATTGTAACCACAAGAAATTCTTCTGATGCTGCTAGTATTTAGGTTTTATATCACTTAATCACAGAGGATAATTCTATAAGCTTAACACAGGGTTGTCAAAGAAAGCATATGCAGTATTGTTTTGTCATTTTGATCACTGCATCGGTTTACTAACTAAAGCTCACCAACTTGTGACAAAAAAAAATTGCTCACTCCATTTGTCTTCCATTTTGTTAAAACAGGTAATGACCTTCTTACGCCCAAACAGACAGTGTTCTTGTCATGGCAAGTAAGTGATTGTTACCAGTTTTCTTACTGTTCATTTGTTATACATTAATACTAAAGTGCAACTTAAGATGGTTTCTAAACTAACTATACTCTTGCATTACAGACATGGGACCTGCTCAGATTAATGTACTATGGATTTCGTGAGCTTTGCCATGATTTCTTTGAGCGATTTCCAGGGTTCTATCTTATTCCACTGAGGATCAATGGGAGTGCGATAGAAACAGTTTTTTCACAGCTACGATTTTCCACAGCAGGAAATCTAACTGCATGCAACTATGGCTATGCCCTTTCCTCGCTTACACTGAAAAGGTTCCTTCATGGACACCGAGGCAAGTTCAAGTACAGGAACACGAGGTTGTATGTAAGGCAGCGAAGAATCAAAAGACGAAAAAATGGAGTATGAACATTGGTATTTATCCTGTCTATCACTGGAGTTTATTTGCTTAAATTCAATTCTTTCAATGAGGAGCATGCATAACATTTCATGTCAGTCAATCAAGCTAAAATTGTGTACCTTAACAATGAAGATAGAAAATTGGCTGATAATATGCTCTGTAGTGCAATTGAAAGTGATGAAAGCTGCTGTCAGAAACTCAAAGTTTCTGAAATGTGCATAATTTAGCTTAAAATGAATTATTACGCTTGCAAGCACAATTCAGCAAATATTCTCATACATTTATATGCATCCCAAAGGGGAACAAGACCACTGACCTACAGTAGCAAGGAAATGTTTCAAGTAGAAGAAATGTGATGGGAAGCTTGATTGCCTGATAACGAAATGAGATGCCAGAAGAGGACAAATTCAAAGCTAGATTATGAAACAATATCCAGTCAGACTCCATCAGTGCTAAAAGGACAGCGCTCAAGTGTTTGTAATGGAACAGACAGTATAAATAATACAAATGTTTACACCTAATCAAAAACTTGTATATATTAGAGTGGTCAAATACAGTAATTGTTTTTTCTTAACAATTTGGATGTGAAGGGGTGGCTATTGGTAAACAAGAGACTTTGCGAGATGGTAAGACTAATATATTTTCTGCAAGCCAGAGAGTTTCTTAGCTTTGCAAAAGAACTTGAGATTCTGAGATGGCTTTGCAAAAAATAATAAGAGACTGCGATGCCCGTGACATTTGATTAGAATGCTGCGAGACGTGAATTTTTTGAAGGACAATTCACCACCCCTATAACCGTGTACACCAATATTATCAATGTACAGTAATCTTAACACTTGTTTAATATGTAAATTACCTATGATGTAATTTTTGTTCCAAAGGGTTCAGAGTACCTGAATGTGCAGGCTACCCTATGCAGTTAGTGCATTAAATTAGTTTTGAATTTAATTGTTTAGTTCATCGGTGGTTCATGTTGAATACCACAGCAGTAAACAGCGGGTATTTTTTACATGCTTATTTTTTCGCAATAAAATGTACATAACAATAGCAGAAACCCCCTTACACCGTATGGGTTTCTGACGACACATATATTTAATACTTCTCTGAAAATGCCACACAGAAATTTACATGTTTTTTTTACCATAGTAGAAGTTCACTACAAAGATTTAACCCATCTTTTGACGGAAAAGTAGAAATGAAATGAAAGCAGCACTCCCAGCATTTTGGGGATGGTTTCCCTGTTAAGAAAAAAAGTGAAATCTGGTAACATAACTGGTTTGAACCTATGAGTTTGAGTAGTTTGTCTCATGTGATAATGTCTGGGTAAAGGTATGATAGTCCTAAAAAGGACTGCTGATGACTAATATTTTGAAATCCTGTGACTTATTCATTTATAAATAAATAAACTTTTAAGGCATTTATTTTATGGAGTATAGACATGATATCTAAATAGCAGCCTTTCCTTCCTTTTCCCCCTAAAATTTAAGTACCTGTAAGATTTCAACTGCAAACTACTTCATTTCACCCGTGCCCCAACTTGACTAGTGACTAGGAAACTGCCTAGCTATTCTCACAATGTGGTGACTAAGTTATAAAGCTGGTGAACTCTACCAGACACGAGTTCTTGTGTTTTGTCTAGGGCTGCATAAACACATAAACCGTTTTCTATTATTTTCTTAACCCTATTCAGCATTGGGGGGGGGGGGGCACAAAGTGCCCGTGCTAACTTTCAACATTCATAACTTCTTTAATATGTATTCAAATGCCATCAAACTTTGTGACTTTTCCTAAAATTTATCTGGCAACGATTTCATATGACAATTTATTGATCACGTGACTTGATGTTTCCATGGCAACAAGATTTTGACAGCCATGTTTTTTGAAATTTGCATATTTGTACCTTTGAATAAAGAAAAACAATGTTTATTGGTATAAATTTTATATTTTTACATCATTTAGCATTAATTTTTATTTATTGGTTTTGATTAATTTTGAGTCAATTTGGACAGTTTTTAAGAGGTTTTAAAAATTTCAGAAATCCAAGATGGCGGCCGTATAGCTAATTACCTCATACAGTCAAACCTCTATTAAGCAGTCACCCTCAGGGAATAGCCAACTGACCACTCAATAGGGGTGACTGCTTAAAAGAGGTCAAGTTTACAGTAAATAAGGGAGCGATTTAATTCTGGGGGATTTGTTAAGTGACCGCTTAATAGAGGGTGGCTGCTTAATACAGTGCTGCTTAATACAGGTTCGACTGTAACTATGTCATATGACGTCATTGTTCCATTGTGCGGACCGCAAAGAAGACAGTTTTGGACGTGCTATGTACCCTCTAGGTTCCCCCCCCCCAGGCTCAGGAACTCGAAAAAAAAAAAAGCCCCGGCTGAATAGGGTTAAAAACAATTTTTTTCAAATACAATTGTTTACATATAGTATAATGCAAACATGAGAGGAAGTTTTGGAGAGTTCAAAGTTCATGTAAATCTGAACTGAAGGTGAAGGTCTACATTTACATACATTGTAAGTACTTCCAGAAAACCACTTATGGGTTCCTAGTACTTCAAAATTGTCACTAACCAACCATTTCCTATTTCCTTAAATAAAGAGTGTGTGTTGTTATACATGCAAGGGGGGCCTCTGAACATGTTACATTTTACCCTTTTTGTCAAGACCACAAACTTTTAGTTTGGCTCTCAGCATAGTGTCACGCTGCAGAGATTTACCCCGTTTTTCTTCTTCCAGAATTTGCAGACTTTTCAAGAAAGCTTTGCATTTTATGTTAAACAACTTCTGCACAAAGTCTTTGAGAAATGGATTTAGGACATTTTTGCTCTCCTTGACTCCTGCCTTTGCAATGCAATGGAATATCTGGGACTTGACATCTAAATTACATAGAAGTTGGCTTTCTGCGATTTTAAACAAGTTCTTCCCGTAGCTATTATATGCATGAAAATTGACAACTTTCCCAAATGCCTCTGAAAATGCCTGGAGGGGTGGTACCAATTCTTTTGTCATGACCAGAAGTTTCCTGTTTTGGTGATTCATGCCTGGTGGAATTTCATTCCTGTCTGTTTCCTCCAAAGCCTCTACTACTTTAAGTTTTCTCTGTAGGATATTCATTACCGCTTTTCTCGGTTTAAACTTAATTTTTTTCCATGTAATTTTTTTAATGAGAAAGAGAGCAGACGAACCCATTCTGTAAATTGATATCAAGTTCTCCTTGCCTGCGGATTGATGCTTATCCTGTTCACAACCTTCCTGCTCTCTATCTTCCTCTGATACCTTCTCACTATATATAAAACTCCAGAAGACGTCTTTAACAGCAGTAACTAAACAAGTTGTAAGTCTACCGCTAAAGGTTGTCGCGACCAAGCAAAGCTCCTCACTAACCGATGTAACGCACAACTCTCGTACGCATCGGGTTAGTTCGTGGTCGTCATTGTTGATAATGTCCCCCATTACAACAACCCACTTACTTAGCAGTTTAGGCAACCGATCAGAACCTTTTTCACTTCGGAAAAAGACCAGCAAAGAACTGAACAAACCTTTACAAGCAGCCGCAATTCTTGCATTACTGCGAACGGCTGCCCACATCCCTTCCGAAGTTGCATCTTCTTGCAGTCGCAGCGGTTTCTGCCAGTTCGCTTCAACTAAACGTTTTACATTATCAAAAATCTCAACCTCCGTTTTTTCTCCGAGTGTTCTAACCAGCTCACTTAATCGAACTTTCGACAGCTTTTTGGGACTTTTTTGTTTTCCTTTTTCTCGCCCGCCTTTCCGTCTTGTGTCCGCCATTTTTAAGCTTGCGCGGGAGATCGGAATCAAGTTGTTCTAGCGAATTGATTGGTTAATATTTTTATCTTGATTTTCCAAATATGGTTGTAACAACTTTTTAGCAAATTGAATAATCGGAAGCTTGTTTTGAAGCGTACAAGAGACAGTTGCACGTTTCAACCCACTTATGGGTTTCTGCCGACAACTAATAGGGCATGTTTAAACATACCACCCTATTGTTTAACCAAGATGGCTATTATACCATTCTTTTACCGTACCATGACGGCTACTATTTAAATAGAAAGTGACTACAGACTGTCTTTCATAACTCGCTTTGAGAACGCTTTGTCCACAGTGCAACAGAAAACTGAAAAAAAAATGGAAGCAGCTGATAATCTGGTGCCGAGAGATGACTGTGAGCTTGACCGTGCTTGTTTAAACACTACTGAAAGCTTAGAAGGTGGAAATTAGGTAGCAATGGATGATGAAAGAGACGATTGGGCTTGTTTAAATGCTTTAGCCATGTTTGAAAGGGTGGAGGCGTTTCAAAATCAACTCCTTCAAAGCAGTGGGGGTATTACGAATACCGACCAAGAGGGTTTATTTCAATTTGATTTGAATCCTGTGGAAACTAAAACTACAGTGCGAATGGGGGTTAAACAGCAACGGTTTACCACACGTTTGCATCAAACTGGCAACACTGTTCAACACCACCACCTCGTACGCAAACTACAAAACGGCTTGAGAAGGGCCATGAACAATCTCTTAGAACAAGAGCAAGTGGGAGATGACGACCGTTTGTTTTTTGAATTGAGTTCGAACCGGCTCAATTACAACTTTGGTAGCTGGCAGTTGAGAGGGCACGATTGGTGTAATGGTTCAAGGCATGTGGAGGGAGATTTTCAGCGACTGGCCAATTCGTTAAACAGCAACAAATCCTTTGAACTCGATGATTCTTTCAATGTTACATTTGTCCATGTGCAAGCACCCCCGCGCGGATCTGGTAGAAAACACAAGCTTAAACCTGGACACCGACATCCTGATGTGTTTCGTAAAATTAAACAAACAGTGATTACCATCAAAAACAAGGATGAAATCTGCTGTGCGAGAGCACTACTCACAGCCAAAGCCCATGCCAATTGAGCGTTTAAGGCAGGGTTTACACATACAAGAAAAAGAAGCGGGTAAATTGCATTCGGAAGCAGGAGTACCAATTGGACCGTGCGGCTATCCCAAACTAGTGAAATTTGCCAACACGCAGACTTTAGGGGGCTACCAAATTATTATTGTAGACGCTGACTGTGGTTTTAGCCCCAGTAACATTACCAAAGAGAGGGAAGACTGTCCTCAACTGATTTTGCTGTATATGGATGCACATTTTGATGTACTTAAATCCATGCCGGGTTTTATGGGTGCTAGTTATTGGTGTGAGGAGTGTTTCAAACCCTACAACAATAAAGACGAACATCAACATCCAGTTGCTAGCTGCAACGCTTGCTTCCAAAAAGACTGTGAAGAAAACAAAACAGGGCGCGAGGCGAAACGGCTAAACTTCATTGTGGTAGCTGTAATCTGTTTTTCTTTGGAGAGAACTGCTTAGAGAATTATCGCATGTTTAGTGTGAAAGGAGAGGAAGTGGGCGAAGAGACCTTGGCTGTGTGCAGCTAACGCAAACGGTGTCGCAGTTGTTTCAAGACCGAAAAGAGTTTGTTTGACATAAAACATCATCATTGTGGGTACATGCAATGTGCCTCTTGTGAACAGTTCATTAACATTCAAACCCACCGTTGTTTTATCCAGATATGCAGGAACGCGAAAGACATGAAGCCAATTTAAGAGTGTATGTCTGAGAAAACCAGGCAGAGGTCGGAAGAAGGGGGTCGGCCGATCTTCGCCGTATTTATGTTGGATGTAGGACTTATCCAACTAGTTACCATGGTAACATTTATTTGTTGATTGACTTTGTTGTTTTCAAGAACAGACCACCCCCTCAAAAAATGCCCTCAGCAGAATAGCGAAACTGTGATTTTAGGTCAACTTTAGCGGTCTGTATCTCTCCATATGTTCAAGCAATAGATGCAATTTCATATCAATATAACACATGCCCTTTGGCAATTTTAATGGGTATGTCAAACAATGTTCACTGTACTTCCGACACGTTTTGTGGGCAAAGAAAGAATGCACACTTCGCGACATTTTCAAAACTCGAAAAACTACCCATTTTAAAAAGCCCGTTTCTCAAGGGTCCGGGAAAATATAAAAATAAAACAACTTGCATGTTACTCACCATACATAGCAAGATATCTTAAGCCAGAGTTGAAATTGGTACACTGAATTTAAAACTCTTTTCAGTTCGCTGTTTTTACCGCTTCCGTGGATTTTGGCTCCCCTGGGTTAATTACAGTCACGGTGTCAATCGAATTTTCCGGATTTTGCCATTTTAGTGTGTCCAAAATGTGTGTAGAGCTAATAGCTATGGTTCCAATTATGATTCCTTGTATATAAAACTAACTTCAAGCAAGAAAGAAGCAAAGAAACGTTGCACAAGACGATTGCGTGACAGCAGCTGAACACGTAGTATTCGAAGCAAGATTGTCCGCGTTGACGAAAAGGATGTTAATGACTTCCTTGAATTTGACTTCTGTTTCATAGAAATTGTTTCAAACATTCCATAAATGAGTCCCATAATCTTCTGACTTAAAGCAGTATAAATGGCTGGTATCTGTTGCCCGCAATTTAACAGACGGAACACTGTTGATGTCCAGTCTGTCTGTTGACCTTTGCAAATTTGTGAAATAATAGGTCACGTTTCCTCTGGTTTTCATGAGTCCTGTAGCTGAGTTTCAGGTCCACCGACTCTTGGTGATTCGTCGAATGATGCTATGGTACTAAAGCAAAGAATGGTAGAAAATTTACTGAGCTTTAAACTATATATTACCAATTCAAAACTGCTAGTATCCTTCCAAGAAATGAAAACTTAGTAACCTGGCTTGATAGACCACCGGAAACGGAATTGTCACGAGGGTGGTAAAGGGGTTTTACGTGATGCGTGATTGCCTCAAAATTAGCCACGTGATGCGTGATTGTGTCCAAATTAATGGCGTGATGCGTGACCAGATAGTGTAGCGTATTGCGTGATTTGCTATTTTAGAAGCCCGTGACACGTGATTTACCTAATAGATTTTCGTGATCTAGGTGAATGCTTTCAACATCTTTTGAAAAACGAGAAAGGTATCATTCAAAGGACTCAACGTAATTGTCTAATTCAACATGTCTTGTCTTTTCTTGACTTTTGATCTTCGTGGTTGGTCCAAAACTGAAATTCAGAAACAATAGATAGATTTTCGATACTAGTTAATGGAATTAATATGTAAGAGGACTCTTCAGTGCTATTTTGTTTCGACCGCGTGGTATTCCAGCAACCTCGTTCCCAGGGTCTCTCTTGGAACGAGGTTGGTATTCCAGATTTCGACAGATTATATATACTCTCTCTTTTCGTTCTAACAAGTAGGTCATATTCAATACCTAATATGAAAATTAAGATTCATCAAGTAACATGCAATCCTTCTAGAAAAAAAAACGTCGAATACAATATTAATGCATCTAATAGGGTAGGCCTAAGTTGATTTGTTGCCATTTTAATGCCGGATTACTACTTATTTACGTAATGTGTGATTGGTTAAAAATTTTCTCCGTGATGCGTGATTTCACTTAAAAATTCGGTGTGATGCGTGATCGGTACCCCCTCTTTGCCACCCTCTGTCACCAGGAGCCATTCAGGTTTGAGTGCTAAAAAATAAAATTTCAGTTATAAGTCTCATATATTTCTTTTCTTTTCGTTACGTTTCCTAATGAAGCCAATAAATTGCAGTTTCTACTTTTATTAAATGGAAAAATATCTGGTAATTCAATTACTTGCAACTGATAACGATGTAAGTTTCACCGTGGGAACAGGAAATTTGATGGCTTTGGAAGCCATTTCAAAATAGTTCCAAACTGGGAATTAACGTTTGCGTAAAATTGAAGTGATAAAGTGATTTTTAAAAAGGATTTATTGGTATCGTTTGGTAGCACAATCGCTTGATGATGTAGCATGTTTATTTAACCTCTAATTTGTTTCACAGCGTACGTTGACAATTTCGACAAATGCTGAATAAAAAAAACGGTTGTTCAGTCAACAACCCTTACAAAACATTATTGTTCAAAAGTGATACATTAATCAGGTTTAAACAGTTGTGCTTACAACATGGCTCTTTGCTCTCCGAACACGGAACGTATTTTATTACTGCCGTTTCAAATATGAATGATTTTCTTTCACTCACTATGAAACAAATTTCGATCATGTAGAACTTCAGATATATATTTTCCTTGGCCTCATCTCCGTGATAAGTGTTTACTGAGGATTTATTTGTCTCACAAAATGTTTACACCCGGCCAATTACAGCGTGCCAGGCATAATGCACTCTCATTGGTTAGTACATTTCTCGGCAAAGTAACTGCGATCGACAACAAACAGTAAGAATGGTCGTGGACAAATGTTGAAAAATGCTTTAATCATTTTTGGTCTTCGGTTCACTCCAAATGAGGTGGAACGCAAAAAGAGCACAGGAATGTCGTGTCAATTCCGCTGTCAAGCTGTAGAAAAGATCTTAGTTCATATTTACGTTCTCTTGGGGTAAGTGGGGAGCAAAGAGACGTGTTGTAAGCACAACTGTTTAAACCTGATTACTGTATCACTTTTGAACGATAACGTTTTGTAAGGGTTGTTGACTGAACAACTTATTCAGCATTTGTTGAAATTGTCAACGTACGCTGTAAAACAAATTAGAGGTTACATAAACATGATACATCATCAAGTGATTGTGCTACCAAACGATACCAATAAATCCTTTTTAAAAATAACTCCATCACTTCAATTTTCGCAAAACGTTAATTCCCAGTTTGGAACTATTTTGAAATGGCTTCCAAAGCCATCAAATTTCCTGTTCCCACGGTGAAACTTACATCCTTATCAGTTGCAAGTAATTGAATTACCAGATATTTTTCCATTTAATAGAAGTAGAGACTTAATCAATTTATTAGCTTCATTATAGTTTAGGAAACATAACGAAAAGAAAAGAAATATATATGGGACTTATAACTGAAATTTTATTTTTTAGCACTCAAACCTGAATGGCTCCTGGTGACAATTCCGTTTCCGCTGGTCTATCAAGCCAGGTTACTAAGTGGAAGGATACCAGCAGTTTTGAATTGGTAATATATAGTTTTACAGCTCAGTAAATTTTCTACCATTCTTTGCTATAGTACCATAGCATCATTCGACGAATCACCAAGAATCGGCAGACCTGAAACTCAACTACAGGACTGATGAAAACCAGAGGAAACGTGACCTATTATTTCACAAATTTGCAAAGGTCAACAGACAGACCGGACATCAACAGTGTTGCGTCTGTTGAATTGCGGGCAACAGATACCAGCTGTTTATACTGCTTTAAGTCAGAAGCTTACAGAACTCATTTATGTAATGTTTGAAACAATTTCTATGAAACAGAAGTCAAATTCAAGGAAGTCATTAACATCCTTTTCGTCAACGCGGACAATCTTGCTTCGAATACTACGTGTTCAGCTGCTGTCACGCAATCGTCTTGTGCAACGTTTCTTTGCTTCTTTCTTGCTTGAAGTTAGTTTTATATACAAGGAATCATAATTGGAACCATAGCTATTAGCTCTACACACATTTTGGACACGCTAAAATGGCAAAATCCGGAAAATTCGATCGACAGCATCAAGAAAGTCACCGTGACTGTTATCAACCCTGAGGGGCCAAAATCCACGGAAGCGGTAAAAACAGCGAACTGAAAAGAGTTTTAAATTCAGTGTACCAATTTCAACTCTGGCTTAAGATATCTTGCTGTGTATGGTGAGTAACATGCAAGTTGTTTTATTTTTATATTTTCCCGGACCCCTGAGAAACGGGCTTTTTAAAATGGGTAGTTTTTCGAGTTTTGAAAATGTCGCGAAGTGTGCATTCTTTCTTTGCCCACAAAACGTGTCGGAGGTACAGTGAACATTGTTTGACATACCCATTAAAATTACCAAAGGACATGTGTTATTGATGTGAAATTGCATCTATTGCTTGAACATATCGAGAGATACAGACTGCTAAAGTAGACCTAAAATCACAGTTTCACTATGCTGCTAAGGGCATTTTTTTGAGGGGGTGGTCTGTTCTCGAAAACAACAAAGTCAATCAACAAATGAATGTTACCATGGTAACTAGTTGGGTAAGTCCTACAACCAACATAAATATGGGGAAGATCGGCCGACCCCCTTCTTCCAACATTTTTCAGATTTGCCCGGTTTTCTCAGACATACTCTTAATCGTAGCGGAAACGGAAGATGACGGGTTGGTGGATTTCAAAAGAGAGGATTGTGTGGAACAATTTATTGCTTGGCTTGATGATCTTGCTGAAGAGGGCCGCCCACTGAATGTCTTAGTCCACAATTTTCAAGGCTATGATGGTTACCACATTCTGAAAGAATATCGCAAGCAGAACCGGCAATTTGACCAGATTTGCAATGGGGCGAAATTACTACAAGTCAAACACAATAACATACGCTTCATTGATTCGCTCAGTTTTTTTCAAATGCCGTTATCAGCGTTTCCAAAAACATTGGGAATCACAGAACTAAGAAAGGGATATTTCCCTCATTTATTTAACACAGCGGAGCACCAAAACTATGTGGGAGAAGTGCCAGCACCAAGTTACTATTTGCCGGATTCGATGATGAGCACTGGCACAAGAGGCAGCGAGAACAGAATGTGGAATTTGACTTTCAACGAGAACTGTTGCTGTATTGTCAGAGCGACGTGCGGTTGTTGAAATTGGGGTGCTTAACATTTAAGCGTTTATTTGAGGTGCAAACAGGTTTCAATCCCTTCGAACACATGACCATTGCCTCCGCCTGTAGTCAAGATCTGCGCATGAATCGCATGGTGCCGGACAGCATCACCTCTGAACCACTGTGGGGGTGGAAGAATAACATGAACCAGTCGAAAGTGGCTTTGGAGTGGCTTTACTAGCAAGAACATGTGTTGCACGAGCAAGCGTTTATGACCATGTCTGAATTGGCCTACAACGATGGAGCTCACCCCTTACATCAAACCCGAATTCAACATGTAGGCAACACGGGCGAGTTCAAAATTCCAGAGTCTCACTATTTCGTAGATGGCTATGACGCCACGGTGGTCTAGTGGTTAGCATGGCGGACTTCCAACCTGAAGGTTGGTGGTTTGAGCATGGTCTCTGCTGTCGTGTTGTTTCCTTAGACAAGAAACTTTACTCCACACTGTCTTTCTCCACCCAGGTGTATAAATGGGTGCTGGGGGTAACCCTGCGGTGGACTAGCATCCCATCCAGGGGGGAGTAGCAATATTCCTAGTTGCTTCATGCTAACAGAAACCGGGTTAAGCTCCGGCCGTGTGGGCCAATCTTGGCTCGAGTGCGACTTTACCTTTTTTACTTTTTTATGACGCTACCACAACCACTGTACGAATTTCATGGATGTTTCACCCATGCATGCCGTAAATGTTACCCGAATCGTTGCGAACCGCACAAGCGACAATTGAACCGCTGCATGCACGACGTCTACAAACTCACTGAGCGAAAGATGCAGTTTCTGCGCACTCGAGGCTACAATATTAATGTGATGTGGCAATGCGAGTGGAAAGAACTCAAAACCACTTGACTGGAAATAGCCGACTATGTAAATACGTTGGAATTGGAAGAGGCGCTGAATCCGCGAGACGTGTTTCGTGTTTTTCGGAGGGCGTAAAATGCTGCCACGATGTATTATAAGGGCAAGCGGGACGAACAAATTCACTACATTGACTTCACGTCCTTGTACCCGTGGGTCAATAAGAAAAAAAATCTATCCAAAGGGCCATCCCGCCTTTCTATCACATCCAGGACATACGAACATTTCAGACTGTTTTGGTATTGTAAAGTGTAAGATCGAGCCGTCTCACCCCGTCTTACCGCACAAAGAAAACGGCAAGTTAACCTTTCCTTTGTGCGGTAAATGTGTTGACAACAAAATGGCAAAATCACGTTGGCATCGTTAAAGTCAGTGCAGTCACTTTCCTGAAGAGAGAGCCCTACTCGGTACTTGGTGCACACCGGAATTAGAAAGGCGCTCGACATGGGGTACCGAATAGTGTACATTTACGAAGTGTGGCATTTTCCCGAGTGCATGGAAGGTCTGTTTGAAGACTATGTCAACATGTGGCTCAAAATAAAATGAAGCGAGTGGATGGCCTGCCCGGGTAGGTGAAGACGAAACCAAGTGACAACAGTACATTGAGGACTATTACGAGCACGAACGAATATGGTTGGACTACGAAAAGATCGAATACAATCCAGGACTTCATAGTTTGGCTAAACTGATGCTAAATTCCATGTGGAGGAAGTTTGGTCAGACTAAACAAAACCCAAGTCAAGCAGTTTTTGGACCCCGTCAACTTTCACACTTTTCTTGACAGTGAAAAACATGACATTTCACTGGTCCATGTCGTTAATGAAAGCATGGTGGAGGTGCAGTACAAACATCAGGACGAAAGCATCCCGCAAGCTATCAATCTCAACATCTTTCTAGCTGCTTTTACAACTTGTTGGGCCCGCCTTCGTCTCCACGAGACCTTGGAACTCTTGGGTGATTGCGTACTCTATTATGACACAGATTACATCATATTTGCTAGGCGATTATCTCGGCGAGTTTACCAACGAATTGGATCAAGGAGACCATATTGTGGAATTTGTTTCTGGCGGACCAAAAAACTATGGTTACCGCACCGAAGCCGGCAAAGTCGAGTGCAAAGTACAGGGTTTTCGTCTGAACTGTGAAGGAAAGAAACAGCTGAACTACGAGGTAATGCAGAACAATGTACTGGATGAAATTCAATTACCGCTGAAGGACCCGAGGCAAACACAAGTTATCAACACATCTCACATTGTGCGGGACACGAAAAACTTTGACTTGCATACATTCTCACAGTGTAAACATTACCAACTTGTGTATGACAAGCATGTGATTGATCCTAAGGATTTTAGAACTTATCCTTATGGTTATCATCTATCCAGTTAGTTGTTTCGTTTTCTTAGAAACAGTCTTAGGTTTTTCTGAGAATTCGCTAGTTGTTTTTATTGGTGCATACATATTAGTCACTTTCGAAGAATTTGTTGTCGATATTTTGTGACCCTTATATTGTAGTTGTTTTGGTTACTTGTACATACATTAGTTGATTATAATTCGTTTTGAAAGAATAACACTTTCTGTACATAGGAATTACTAAGTAATTTCAAGCATGAAATACAGTTTTTATTCTTTAAATTGTCTTCAATTTTATTCACACTACATATTCCCTTCACTTCCGGTTCCTCTCATTCCAGCAAAACTCACTTCCGCTTCCTTTTATTGGACCTACAATCTCGGACAGAACTGTTGAGACACTTAGGCAAATTGTGAACATTTCTTAGCATTTAAAAGGAATTATCATATCTACCTCCCCCTACCCCCCTCAAAACAATGTTGTACATACTCAAAAAGTGTCCCTGGTCTCTGAGCAACCCTTCTAAAGCAACATTGAACGGAGGAGGGAGAGGAGGGCTTCGATAAATGTGATTTTTGACAGGATATTACACTAACGGTTGTCTTGCGCGCGGAAACAGCACTGTCTCAACGAGTTCTGTCCGAGATTGTAGTTCCCTCTCTTCCATACCCATACTGGGTTCCGTCCCCTTCCTCCCAAAGGATTATGGTCTCCTCTCTCCCTTGAATATATTGGCTTGGTAAACTCGCAAAAAAAAACTACACACCATCTTGAATATATTAACCAGAAAGCTTTGGCGCCATCTTGAATATATTAACTAGAAGGCTTGGCTTGGTAACCGTGCAAAAAATTCCCTAGTTGAGCCCGGAAGATTTAAAGACAAGTGATAAGCTGTAAAAGAGATTTAGAAACGTAAAGTATATGTTTTGTTTTTTCGTTACTGAGAAAATTGACTGCTTCAAAAGATTTTATGATCTTTTAATATTTCGCGGTTAATTAATTTCACAGACAATCGATAAATTTGTATCAGAAAAATTGTCTCGGGCTCATTTCGACTGTTTTGTATTTTTCATATGATAACAGAAATGTTATTAAAGGCCATGTGAAAGAGCTACAGTGGCATTTCTGTCCTCCAAAGTGGAGAAAACTGTGGGTTAAATTAATTAACCGTAAGGATCTAACAAAGGTCACTGATAACACCCGAGTATGTAGCAACCACTTTGTCCTTGGTAGACCATATGGCGAACATCCCCATCCTTCCCAGTACATGAGAGGGTACAGTGGCAAGGAGAGTCATAGTCAAAACCATGAAATTCAGCAGATAATTTCCTGTTGGTCTGTCGATAAGGAGAACAGTGATGAATACATTGAAACAAGACATGGTGGCAAAAAAAGGAAAATGCCTTTTGGAAAAAGCACAAGAAAACGTAAAAACATTCTTTCTGAAGACAATACTCCTACCAACGACTGTGTTAAGGAAAAAGCTGCCCCAAATAGTGAACTTTCTGAAGACAATATCTCAACTCGAAACACCCAGGATAAACTTGACAAAGGCTTTGTTAAGGAAACTGCTGCCCCAAATGCCGAGTGAGTAATTAATATTCAAAAAGAACATCAATATGCCAGGCTAACAACTGAAAGTGAATCAGACGTTTGTACTTGTACATTTGTTTGTGAATACTGCAAACAACAGTTACTGAATTTAGAGGAGGAAAATATTTAACTTCAAAATAAAGTTAATGAACTGGAGAGAGCACTGGATGAGTCAAATAAATCCCCCACAAAGAAAAGCACATGACATAGACAACATCAGGCATTCAGATGAACTCATGTTGCTTCACACTGGTTTGAAATCATATCCTTTATTTTGTTGGATTTTCAACTTAGTAAAACCTAAGCTCCCTCATCTGCAGTATTATCGAGGAAAAAATCTTATCAAGTGAAAAAAAAAAACAGAAGCCTAGACCCAAGCGACTTCTTCGCCCAGAAAATGAATTACTGATTGTTGTAATGAAATTAAAACTTGACCTAACAGAACAGTTTTTGGCACACGTGTTTGGCAGCTCAGCAAGTGTCATTTCACAGGTGTTGTCAACCTGCTGCCACTTTTGGCTGTTGAACTAAAGCCCCGCTAGAGTTGCTAAGGACGCTTTGCCTAAAGGGATTATCGAGAAATTTCCC
This sequence comes from Cladopsammia gracilis, assembly GCA_022457155.1. Taxonomy (NCBI): domain Eukaryota; kingdom Metazoa; phylum Cnidaria; class Anthozoa; order Scleractinia; family Dendrophylliidae; genus Cladopsammia; species Cladopsammia gracilis. The sequence continues at coordinate 548,122 of JAJGOT010000230.1, forward strand.
ACTGTGAGAACTGACAAATTTGTTCACTCCTTTGAACCAATCATGAAGTTAAGTAATTTGATGAGGTGTCGCCTTTGTCAACGCTATCGGTCATCGAAAGGTTATTAAATTATAAAAAGGCCGGGCAATGATAACTTGAGAGTAAACATATGTAAGTGAATCATGTTCAAAGATCCCACGTCAAAGCAATGTATTCTAGATTATGGAATTGAATCAGAACAAACGACTGACTATTACAAACTTGCTTTCACTATTACAAAGGAAAATAAACTAGTAATGTTTCAATATAAGATCCTGCATAATATAGTTTTTACAAAAAGAAAGTTGTTCAAAACAAAGCTAGCAAACAATAGCTTATGTTACTTGTGCAAATCAGGAAATCAAGAACTTAAACACGTGTTATTTCTCTGCCCTATTGTTGCTCAATTCTGGGACTCCTTTAGTGAGTTATACAAAGAGTATATACCCTCAGCAATAGAGCTTTCTATCGTCAAAATCATGTTTGGAATTCTCAAAAGAGACAACTTTGATAGACTTATCAATCATTTAATTGTTATCGCGAAATATTATATTTATTCCTGTAGTGTTAAAGAGGAGCCATTATCAATATCAACGTTCCAAGCTATAGTTGTAAGTAAAGCTGAAATTGAAAAATGAATTGGAACTAGGTCTAACTCTCTGACAACTTTTTATCATAATTAGAAGCCCTTAATAGACGCAAAGATCATACAAAAGTAAAGATTGCTGTTTAAGCGAACATTTTTCTCTCAACCCTGTACTTCTTTGTCTTCCTTTGTTTGCTATCTGTGTTTTAGAACTATAATATGTAATAAATAAGTATATCCAAATAGCTTGTTTTAAGTTGTAGCCTTCTATTGTTAGTTTTATGTAACTTTGTTTTATTTATGTATTTTGCAGATTGTAAAGAGTTATTAACACTAATAAAGTGCAAAAAAAACTTAGTCATGCAAAAGAAACCGTTTGCCGCTTTGAATACTTGTAGCAAAGTTTGAACTCCTTAAACCTCGAAATAAGGACTTTACCTTTCCCTTTGACAGGGATCTTCCTGTTCAAATAGCCTTTTAACTGTCCTACTGTTTTGCCAGTCAAAATACGAAACATAAAACAGAAGACAAATATGCAATACTGATTGAAATGCCCTTACAATTTCCGTCTATTCTTGGCGTGCACCCACGTGACTATAATCCATGACAACTGTTGCTATCCGCCATGTTGGAGTCCCTCCGTGTATAAACAAACACTAGCGAAGTGCGAGAAAAGGTCAGAAAACATGGTTCTCTGCATCGTTGTTGGTTGTGGAGTGAAATCTAATAACAAAGAGGGATATGGAATGTTTCGTATACCATCTGTGATTAAGAATCAGGGAGACAGTTTCGAACAATTAACACAAGAAAGGAGAGATGGATTTCGGCGATAAGTCGCGACGATATCGCCTGTAAAAACGTCTTGAGTAATGAGCGAGTTTGCGGGAAACATTTCGTGTCTGGTAGGCCAGCTATGGCTTGGGATAAATTCCATGAAGATTGGATCCCCACTCAACATCTCGGGAAAAAGAATTATACCCCGAATAACACGAGTATTGCAAAGGAGAAAGCAGAAAGAGTTAAGGTTCGTGGTCAAGTTCGTGAACAACTTCAACGCGAGGCTCGAGAAAAAGAAGAACAACAAAGATTATTGCGAGAGACAGAGGAACAAGAAAAATTATCAAGGGAGAAAGAGGAAGAGGAAAGATTGTTCAATGAGCAGGAGATTGAAGCTAAGCGACTTAAACTTGATGAAGGCGAGTACTTAAGAAACATGCACTTCACACATGTGGATGATGGCGAAATGCCAACAACTTGTGATGCCGAAACCCAAACTGAAGAGTTTGATTATATGTTTGTAAGGAATGAGTATCAAGCACCAGGTGAAGATTTCTTCAAATCAGAAGAGAAAGTCAGGTTTTATACTGGTTTGCCTTCTTATGAAATACTCTTGATCCTGCTCGAGCACATTGAGCCTCACGTTTCTCGCACATGCCAATCGTTGAGCCGTTTTCAAGAGTTTGTAATGGTTCTTATGAAACTTAGACTCAACGTACCATTTCAGAATTTGGGTTATCGATTTATGGTGTCAAGATCAACCGTATCTAGGATATTTTTTCACTGGATTGTTGTTATGGACATAAGACTAAAACATTTGATTTATTGGCCAACAAGAGAGGAACTGTGGGAAACAATGCCTAGTTGTTTTTAGTATTCTTTTGGCAATCAAGTCACAGTTGTCATTGATTGCTTCGAAGTGTTTATGGAAAAACCATCAAATCTTTTGGCCAGGGCACAAACCTTTTCAAATTATAAACACCATAATGCCATCAAAATCTTGATTGGTATTACTCCACAAGGTCACATCAGCTTTGTGTCTGAAGCTTGGGGAGGCAGGACCTCCGATAAATACTTAACTGAAAACTCTGGTTTCTTATCAAATTTGTTGCCAGGAGATATGGTTATGGCTGATCGGGGGTTTACTGTTACAGAAAGTGTTGGTCTTCATCAAGCTAAACTAGTAATCCCCGCTTTTACTAAAGGGAAACCTCAGTTAGACCCAGTTGATGTGGAGAGAACAAGAGGAATTGCCCATGTGCGCATTCACGTCGAGCGAGTGATTGGTCTGTTAAGACGAAAGTACACCATCCTACAAAGTACACTTCCAAGTGACTTCTTGGTATGTAATCGTGATGGACCACCTGAAGCACAAGTCCCCATGATGGACTGTATTATAAGAGTATGTTCAGCCCTTGTTAATAGCTGCCCCCCAATCATCCCTTTTGAGTGAAATATATACATATTCAGGCCAAGGGAGTTTGAAGCTCGGTTTATATCTATGTTTGTTTTCTTACCTAACATCTTGAATTTTATACCAGTTAATGGCGCTTGCTGGTAAATATATGTATCTGTACTAAATACCTCTACAATAAATATAACTTGTTTTAATGTAAAAAAAAATGTTGATTACCAGGGTTGTTTTAGACATACAGTTACACCCTGATAATTCGAACTTTCAAGGGATTCGAAAACCACTTCGAATTCGCGGGGACTTTGAATTATCCAAGTTTGAATTATCGGGGTGTAACTGTAACACACTAATTTCTTAAGATTTGTGCAGTTTTAGGAAAAAAAAAACTTGAAAATAATGGCCACAAATTCTCACAGTCAATTACATTGCGATGATCATACATTGAACAAGTATTGCAAACTTGTTAATGGTTGGAAACCTAACTGAAACTACCGATATACTATTATTTGTCAAATAAGTCCTTTTATGGCTAACCACTATGGTATTTTCATACGACAATAAATTATTGTTCTTTAACCCTCTCACTCCCAAGATCTGAGTAGCAATTCTCCTCAGAGAGAACCATACACTTTCTTACATATTAGTTTAGAGAATTTGGCACTAGATTGATTCAGTGCTCATGAGTTGATAATTTTCTCATCATCTCTTGGCTTCACAATCTATTAATATTGTAAGGAGAAGTTACATGTTGATCACCTCTGGGAGTGAAAGGGTTAAGTGTTTTAAATTTTTGCTCTACGAATTCCTTCCATTGCCGTCGACTGTGGTCAATTTCAAAAGAATGCAAATAATAATATAATACCAAATTCTAGTATTTGGTGGTACAACATTATAAGTTTAAAGATATAGTGTTATGAGAGGTCAGGGTGAAACTACTTTAATGACTGTACATAACTTTGTAAATTCTAGTTATTAAAAATGTGGGAACATTTCAATTTTGCCCTGTTTCAAGCAGTGTGCTAAATGTGTTCTCATCTTTGGAATGTCGAATGTCACATGGGTGGGAGACATGTTGCTATGGCAACAGCAAAAATACCGCAGTCACTTACATTGTTCTGCTGTTGTGTTGGTACATAAGTTAGGTTCTCAAGGCGTCCACCAAGTATGTCTTGTGTCTGTTCCTCAACCTCTGTAAGAATGACATCATTATACAGACTATCGTACAAATGTACAATTCCAGGCTGGCGTCCAATAGAGCTAATGGTCACCCAATGGCCACTACCAGTGTGGAGTATTTGCACAAATTCTCCACTCAACACATCAAAATTCCTAATGGGACCCAGGGTTGTTCGTTGGAAACCATCAATAAATGGATTTGCTTGTTGCAATAACACTTGTGCTTGTTGTATAATATTGCAATCAAGCCAACCATTAGGATCGATGATAGTTTCCAAGTCATTTTCAGTGAGATTACCAAGTAATCCAGTTTTGTTCGTTACTCCAACGGTTTCATGAGTAAAAACAATTTCATCGTCACTGCTGTTGTCACTTGAAAGACAAATTGAAGGACTTGAAGATGTACATGTGGTAGGCTGTTGTTTGCTATCAGGCAGTGGATCAACTAGATTTGTTGCAACTTTCTCCTCACTGATTTCATCATAAGAAGGACATGTGGTAGGTTGATTGTTGGACTGTACATTACATTTAGCAGCTTTGCACAGGTGACACTGCCAAGTGGTCTTTGCATTGTTTGGCATTCTTTTGTAGCCAAGGCAAGTAAGATGGAAATATTTCCCATGAGTGCACCTCGTGTTGTGACATTCAATCAGTTTCTCATTCATGGTAGCTTTCAATCCACATACACAGATTGAGTCACTGTTCAACGCTTCCTGAACAACAGCAGATTGATGCTCTTTCTGTGAACGTGATGACTTCTGTTTCTTAAACTGAGGAAGCCTGCTACAATGTGGGCAATACCATGATCCTTTAGGCATAGTGTGCAAACCCAGACCCAAGCAAGGTGCATGAAACTTTTTGTAAGGGCACTCAGTATTATCACATGTAATGGTAGGCTCAGTTAGATCATTTCTACAAAAACAAATTCGATCACCATTATCTGGTATTGCAGCTGGTAGCTTCCTTGTATACCATCTACCAAGTACCTCTGGTAAAATGCAATGCCTCCAAAATGCTTCCAATTTACTAAGTGCACTATCCATGTGTTGTTTGTCAGGCAATATGCGGTCAACTACAATGTGTGCATTCTCCTCACTATCTATGCCACAAAGGACAAAATCACAGAATGCCCTGTCAGGGACAGTGAAGAGCTGCTGCTGTACTTGCTGATAATAGTTGTGGTCTTTCCTTAGAGAAAATTTCCCTTCTTTTTCGTCGATGCACGTACTTCTGTCAGCTGCATAGTTCTTAAAATCACAACCCCGTAGATTTAAAGGACATTTCACCTCCCCACAACCAAAGCCACAACAATCACAGTAAGTTAGAAAATCAGGGGTTGCATGGAGAAAGGGAAAATCCTTATTAATGAACAGTCCACACTTTACAATCTCAAAATTCTTGTGAACACGTTTCATTGTAATTTCATATGCCTTGATTGCATATGGCTCGTACTTGATTCCATGCTTGATTGCTTTTGAGTTGAACTTGTAGAGATTTGGGTAGCAGATAGATTTGATTAAAGATTGTGAAGGCTGTGTGATGTTGCTGTGGCATACAGACCCGCTAACAGAGGCACCAATTCGACCAGCTCGATGCCGAAAAAATTCTGAGCTCTTGGCTTGTTCTCTTGAATCTCTTTCCACTTGTTTAATTTGCTCATCTGATACAGAAAGTTTTGTGCCGAGACACTGTTGCAATAATGCTGGAAATGCAAGGTCAAGATATTCATTCTTGAACAGATCAGTTACAACGGGAACTTTTCTACTCTCAGAAACAAAGTGCTTTGAGTATAATTTCTTGACTGACAAACATACTGCTTTTGAACGCGATTTACTAAATTTATCAAGTAAACCGTCCTTTTCTTTTTCAGTTGGCGCCAAAGCTTTGATCGATGACCTTTGGGGTTTGCATGTCCGCATTTCCACATCCTGACTTTCGTCGATGGAATCTATCGCGTTGTCCAAATTGTCCTTTAGCTTTTTGGCCGAAGATAGATCAATATCCCTTACTCTTGCATAGGGAACATCCTTAACGTAGGCTGGAAGTAGCCATGTACACTTCACTTGTGTACAACTCTGCGTTTCTTTCAAGCGATTCCACGCTTCGATGTAAAACATCACACTGGCCACATGCGAGCATGCTTCGGCAAGACCCGCTTTACACCCCAAGCAATGTGCAGACACAATCGAACCATCTGTTTCAGCAATGATCCAGATTTGAATGAGAGGATCGTTCATGCGCAAACTTTCCAGCAATCAACTTCCCTTGTACAGAGGTTATAAAACCCGAAACCATTTGATTGTAGGCCTCCAAACTCTTATATGCCTTGAATTGTTGTTTGGTGTAGTAGCTGGTCTCCAATACAAGGTATGAAACCAAGTCTGCAGCTTCTATTGGAGGTAAACATTCAGGGTCAAACTCATCGATCGGTATACTGGCCGGGTTAACGCCAACGAGTGAAATTTTCTATAAATAGCGCTAAAGAGCGCTATTTATAGAGTACGTAAAAACTTTGGAAACCCACATTAAAGAATGTGGGTTTCCAAAGTTTTTACGTACTCAGATAGTACTGGTATTGTCTTGAATTGATGTAAGTCGTCATTTTCGTCGATATTTGGCTCATCCATTAAAATAAAGCACAAATAGGAAGATCTGGCCAGCATTTGCATACTAATTGCTGAGATCGAGGGACTCCAACATGGCGGAAATCCAAATATGTATATGACTGTGACGTCACGTGCACGCCAAGAATATATGCATTGCTCCATAGCTCACGATTTGTTGTGGTTGAAAAGGCCCTTTTAAGAGCCAAATACACTTCCTTTGTAATGTCACTGGTAGACTCTACAAACCACAGTGTTTTAATTCGCTGACGAGCTGACAGCCTCCTGTAAATTAAATCCAACCATGTGTGTGCCTCATCTTTTAACAGTGCTCCTGTGTTGAGTGATGATTCGCACAAAATGGCAAATGAATCGTTCCCTCGAGCATGTTTTTCGTATAGCCCTTGTAAATATGTTGTTGCTTCTTGTTTAAAAAGTGCAATGTTTTCATCCAGATCGCTGCGAAAGAATTAACAGCTGACTCTAAAGCTTCAGTTTTTGGATCTTTATCAATAGCTGAGCACAGGGAGCTATATAGAAACAGTCACAACTATGACAAAAAAACACGCTATGTAAATCAAGATCAATAAATACCGCTATGTAACTACTGTCGACCAAACTGGCATTATGTTATATTTTTATAACTTTAAAACGCATGCATTTTAAGACTCGTTAAAACGCACGCCTTTTAAGACATTTTAACACTTGTTTAAACGCATGCATGGGGGCACGGTGGTCTAGTGGTTAGCGCATCGAACTTTCAACCTGAAGGTCGGTGGTTCGAAGCCTGGTCTCTGCCGTCGTGTTGTTTCCTTAGACAAGAAACTTTACTCCACACTGTCTCTCTCCACCCAGGTGTATAAATGGGTACCGGCGACAAAATGCTGGGGGTAACCCTGCGATGGACTAGCATCCCATCCAGGGGGGAGTAGCAATATTCCTAGTCGCTTCATGCCATAGAAACCAGGGTTTAAGCTCCGGCCGTTGTGAGCCTTGTGGCTCGGGTGTGCGACTTTACATTACTTACTTTAAAACGCATGCATCTTAAGACAATTACTTGTTAAAACGCATGCATCTTAAGACAATTTTAAGACTTGTTAAAACGCATGCCTTTTAAGACGTTTTAATACTTGTTAAAACGCATGCATTTTAAGACATTTTAATACTTGTTAAAATGCATGCATTTTAAGACTCGTTAAAACGCACGCCTTTTAAGACATTTTAAGACTTGTTAAAACGCAAACCTTTTAAGACATTTTAATACTTGTTAAAACGCATGCATTTTAATCTTTTTTTTTTCATAAATACTCGTTTATTTCAACACATACATTACTAACTTACAATGCATGTTACATTCCATTACTTACGATTAATTACAATACCATACTTACAATATAATACTTCACGTTACATCAAGTTGCTACATTACTTACATTTTGTATACTTGATTAATGAGTTATGTCTTTAGGGAAATACTGCTAGGGCTAAACTTTCTTCATATTAAGCTAATAGAAAATAGAAACGAGGCCTAGGAGACAAGTTGGAAATCAGAGAAAAAAACTTACAAGGTTCGTGAAATTCTGAAAGTTTAGGTCCTTGCCCTGTGTTCTACAGATCCAAATAAAGTAACGCGCAATCAAAAAATAGACATCCAGTTGGTTTTTCTTAAAAACTTTAGTATTTAAGCCTAATATTATGGTTGAAGTAAAGTTAATAGTCTCTATGTCTGCGATGCCTTTGTCAGTGGTGAGCCATTGCTTAAAACTTTGCCAAAAGCGTGACGTCACATTGCAAGACCAGAAAAGGTGGATTAGGCTCTCCACCTCACTTCTACAGAAAGTAGAATTTGTTGCCAGTCTTCTATGAAGTAGTTTGAATTGAAAAGTATTTAGTTTAGTTGTTTTGGTACAGTTGAAAGACAGTTGGTATACTGACTTCCAATCAATTGTTTCCATATTTTCTACCTCGCAATCCGCACACCATTTGTTTTGACTACGGTAAGGGGGTTGCTGCTTTAGATCAATAAGTTTTTCATAGACTACTCTATTTGCCTTATTAGACTTTACAAAGCGTTCAAGAAAACTTTCGAACTTGGTGTTCCTATCTAAAAGACGATCTTTGTTTTCTCTAAAGCTTTCACTACAGATATTAGACTATGGAAAGTAAGAAAATTTGTTTGAATATTGAAACGATCTTTTAATTCTTGAAGTGAGAGGTAGGTGTTGGAATCTTTCATTATATGCACGACATTTTGGACACCTTTAGAAAACCAGTACTTGTAATATACAGGTCTATTTCCGATTCTTATCAAAGAATTATACCATAAGCTCGTTGATAGAAAGTGGTCAATCGAGTTCACGTCCGAATCATAACTTATTTCCGACCAAATATTCAAAATTTCATTTCATGCTGTGCATTGAGTTGGAAAAAGGTTGGAAGGAAGACACAGACCAATAATTGCGCGATTCGTGAGTCGCGAGGACATGGAGCTTGTGTGGTCCAAACGAGGTAAGATTAAACAATTACATGAACACGAAGATGCTTACATAACAGAGGACTACGCCCGGGCGATTCAAGAAGAACGGAAAATTTTAATCAAAGCTATGATGAAAGCTCGCAATGAACTAAGTCTGGACAACGTTAAAGTGGTAGGACGTTTTCTGTTATTGAACAACGAAAAATACGATTATAAAACAATTCCAGATAACTTAAAATAAGTTATGTTTCGTAAATACTAAAAGAAGGAATGACCTACAACCACCTACAACCACCTACAACCACCTACAACCATCTACAACCACCTACAACCATCTACAACCACCTACAACCACCTATAAGGAATGACCTAAAACCATCTACAACCACCTAAAACCACCTACAACCACCTACAACCATCTTCAGAAATATAAAAAATCCACGCAGAATACTGTTTTTATCATTTCATTGTCAGGTAGCCTGCGACGCTCACCGGAAATGTTGCTTTCTCTTTCCACGGGTGTTTCGTTCATGGAAACAAACTTAATACTTGGCAAGAGCGTCTAGAAAAGGGATTCAGGCATTTTAGTGACAATACTTGACAACAAAATCACGCAAAGATTCGTCACCCTCTATTTCGGACTCTCATCTGTCATCAGGTTATTCAAAACGATGTCAGCTACAGCCATGCTCCGTCACGCGTGACCACGTGAGAATGAAATGAACATTTGAATATTTCTTTGTAACGTCCGAGATTTGAATGAAACCTTGCAGATCTCTGTGGAAAACACTTTGAAAGTTACGAATTAACGGAAAATAACTTCGCTGCACGCATAAAAAAAAACTAATATTGTTCGGATATGTAACATTTCAAACAAAATGATATTTTGTTGCCCTTTGTTTCCAAAAATGCGGTAAAGTTCTCACGGGAATTCCGAATCTCGGAATGAATTTTCAAAACCGACGCGTAATCTTGAAAACTCTATTCAATTTTTAAAAATACTGGTCACGCATGACGGAGCATGGCTGTGATATGCAGGTGGTCCTGGTGGTCCTCATGCAGGACCGCCAAAAGGTGGCCGCGGTCGCTTAATAGGGGTTTTATTTACAGTATTAACTGGCCGCTTAACAGGGGGTGGCCGCTTAATAGGTGGCCGCTAAGAAATTAATAACTGTATCTCAGCGAATATTGCAGTAAGAATTCCATTCATAGACCCGGCCTTGCCTGTGCATGATTATGAAAGTGCAAAAAAGAACCAAGTACGATAGACGCTCTTTCCATGAAATGGGACACCCGTGGAAAGAGTCACGCAACATTTCCGGTGAGCACGCAGGGTGCCTGAAATCGATAAAATTGACACTGAAATGATAAAAACAGTATTCTGCATGGATTTTTTTATATTTCTGAAGTTTTAGGTGGTTATAGATGCTTTTAGGTCATTCCTTGTAGGTGGTTGTAGGTGGTTGTAGATGGTTGTAGGTGGTTTTAGGTGGTTGTAGATGGTTTTAGGTGGTGGTTGTAGGTGGTTGTAGATGGTTGTAGGTGGTTGTAGGTGGTTGTAGGTGGTTGTAGGTCATTCCTTCTTTTAGTATTTACGGTTATGTTTGACTAGTTGAGAAACCGCCTAAATTAAAACATGTATTAGTTTATGTAAATTACTGGATCGGTTGTGTGCAAATCTAGTTTTTTTTTTACGAGAAAAATTCATTAGGTGTGACGTCTAGGTGACGCTTTTTGACTCTTGAACACCTGTAAACCCTTAAGCGGAAACGGCCCAACAATAGCAAATTTTAATTGTGTTTTGTATGTGCTGTTTTCTTTCTTTGTGTACATTTCAATTTGTGTTCATCTTATTGCTGGCTACTTTCGTCAATTTGTGCAACTACATGGCTTTAGGAAATTCGATCTTTTTAAACAAAAATGAATCTTCAAATAGCTTCTCTTAATGTACGGGGCATAGGAGACAAACAAAAAAGAAGAGAAATGTTTAATTGGCTCAAAGCAAAGAATATTTCTATCTACTTTCTTCAAGAAGTACACTGCACTGAGAATACAACCTCTATTTGGAAAGCGGAATGGGGTTACAAGACTCTGTTTAGTTGTTGTTCCAGCGCTTAAGGGGGAGTCGCTATCCTTTTTAACAACAATTTTGCATTTGAAATTGAACGGATTTTTCTGGATACAAATGGTAGATTCATTTTTTGTGATATTAAAACAGAAGGAAAATACATCACATTAGCCACTCTATATGCTCCCAATAATGATGAACCAATTTTTTTTCAAGATTTCTTTGACCATCTACTTGATTTTCGATGTGAGGATCTAATAATTGGCGGAGATTTTAACCTGGTTCTAGATCTTGATAAAGACAAAAAGAGTGGCCGCTTTAAAACACATACAAACTCAGTTAAAATATTGCAGAAATTCATGACTGAACTGACTTTGACAGATGCTTGGAGGGTTTTAAACCCAGATAAAAGGAGATATACTTGGCGTCGAAGAAATCCTGAAATGCACTGCAGATTGGATTTTTTTCTTGTGAGCCAAAACATGATGTGTAATGTAACACGTGCTGATATCTTGGCAGGGTATAAAACGGACCATTCCCTGATAGTTATTGACACAGCTATACACTCAAACCAAAGGGGACCGGGCTTCTGGAAGCTAAATACTTCATTTCTTACAGACCTTAATTACGTGAATCAAATTCGAACAACAATTAAGGTTACAGTGTACCTTCGGGGGTGTCTCCAGTATATCAGCTCTAGCGTCTGAAGATTACACTTAATATACCTAAACCCAGATATCAAATTAAAGCTTACAGAGCTGGCTATCTAAATATGGAAACCATTTGGTAATAAAATGAATTGTCGAATTTTTTACGACGTCTAAATTCAAACGTCCGAATCAGCTTTAAAACGCTTAACTCAAAGCGATTATTGTATTTTGCTAATTTGATTTGTTCTCGAGTTTCCGGACACGAAGCGTTAAAAAAACGTGTCGGCGATTTCCCATATTCAATTGCAGTGAAAAGTTACAGAATATTTTCTAAAAAGGGAGAAAAAAAATTGGAATGATCGCACGGAAATGGCTCTTGACGAAAAAGTTTTCGAAATTAAGAAATTCGCCGACAAGTTTTTGTTGATTATATGTTAGCCTAGCTTCTGTCCAAATTTGAGGAAAATCGAACAAATTCCTTTTGAGTTGTAGCTCTTTAAAGTGTCCCCAACAAGCGAAAAATTAACTTTGAGAAGACAGCGCTTAAAAAAACATTTTGCTTAATAAACAAACTCCGCCCACAAAAGTTATACCGTCATTTCTCCGTCAATTTTCACTATTTTTCGATAATTTTTTTTTGGATGAAAGTTCATTCTGTAAACTTTATTTTAACGCCAAAAAAAAATTTTCAATAAATTTTCGATCTGAAGGTACACTGTAACCTTAAAGAAGTTAAGACTGAATATGAACGAGATGATGATGTAAACCCAGCCTTGCTGTGGGAAATGATAAAACTAAAAATTAGAGAACAGACTTTAAAATATGCCAAAAATAAAAAAGCGAAAATACTAAAAATGGAAGACGAATTAGAAAAACGCATTAATCTGTTACAAAACGTGATTGATTTAAATGGCACTGGAGAACAGGAAAAATTGGATGCTACTAAGGAACAGGAGCTCAAAAAGGCAGAACTGGAGAGAATAATAGAGTATAGAACGAATGGTGCGATTTTGAGGGCAAAATGCAGATGGCATAATGAGGGCGAAAAAAATACAAAATATTTTCTAAATCTCGAGAAAAGGCACTATAAGAACGGCGTTATAAATCAATTAAAAACCGGAGAAAATGAATTTGTCACCTCAGACAAAGCGATTTTAAGCGAATGTGAAACCTTCTATAAGAACCTCTATAGTTCTCAATTGGATGCCAGTCGCAATGACTTTCAGAATGATAATTTTTTCTTTGTCGATACAAATACAAAAGTTCTAGACGCCACGGAAAGACAAACATGTAAAGGCTTTATAACCAAGCAAGAATGCCTGCAAGCACTAAAAGACATGGAACCAAATAAAACTCCGGGGTCGGATGGCCTACCTGCAGAATTTTACAAGATTTTTTGGAACGATATCTCTGATTATCTGATAAACTCAATTAACCACGCATTTGGTATTGGACAGCTTTCGGTGACTCAAAGACGAGGAATAATTAAACTAATACCGAAAAAAGATGCAGAAACCAATCTCATTAAAAACTGGCATCCAATAACGTTGTTAAACTGCGATTATAAAATAGCAGCCAAGGCTATTGCAAACCGAATTAAAAAAGTTCTACCAAACATGATTAATAACGACCAGACGGGATTTATTAAGGGCAGATTTATCGGAGAAAACATTAGATTAATTGATAGGGTAATAATAATAATAATAATAATAATCTTTATTGAGGAAAAGTCTTTCACATCAGTGATTTTCAAAAAGGACCTTGATTAAGACTAAGAATAAAAACTAAAATACTCACACTAAAAATCAAAACAAAAAACACATCAAAAACTATGTAAAAACTCTTAGATTAAGCTCTTAGATTAAAAACTCTTAGATTAAGCTCTTAGATTAAACTCTTAGATTATTTACAATTTGCAGCTGCTAAAAGTATTTCAGGACTACTACTTTTTTTAGACTTTGAAAAGGCTTTTGACACTGTAGAGTGGACTTTCATACAGAGAACCTTTAAGCACTTTAACTTCGGCCCGTCGATTATTAATTGGATCAACACCTTTCATAATAACATTGAAAGTTGCGTCCTAAACAATGGTTGGTCGACACATTTTTTTAAACCCCAATGGGGGAGTTAGGCAAGGCTGCCCCCTTTCGCCCTATTTGTTTACTTTTTGCATTGAGATGTTAGCTGAAAGAATACGAAATAACAAAGACATCAAGGGCATCTTTGTGCATGGAAACGAAATCAAAATCAGCCAGTATGCGGATGACACCACTCTTATTTTAGATGGCACAAAAAAATCTTTAACTTCCTCGCTTCAGGTATTGGATGATTTTAAGACAATATCTGGCCTAAAACTAAACAATAGAAAAACTGAAGTACTCTGGATTGGAGCCAATGCCGGAAGAAAAGACATACTTTGCCCGGAAAAAGATTTAAAATGGATCACAGACAAAGTGAAAGCCTTAGGTGTGTGGTTTTCGACCAATTCTGAAGTAAGTCTGGAGATAAACTATTCTGAAAAACTAACCAAAATTAACAATAGCCTGGGCTGCTGGGAATACCGGGGACTGAGCTTACTCGGAAAGATTACGGTATTAAAGAGTCTGATAGCTTCTCAACTTGTTTACATCTTGTCGCCCTTACCAACAAATCATCGCGTTTTAAAAAAATCAACAATATATTTAAGTTTTTATGGGATGGTAGGGGGGACAAGATCAAACGAAATGTTATTATAGGCAATTATTCAGATGGTGGATTAAAGATGATTGACTTGTATTCCTTTAACAAAGCACTAAAATCTACCTGGGTAAAAAAATACCTTGATCCAGAGAACCATGGTAAGTGGAAATATTTTTTTGACTACGAATTGCACAAATTTGGCGGCCAGGCCGTTTTCAGAGGAGACCTTAACAAAGACGACATGTCTAAATTTACAACTAGTATCTCGGACAATTTTTTGGCTGCATTTTAATCTTAATACTCGTTAAACGCATGCATTTTAAGACTCGTTAAAATACATTTACTTTAAGACTCCTTATAACCGTATCCTGCACTTTAAGAATCGTTAAAATGCATGCATTTTGAGGCGCTTCAAAACCCTGCATGTGAATACTCGTTAAAACGCATGCATTTTAAGTAGTAGATAAAATATGAGCGGCAGATCTGTATGTAAACGCCCATACAGTTCGGACGGGAATATTTTATCGTACTTATGAAATGAAACAATGAGTAGAGATCTGTATGAAAAGTTAATGCACACATTGTATGGCTCCTCAGTCAAAACCCTTCGTTAAAACGGATGCATTTTAAGGCGCTTCAAAACCCTGTATTTTAAGACTAGTTAAAATGCATGCATTTTAAAACTTCTCAATATCCTGCATTATAAGACTCGTTAAAACGCACGCATTTTAAGACAATTTTAATACTCGTTAAAACGCATGCATTTTAAGATCACAACCCTCGAAGAACCCTTACAACCCCAATATTGCAATCCCCATTGTAAAGAACCCTTACAACCCCCGATTGTCTCGATCTTAATCTCAATCTTACAACCCCGGGTTCTAGGAACTCTTAAAAATCCAGATTTTATCAACCATTTCGACCCCCAGTTATTCCTTACAACCAAAGGTTACAAACCCAGAAACAAGCAAGGAATTGAGAAAAGTCTTTTATTTTTTCTTTATTTTAAGCAAATAACCGCAACACGAGTAAACATATTTTAATAGATATTTCAAAGATTTGAAATACATGACAAGATTCAGCCCGATCTCTGAACAAATTCTCTTAAAAAGAAGAGTACGATTACATGAAGAAAGTTTCAGCCCTCGGATGTTAGCTAAAAGGAATATAATAAAAGGGTATTGGTGGGATGACGATTATGAATTTCCTCTCACGAAGCATTATAGAAGCTATGGCTAGGATATGCCTGAAGTGTAACAATGCTGCATACTTGAAACAAATCAATACACCGATTTTCACAAATTCAAGTTTTGACTTTC
Organism: Cladopsammia gracilis; assembly: GCA_022457155.1. Classification (NCBI taxonomy): domain Eukaryota; kingdom Metazoa; phylum Cnidaria; class Anthozoa; order Scleractinia; family Dendrophylliidae; genus Cladopsammia; species Cladopsammia gracilis. The sequence goes on from JAJGOT010000230.1 coordinate 563,889, forward strand.
CACGAAATCTCCATTTTGTAATAAATGAGCGAGAAGAAGTGTTTGCAACTCGAAGCTGTTTATTTTACAAAACCGCCGCTACAAGAAGCACAGACATCTCGGCGCGAAAACATGGTCACGTGATATCACGTGATGCTGATACTACATCATTCCCCCCTCTAAAGAGAGATAAATGGGGGTGTTCACAAAAATAAGAAAACTATAACAATAACTGAATGAATAATGTCATCGTCCTAGAGTCCAAAGATCTGAATAAATCTTCACATTAAGTTCAAGTTCAGTTCTCATTTCCTCAGTTGCTGAACTTTACTCATATAATCTGACGTAAAACGGAGTGCACAATTTCTCTGCTGCTGGACAAAGGTCTTGAAGGTCGCAATTTTGTTCCTGAAGATCAGGGGATAACCAGACGAGGTTAAGGTGTTAAGTTCCCAGTCTCCATAGCGGTCGGGAGGACGTATCGTTCTCTTTGGGCGCGAGTGGCCATGACAGGTAGCAGGAGATATTCCTTCGGCGGAAGGCCCCGGCTCAACCCCATCTCCACCAACAGATAAACTGGCCTTGGCAGAGATGAACACATTGTCTGGTCCACTCTTTCCTGCTGTTTGGGCGGGGTTCTCTTCTTGGTCGACAATCACACTAGGATTGCAATGGGCGGCAAAGGGAGGGTTTTGTGTTGCCAAGTGACTTTCAGGTTGGGGGTCATCTAATTTCTCAGTTCTATCGGATGCAAGGTCCTGGGTGTCTTGATCAGGTGTGGTCATTACTTGCTCTGGCAATGGAAGGGAGAAGTCAGTAAAGTCATCTGCGTCTCCATCTTCATCCAGGTCGCCCCTGGAAGAGGTGCCACACCCATCATGAAGTTCGTTCCTGTCTTCTTCCTCTTTCCCCAGGCCACCTTGCTCTTGATTAGGATTCCTCCGGTTCCCACTCGTCTCTTGGCGCTTTCTTTGGTTCAGTTTTAAGTTGTCGAAATGTACAACTTTAGATCGACTGATGTGGTAATTGACCTCAGTGGTACGTTCCAGCACTTCATAGGGCCCCTTCCATTTGCGATGGAACTTGGCAGCCTCGCCTGGTTTCAGCTGAGGGTTAAACAGGAAAACTTGATCTGCAGGTTGGTAGAGATGCTCTTTTACCCCGCGGTCAAAATACTCTGTCTGCCGTTGCTGTGCCGTTTTCAGTTGCTCGGGAACATCTTGGAATGCGTTGGAGAGCCGATTCTTTAACTGGGACACATATTCTCCATAATGGTCTGGTAGTGGTTCTGGGCCACCCACCATTACATCTAATGGGAGGCGCATCTCTCTTCCAAACATCAGTGTGAACGGAGTGTACCCAGTTGAGATGTGCTCACTACTCCGGTACGCCATCAAACAGGCTCCAAGGTGTTGGTCCCATGTTTCTGGTTCGCTCTCCACCTTTGCCATTAACAGGCACTTAATAGTCTTGTTAGCGTTCTCTGCCTGCCCGTTTCCGGCTGGATGGTATGCCGTGGTTCTAGTTTTCTTGACTGCTAGCATCCGACACAGTTCATCAAAAAGGCGCGACTCAAAATTGCGCCCTTGGTCAGAATGGATGGCATCTGGCGCACCATACCAATAAACCCAGTTGTCAACCAAGGCACTTGCACAGGTCTTGGCTCTCTGGTTGGGTAACGCATACGCTTCCATCCACTTGGTAAATGAGCACTGTACGGTCAGAATGTAACGGTTGCCATGTTTCGTCCTGGGAAGTGGACCAATGATATCAATGTGAAGTCGCTGGAAAGGATAAGATGAAGGGATGGGGTGAAGTGGTGCCTTGGGTGTTCGTCCAGGACGTTTGCACTCAGCACAGGTCAAACAAGCAGCACAATAGTCCTTTACAGCCTTGACAAGGCCAGGTTTCCAAAATCTGGCTTGAACTTTGCGTAGTGTTTTGAGCTGTCCAAGGTGACTTCCTTCTTGGCCATCATGTAGCCGTTGCAGTGCTGCTTTTACCAGGGACTCGGGGAGGATGATCCTGGGCTTAAAGTTCCTTGACTGCTCCTTCGGGTGAACTCTCAGCACATTATCCTTTAACTCTAGCAGTTGATGTTGGGCCCATATTGCCCTAGAGACGGGACTCAGACGGTGCAGTTCATCAGGCGAGGGCTTGGTGTTACCTTGTTCCATCCTTGCAATCACTGAGCAGAGATCAGGGTCACTGCATTGGGCCTGGGCGACTTCATTCGCAGTCCAGGAAAATTCGCTGTCCAAGGGATCGGGTGTTCCCTCTTTCGGCTGCAAGACTGCTGCTGTTTTCTCAGGATCGGTTTGTATCCCCTCAGCTGAAACAACATGGCCCAAGAAAGAAACTTTGCGCTGGAGGAAGATGCACTTTTGTGGCTTCAATTTTAACCCTGCTTCCCGTCGTCTCTCAAAGACAGAATGGAGACGAGACAGGTGTTCGTCATAGGTACTTGACATGATGATGATGTCATCCAAGTAAACCAGACACTCCTTCCAAGTAAGACCTTGCAGGGCTAGATTCATTAGCCGGGTGAAAGTTCCTGGCCCGTTTGTCACCCCGAATGGTAAACAGGTCCACTGAAACTGCCCATGGTGCGTGACAAATGAGGTTTTCGGGCGGTCCTTCTTTGCAACTGGGACTTGCCAGTACCCGGAGGCTAAATCAAGGCAACTGAACCACTTTGCGCCGCCCAGTGATTCCAATATATCGTCTGACCTAGGAAGAGGCTGGGCATCCTTGACAGTTACAGCATTAAGCCTCCTGTAATCTATGCATAGGCGGTAACTACCATCATGCTTTTTGGCCAGTACAATAGGGCTGCTCCAGGGGCTGTTGGATGGTTCAATTCTTCCCTGTGTCAAGAGATCTGACAGCTGTCTATCAACCTCTTCTCTTTTAAACGGCGGTAGGCGACGAGGTGCTTGCTTAATAGGTGCGGCTGAGCCAGTGTCAATGGTGTGCTCCAACAAATGCATTCGGCCTAACTTGCCATCTCCAGTAGCAAACAGATCCCCACATTCGTCCAGCAGACCAGTAAAAGACAGCTTCTCCTTTTCTGAAAGCCCCGAGTAGTCAGCACGAATCATTTGCTCCCAAACTGGTGGTTCGGACAAGGTCGTTTCTCCTTGAACATCTTGAGCGTTCTTGGAAGACGTTTCCAGTGCGGGTTTCTTCCACCTCGAACAAGTTTACTGAAGCATCAACACGATCAAGTGGATAAAACTGAGCCACAGTTTGACCTGGATTTAACAACATGATTTGCTCTGAGAAGTTTGCCATACGAACAGATGCATTCCCCTCCTTTGGGACAACCAATGAGCGTGCTACACAAAACTTACTGCCCAGTTTTTCCGCAGTATTTTTTCGAAGCCCTTCCAGAATCCCAGGAGTCCCGAAGTTCCGCTCAAATCCGGGTTCCAATTTTCCACACACATTCACCTCTGTCCCCGGTTTCAACTCAACTTTCTCTTCGACCACAACACGACAAACACTTGGTGCTTTTCTCTGGTAAAAGATTGGTACTTCACCTTGAACCACAAGCGTTCCAACATCATACAAGATTCGGCACGATTCCCGTTCGAAGAAATCCGATCCCAAAATGCAAGCGTGGGGAATGTCACGAACAACCAACATAGGCACCCTGAAAACGGAAGTTCCAAAGCGCAAGTTTATTATTGTCCGGCCCTGCACGGCCAAGTTTTCCCCATTAGCAACAGTTAAGGTTGCATTAATCTTTTGAAGCTTTTCTGGGCGGTATTGACCACTTTTCTTCCATGTTTCTTCATTGAGGATGCTAGAGGTTGCGCCAGTATCCAAAAGGAGTGAAACACGAGCATGATTCACCAGACCGGAAACATAAACACCACGGCCACTCAATACAAACAAATTTTCCTCTCGCAAATCTTCTTCAGCGCGCAAACTTTGGGTCCTTGAAGCGTTCAAGGGAACTGGTCGACCCTCGGCAGTCCTCCTTGCCTGTTTCCCGACGAGTTGGGGCAATTTCGGGCGTAATGGCCGTAACGATGACAGCGATAACATTTTCCTGAAGACTCCCGAACGGAGTGGCTACGCTGGTCTTGTTGTTGCTTTTCCAACCTTTCAAGCCGAGAATTAATGGATTCTAGCAAGTTTTTAAGCTCTGCAACTTCAGGGGCATTTTCACTCTCCTCCACAACATTCACCTGAGGCCGTGCCGGTTTGAATTCAGCTGAGTTACGAGAAGCGACGTGAACACTCTCCAATTGTCGCACCAGTCGAACAGCAGCAGAAAGGCTGTCAGGTTGCTTGATAATTAACTGCTCGCGGCATCCATCACTGCAGCGAACGCCCTCCAAAAATCGATCCTTCGCTAATTCTACCTTGAAACGGTAGTCAGCATCGGGGTAAGCATTTTCAGCGAGCTCCAGGAGATTGTCAGCATACATTTCGATGTCCTCATTGCTGTTTTGTTGCCGAGATCGAAGAATCAGCTTGTAATCCCCGGGTGATTTGCCTGAGTCAAAGCGAACCGTAATACGTTGCAAAAATTCTGTATACGAGGAGCTCTCGGGGATCCTGAGGAGTTGAACAGCTCTGTATGCTGCTTGATCCAGCAAAGTGACCAGAAATGCCCTCTTTTTCGATTCGGGGATGTTAGCCAGTTTGGAATATTCATCGAATTGGGACAACCAGACCTTGAAATGCTGTCCAAGTGAATATGGTTTTGGCTGCTTTAAAGCAACATTTCTGCTGATTGAATCGCTTGAACTTGATTTATCCGAAGAGCGTTTGAAAGCCTCAGTCATTGCAATAATTAGCCCGCTTATCGAAGCGCCAGTGCCTCCCTCTGCCTGGTTTGATGTCGTTTCGGTTTTGACAGCGTCGCCACCGATGGCTCCCTTCTCGTCGAGTTCTTTCGACTTCGTTTCAAAACCACCGGTCGTTTCGGCTTTTACAGCATGTCCGCCAGTTGCTCCTTCTTCCCCGTTCGACGTGTGACTCATGGTTTCCCTGACCGCTGCCACCAATTTGTAATAAATGAGCGAGAAGAAGTGTTTGCAACTCGAAGCTGTTTATTATACAAAACCGCCGCTACAAGAAGCACAGACATCCCGGCGCGAAAACATGGTCACGTGATATCACGTGATGCTAATATTACAATTTCTAGCTTTGCCTGAAACTCGTCATTTAATCGCAACAAGATTTCAGCCCTGCAATCGGGTTTTAATTCGCCAAAATATATAGGGGTAAATTGGGTGGCTAGCGACCCCCCTTCAGACCATCAGCAGGGGTTTCATTAAGGGCCGGGCAGTCGGGCACCGGGCAAATTGACCGGCTGTGAACACAATTTTGCCCGGCTGCTGTGAACATCTAAACGTTATTTTTGTCACCAACAAGTTAAATAATTTACTAACTTGGCCTTTTTGATGTGTGTTCTAAAAAATAAAGAATATTTCAAATTAAAGAACAACGAGGTCATTGCTTATTTACCTCCCGTTGCTCCCTGTACAGAAGAAACGAACAACAACTAAAAATCGGCCCACAATGCATTGTTAGCTTAGTGCTCTGCATTATGTTCTGCATGATGTGACTGAGTTGCAAACAAGTTCCACATGTGTTATGGCGACGGGAAAAAGGTCAGAACGGTCGATTAAACAGTATTTTTGTTCTCAACTTGATAACTTGATGTCCATGACTACAGATATAATCTGTATTTAGTTGATTGAACAAACAAAATACAATGTTTCAAGCAACAGTAAGATGCTTAAGTGCAGGAGAATGCATCTCCAAGAGACTAATATTTAAAAATTTTCCGGGCGCATGCCTAGAGGGGATGGCCCTTCGGCCCTTCCAATGATGTCCACTTGCTCAAACTCATTGCCCTCCTGTTTAAAATCTTAATGGACCTTAATGAAATCCCTGCATCGGTTTTAACAGTTTTGTTTTTAATTGCAACAATTAAAAAAAAACAATTGTAGACTTAGGCATATACCCGTAGCCTCCCCCCATAAAAAAATCCTTGATCCGCCCCTGCTAAATGGCCTTTACGTTTCCTTGAAAGTGACCTGTAAAGATAAGAAGAGGAAAGTTGAAATATTAGTAATAGGGAAATATCTATGACAAAGCCCATACTAAAAAGTAGTTTTTTATAACACGTCAATACCACCTCTTACAAGCCAAAAATGTTGTCGTTTTAACTTGGTGGTCATTTATTTGGGTGGGGTAGAATTACGGTTAACGTATTAATTCATTGCCGCAAAACACTGTATATGGAACCAAATCAATCAGTGAGCAAACTTAAGATGCTTAGTGCCTAATAATTTGAATCACAAACTTTACAATAACAAATGTTTCATTATTTTTAGCGGACCTATTGTTAAATTTTACCCTTACATGTTACACACGATTTGCCTTTAATCGGTGCAAATAAAGAGTTATTGATACATCCAAAACAATTTTCAGTAATGTATCTGGCGATCGCTGTTGACTTGACTGTATCTTTCTGAATGAGGAATCGTTATATTACCGTTCCGCTGTCATTGTTTTTATCATTGTCGTCATCGCCGTCGTTTAGAAGCCTCTCCCTTGAAAAAGAAGATCATAGAAATAATAAAATCAGTTTGCATTTCTTATGTTAAGGTAAACTGTGGGTACTATTAATTCACGTTTGCGGTACCATGCTTTACCTGTGCCTCTAAGGCTGCCAGTCTTCTTTTTCACACCTGACAAGAAAACAGAACAAAACATAAAGTTTAACATTTGTTATTAAATTTGATATTGCTAGCTTTGATGCTGCTTTTGTTACCACAAGCAGTATATTGTAAAATTAAGGTTCTGTCTGTTTTTGCAACTGCATAGGCGACGCGATACTTTGAAAATCATCGCATCGCCCGGACAATCGTAAAAATAGGGGAATTAAACACGTTGAGGTTTTCGTGACGAAGTATAATGTATGGTTGTAATAAAAACACGTGCAAAAATGTGTAGGAAAAGTACAAACAAATCGACTGTTCAAGCCATTATTTTTTTAATTTGTCATTTTTTTGCGCGAATTTTGTTCTTGTGCATCAAATTACTTACTTTTATGTCACCCTTTAAATTAGCATATCGTATTATCGCTTTTAAAGTTTTATACCTCTTCATTGTCCTGTACAGTTTCATCTAAACTTGACTGTAAAAATAAAAATGCTTAACATTAATATTGCTGTAAAACTATAATTGATTCTTGATTTGTGGATTACAATTTCGATATTTAAATTGAGCTTCTATTTCGCAAATTAAGGGTTCGACAATTTACGATTTTTTTGTGTGTGTACGGTAGATCGTGTTCCATGACCAAAGTCAATTTAAGTCAATTCGTGGATTTATCTCCTATGAAGCAGTTATTTGCTACTTGAGTGACAACACAAATAACGTTGACGTGGTTTCAGATCAGACAATTAAATTAATGGGATTCCACATTTGTTTATAAATGGGTCATTGTAGTAGACCCAAACAACTGGAACTGGTGTTTTTCGTAATCACTGATTAAAGGTACTTGACCTAGTCGTCATTTTCTTCTTGTTCATTTTTCTTTTCTGTTACTTGCTATAAAAGATAATGAACAATTAACTAAACCTGTTCCGAGAAACTTTTTTCCATTCACCTTAGCCTGTGAATAGGCCTTCTGGTTGGGGGTAGGTCGAAAAGAAAGGCCATGAAAATAACATGAAGATCGCCAGTAAGCGAAACGAGATCAGAGGCCTGTTCGCTGGTTACCTTTACCTTCACTACATGTATATAGAAGTTTAAAAAAACTACCAGTCAAACATTGTATGGATTTTTTTTTAATGACAGCTTATTACAAAGCTAGGGCGATCAATTGCCTTACCAGGATGATTGAATTTCTTTCTAAAACTCCAGGGCGATTGAATTTCTTAAAATGCAGGGTGATTGGATTTCTTAAAATGCAGGGTGATTGAATTTCTAAAAATGGCTACCGCGCACGTGGCATGAAATTTTCGCGGCAGTTTAATTTCAGTTCGCGGATTGCCGATTTTTTTTCGTTTCGTGGGAATAAATTTTCGTGAATTCGGATTTTTGACTTTACCGCTGCTAACAAATTTTCGCGGATCTCGATTTTTTCACGAATGGATTGAATGAATTGTACAAGCTTTGTACAAGGAGATTTTATGTTGTTTTGTTTATTTCACGAGTCTTTGATTACAATTCAACGGCTACGGTAAGGTGTGATCTCGTATGCCATACGTAAAATACTAGTACTAAATTGAATTTAATTGATCTAAATAAATTAGCAAATTTTCACGGATTCTTTTTTACTGGAGTTTATTTTCGCGGATCATTGGAAAAGATCAGCGAAAATTAAATGCCGCGACAATTACATGCTACACGGTAGGCGATTGAATTTATAAAAACTCGAACGATCGAATTTCTTAAAATACGAGGGCGATTGAATTTCTTAAAATGCTAGTTTGAAGAAATGCAAGGAAAAATTACAAAAGGGCCAAAACAAAGTATAACCTTTGCCTGATTATCGCTCGTCCTGACTTTGTCTTTTTCTTTGTCTGCGGCTTCCTGAAACAAGTAAATTATGTATCGTGAGTTCGTTGAACGGTTTGATTTTTGAATTGACTGACCCTTGATTGACGTGATCCAAGAATGCTAAATGTCAACCAATGCCATCAAATCTGAGTTAATATGTAACCCTTTTCATTCTTATGTACTTGAACTTGCTTCAGTCTAAATCTTTTAATTTTTCAAAGAATTTTCATCTTCAACTAATAAAGTGCTCACGGCTTTCACGGAATAGTATGTCTTCGTGTCTAACAGTCAACAGATGTCCCAGAAAAGGAGAACTTACCGATAATCGAAGCTCCTCTTCTTGTTGGCATCTGATTGCCCGATCCCTTTGTAGTAATTCCCTGCGACGTTGCATAAGTACGGTTACAAGAGTCTCAGCATGAATGGAAATGTAATGCAGTCGAACCTCTCTACAACGACCACCTTCGAACAGACCTTTCTGGCCGTTGTGGAGAGGTGGCCATTTAAGGCCCTGTCACACTATTGCGTATTAAAGAAACGTATCAGTTGCGTATGGAAATTCATAAAATAATTTTCATATGCACAAAATTCCCTTGAAAATACAGCGTATGACCAGCGTACCTGACTTACGAGTAACGTACCTCTGGTGTAACTCTCGCGTATTCAGCAAATGTTTAGCGTATCAACCATACGTCCGAATACGCACAAAATTTTTAAGCATGCTTAAAAAAAATTTCTGCCTCACCGTATGCGACCCTGCTTGAAACGTATACAAACTATGCCTAACATACCCCCTAGCGTATGTCAGCGTATACCAGCGTGTTTCGTGCCAGTTTTTTATTCACAGTCCATAGTACCAAACTACATGATGTAAGTTCGAATTACCTAAACAAAACAACAGAATGCATGCTATATGTAGAAAAGTTCACAGTGAAAGCACCGAACGAACGGGTAAACAAGAGTCGTGCAAGAGGCAAAAATGTAACAGTACTTACTATTTGTCATAGGGTAAATAACTAGCACGAAAAGCCGTAAACACAACTTAATCCTAGCTTACGATGAAGATTTAACAGCGTTCAAATTTACGTGCTTCAGCAAAATATAAAGCTTTCATGCAAACATGGCGAAAACAAGGTCTTAGTCACGTGACTTGTAGCTTAATTCAGTCTCAGTCCACTCCGAGCGCAAACAGCGCGAAACACTCCGCGCAACCAAAAAGCTTCAAGCGCGTGACGTCAGCATTCAGTCGTCATCAACAACTGGGACAAGTACTATGAGTCTGTGAACTGCTCTTTCAACGCTTGTGTACTTTGCAGTGTCGCCCTGACACCGGTTCTTGTACGATACAGTGACCCGGCGAACTTTGTTGTCGTGGCTGGGATGGACTTCAGTAACGATGCCGATCCTCCAAACACCTCGAAGAGCGTTGCTGTCTTGGATCAAAACGACGTCCCCTTCCTTGACGTTCCTCCTTTCCACGTGCCATTTCGATCGTACGATTAGTCCCGGGAAGTAATCGCGGGTCCACTTTTCCCAGAAGCTCTGAACAACACGCTGGATGAAGTCAAGCTTGTATCTGTCCCAACTCTTTGCTTAAATGGTCCCTGTGGCACGTCAGGAGAAGCTCTGCCGAGTAGCAGATCATTCGGACAAAGGTAACTTCCATCATCTGGATGGGTTGGGTGACTACCAATCGGCCTTTGATTTACAAGCTGCGCTGCTTCAAACATCACGGTTTGCAACTCACTAAAACTCATAACTTGATCTCCAACGGCCGCATTTAGCGCTTTCTTGATGGATTTCACCAATGCTTCTGTTACGCCGTTCATCCAGGGAGCATCATCTGGAGTAAAACTCCATTCCATCTTATGCTTCATGCCGAATGCCTGGAGTTCGTGCTGGTCTAGCCCGCTGATAGCATCCTTTAACTCTTTAGATGCAGCCAGGAGTTGGGTGCCACAATCGCTGTGGATCTTCTTAGGCCAGCCTCTGATACTTGAGAACCGCCGCATCACTTGAAGGAAGGAATCAGTCGAGTAATCCTTGCTGACATCGACATGCACTGCACGAGAGGAGAAACAGACAAAGGTCACTCCATAGCATTTTCCGCGAACTCTCTTCTGCACCTCTCCCTTGATGGTAAATGGCCCGAAGAAATCTATTCCGACTGTATAGAATGGCGGCGAAGGCTGCAGTCGCTCCAAGGGCAGACTACTCATAACCTGGCCACTCAATCTTTGGAATTTCCTCTTGCATACGACGCACTTGTGACAAATCCTTTGGAGATTAGTAATCCAGAAACGACATCGGATTCTAGCAACAGTAGCGGCAACGCCAAGGTGTCCACCCTTCCTGTGTTCATCTTCAGCTATCAGTTGCGATAGACGGTGACTGAAGGGGAGAAGGATGAATTCCTGCCTGTTCCACGTCGCCTGCATCCAGCGTTCAGCTCTGCCACCTACTACAATCAAGCCATCTTTATACTTCGGACAGAGTCTAATAAACTTGCCCTCTTGGACGTCCTTAGCGATCGACTCGATCCAGAATCGTTCAGCCGCATCAATGTCTTCGGTCTTAAGCTCTCTCAGTCCGCTCACACCGCTGGGTGAGTGTTCGGCACCTTTCTTATAATGCTTATAAAGCTTCAGTATTCTAGCTGTAGTATTCATCAATAGCTCAATCTTACTGAACCTCCCGATGTCGATTCTGGCTGCCAATGTCTCTTTCTCCCTGGCGCTAACATTCATGACCACTTTGTGGCGCTCAGGTAGCTCTTCTACATTAGTATGTCTCGATACTGGGCACTCTTCTACTGGTTGCCTCAAAAACTCTGGGCCTCTCTGCCACGTGCTGCGTGGTCCTAGTTCCGTGGGGCTTTTGCCTCGAGTTACCCAGTCAGCAATGTTTAAGCTTCCTGCTACCCAAAACCACTCCTGAGGACTTGTCTTCTTGAATTTCTCCGATTCGATTCGCTGCATAGGTATTGAAGCCATAGCTTTCCTTGCTTATCATGGCCTTGACTATCTCGCTGTCTACAATGTGATAAACAGCAGTGAAGGTGTATCTGATTTCAGCCTGAACGAAAACTCTCAGTCACTTTCCAATAACGGCACCACTCAGCTCAAGGCGTACAATGTCAACGACCTTGATAGGAGCTATCCTGTTTTTGCTGGCTATAATTCGTGCTTCATATGTTCCGTCTTTCGTCAACCACCTTGCATAGGCAACCGCCCCGTATGCATCGCCAGAGCCATCTGAGAAAACCACCAACACTGGGTCCCCAATCGCGTTGCTGGCTTTAATACACCTAGGGAACTCTACTTCTTTTAACTGGAACAACTCCTCGAAGAAAGTTACCCAGTCGCGTCGCAGGTGTTCGGGAATGGGATCGTCCCGTCCCCAGAGCCTGCGAAGCATGATCTTTGCGCGAACCGTGAAAGGGGATACCAGACCCATAGGGTCGTATATTCTGTTGACTTGAGAGAGAATCATTCTCTTGGTTAGTGCTTCCCGGACGCTTTCTGGGATTTGCTCTCGAGATAAATCTGGCTGTGTGTGTATCTTTCGTTTCTTTTTAGAGAAGTTCAGTTTGATTCGGTTGCAAAGCGTGTCTTAAGAGGAGTTCCAATTCATACCAAGCACTCTTTCCAATTCTGTGGCGTCACTACTTGTGCCGGTCAAACCTCGCACGAGGTGCTGATCTTCATGGTTCTGTATTTGAGCCCCTTGCTTTATTTCCAAGCCTTCTCCAGACATGATCCTTCCCTTAATTCTGAACCCGCCAAGCTCAAGGATTTTGTCAATTTCAGATGTCAAGGTCAAGGCTTCCTGTCTTGTCTTAACGCTTTCCGGGATGTCATCCATATAGCTGTTTCTCAGAATAGTTTCACTGGAGCGTGGAAACTCATCTCTGCTCATTTCTGCTGTTTTGCGAAGCGCTACAATCGCTATGGTTCCTGACGGGCGGTTCTCCCATGTTTACGGCAGTCATTACATGTTTCAGGCTCTTTCTGGTCATCCAGGTCTCTCCACAGGAAACGATGGGTCATTTGATCTAACAGAGGTATATCAATGGAATGAAACAGCTTCTGAATGTCTCCGATTACAGCTACTCTTTCCTCTCTAAACCTTAGCAAAACGCCGAGGAAATTATTCAACATGTCTGGGCCCTTGGCATAGTACTCGTTTAATACATGTCCCTGGAAATTTGCACTACTGTTAAACACGATGCGGCAAGGAGTGGTCTTGCTTTCTGGTTTAAGAACTTCATGGTGCGATATGTAGAACACCGGTCCCTCGTAGTCTTTAATATCTTTTTCGGTCAATTTGCGGGCGACACCTCTTTCAATCATACTTTCGATCTGCTTACTGTATACTGCGGCATGTACTGTCTTTGCTGAGACGCCTCTCTGTGGCTTTCAGAGCGGATAAGGCAGCACTTTTGTTGTCTGGTAACGCTCTAGGATCCTTGATCCACGGGTAACCTGCTTCCCATTTCTTCTGATCTGCCTTATAGACAAGTTTGTCTTCAATAATCGTGTATTCCCTTTCCTCCTTTAGTGTCATGTTTTTTCCACCTGGATGACATAGTCCACATTTGCATGACCCACATCTTGGGTTGCATTCAACCCCTAACTGCTCCAACTTGTAGAAGTCATCCACTCGCACCATGGCATGATGGACAGTTGCGTGTTGCAGAACTTTTTTGGTCTCTTCGACGAGTGAAGGGTGTGTACCTCCTATTAGCGTTCCAAATCTGTTCTCTAGCAGCAACAAGTGTCCGGTCGCTTGCTTTCGCACGGGGTGAAAGGCAGCGTACTCGTAGCCAATGAGACAGTCAACCTGTCCATTTCTTGGTCTGACGAGGACTTGTGTTTTCAAACAGCTTCACGATACCGTCTACCGGTGTGATGTCTGTAGATATGCAGTCTATCCCAAGTACGCTTATGGCAACAACAGCATTAACGTTGTCAATCAGGCAAAGTTCATAGCGGCAGGACTCTAGCTCTTCAACTGCTCCCCCAACCTTAACGATTTGAAGGTTGACTTTGTGTCCTGATAGGTTCATTAGTTTAGCTCGGTGAAAAGTTATGAAGGAGAGCGTGCTTCCGCCATCCCACAGTGTGTTCAGGGTGGTCCACTTGCCTCTTCCATTGCCTCCTTTAAGCTTCTGGAGTTGTAAAAGGATCTCTCCATCTCCGCCATTTGTCATTCCGAATACCTCATCACTATGGAGGGATATGCCGGATGCATGTGCTTCGTGCAACATGTAGCGGTGAGGCATACCGCAACCGTCTTCTCCACGTGAAATTTCTTCTGCAGGATTTTGTTGTGTGGCCTTGCTCAAGACACCTAAAGCAAGCATTGTTCTACCGAACCAACTTAACCTTCTCTGACGCTGATTTGCTCTCATTTCCTGTGCTTTAGCCGCGTTGGATTCTTCCAAATAGCTGTCTGTTTTCACTTCCATCTCACTAAATGTTCGATTTAGTTCATCAATCCATTGCTCATCGAGTTCATCCGCAGGAAGTAATTTCACGTACGCGTCGTGTTTGTCTTGAACTTCTTTCCATACAGCTCTCAACGTATCGTATCTGCTTTCGATGGTTGTTACTGGAGTTTCGGCAGTCATAGCTTGGTTTAGATTGTTAATCGCTCAGGTAAACTTTCCCTTTGCAGTTGCACGAAGTTTCTTCGCTGCTCCTTGTTCGCTCATATCCATTTTTCCGTCCTCGCTTGTACTCTCCGTTGACATTTCGTCGGTAGATGCCATAGTAATTCGAATGTTTCGTGCCAGTTTTTTATTCACAGTCCATAGTACCAAACTACATGATGTAAGTTCGAATTACCTTAACAAAACAACAGAATGCATGCTACATGTAGAAAAGTTCACAGTGAAAGCACCGAATGAACGGGTAAACACGAGTCGTGCAAGAGGCAAAAATGTAACAGTACTTACTATTTGTCGTAGGGTAAATAACTAGCACGAAAAGCCGTAAACACAACTTAATCCTAGCTTACGATGAAGATTTAACAGCGTTCAAATTTACGTGCTTCAGCAAAATATAAAGCTTTCATGCAAACATGGCGAAAACAAGGTCTTAGTCACGTGACTTGTAGCTTAATTCAGTCTCAGTCCACTCCGAGCGCAAACAGCGCGAAACACAGCATATGAGTGATATTTTTCATGCACTGGCATATGCTAGTACGATACACAATAGTGTGACAGGGCCATTATGGGGAGGTCGTCAATTAGAGGATTTGAGTGAGTGAATCCCGGGGGGGTCCCATATAAAAATGACGGGGTGCTTGTCGGAAAATTTCGAAAAATACCCTTAAAGGTACCAGAATCTCGATTGTAGGCGTGGCTCAAAAAAATTTTACCCCTTAGAGGTACCAATTCTAAAACAGCACATGTCATATTCTGTCATATTTTTCGGCTTATACCCTAAAAGGTACCGCGATAATTCTAACCGTGGTCATTTTAGAATTTAGTACCCTGAGCGGTACCAATCTACAAATTTTAACCCCTAAAAGTTACGACGAGCACCCGCATCATTTTTCAGTTATATGGGAGTCCCCCTGGGGAGTAAATGAGAAGTCAGGACAAGAAAACATGGCCGTTGTAGAGAGGTGGCCGTTTATGGGGAGGTTATCAATTAGAGGATTTGAGTGAGTGAATGAGAAGTCAGGACAAGAAAACATGGCCGTTGAAGAGAGGTGGGCGTTTATGGGGAGGTCATCAATTAGAGCATTTGAGTGAGTGAATGAGAAGGTGGAACAAGAAAACATAACCGTTATGGGGTGGTGTCCGTTACTAGAGGTTCTACTGTAATTCACATGCACGCCACTCAAATAACGAAACAAATATTGCAAATTGGACAAAAAAGGTTAAGAGGAATGTACATCAATAAACTTTTAAAGGTTGGGCGATAGAAGTACATGTAGGTTTTCCTTTTTTAAAAAATGGTGAAATTGGAAAATAACATGACATGTATTAAACAATGGTAAAAGCAAATTCATACTTGGCATGTTATTATTACTCTCATTATTATTTGGGTCGTCAAAGAACGCCCCTCCCCGTGCCTTTCAATACTTGATAACAAATGGGGGAAACTGTGATTTAAATGAAAATACATGATTGAACCTTTGCATTTGAACAGCTTGTGCTGCCTGGCAGGCCTCTGTCACAGCCCGATTAAGAAGCACTGAAAAATCGATTTCAGTTCCTAGGAATTAACAATAGCATTTTTTAAAATACGTTGTCACTAGTTTTTGTAAGGATTATCTTTAAACTACATTGGAGGTCATAAGTGGTTGGGACACTTGTGAAAACTGTCAAAAAATCACCAAATAATTATGTAGTACTACTATGGTTACTAATTGTTACTTTTTGGGCCACAATTTTTGCGTACCCCCCTCTCCCCCCCCCAAAAAAAACAACCAATGTTAACAAATGTACTAGGTAAATAGTTTTTTTTTGTTTAAATGTCTGTTCGATCGTCAAAACTCAACATTGTTGGGGGGAGGGGGGATAGCTAGATTATTTTACTAGCATGTTGGTAACTAACCAGGGGGGAGTAGCAATATTCCTAGTTGCTTCATGCTACAGAAACCGGGTTAAGCTCCGGCCGTGTGGGCCACCGTGGCCCGTGTGCGACTTTACCATGTTGGTAACTTAGTGTCCCAACATAGTGTCCCTAGAGGTTTGTACGCACCTGACACAATATCCCCTGTAATCAGCCTCGTAGAGGACATCGTTGGTTGTAGGATTCTGAACTCGATGTCACTTTCTTTAGAGTATCTGTGTTTTCCACAAGCCATGGGTATACAAATACAAAAAATCCAGCTTGATAGTCTACTACATGTAAATGACAAGGGATAGAGCTATGATGCAAGGTATCACATGCACACGATGTCGACAAGACTGATTCAACTGTGGTTTTAGTTATTTCCTAGTTATGTGCAAAACCTGGAGCAGATAACAGCTTTTCTTTTCCCAACTAGGGGGCCTATCAACCTCTCCCTGTGGACTAGTTTGGCAATACTAGTACATGGTTCACTTCCTACTGTTATCATCCCCCACTGGGCAACCCCCCAGAACAAAGTCGTCTCTTGTGGTCCGGGGGGTGGGGAATTGTTCAAGTGGTCTTGTCTTAGGTGTAGGGGGGTGGGCAAGTTGAAAATGACATGGCGATGAACCGCATGGATAAGTACAGCTTCAAATTCTTAAAAAATAGTCACTGTCTGTTTCAAATGGCCCCGTTGCTTTATACTGTAATGGAATCTGCCCTTGCTGAACAAGACCTGTGACATTTGTCTCTTGGTTTACTAGCAAAGCAATGCAGCATCATTTGAGTATGTATTTTAAAAATGTTCATATTTCAAGTTTATTTGCATTCTTAATGGGTGTAAAACTTTGAACAGGTTTTGTTAAGATAAAGTGTATAGTGTCCCAGGGGTGTGGAAGTGTCTCCTTCTGAATGCCCAGGGGTGGGTAATAGGTCATCAAGAGAATACAAAATTGCAAATTTGCAGGGAATGATAACACCATAGGAATTTAACCAGGCACAAATGACACTGTATTGCATTAGGATTAAGGTCTCGAATTAAACAAGTTGCCCAGAGACATTATAAAAGAGCTTTTTATTGTATGGTGCACTACATGTAAAATGACTAACTTGAAGAAATTCACATTTTAAGTACCTTCATGGTCAAATCCAGATCCCATGTATGCAACATGGATGTAACATCCACTCAAATTTTGGATCATGTTGGACATCAAAATTCCTGTAGGTTTAAGTTGCAAATAACATGATTGTGTGATTTCAAGAAGTTGGTTAGAAATGCAGATTGAAATTATTAAACAATTTTCACTTCCGATAATAATAATAATAATAATATTAATAATAATATTAATAATAATAATAATAATAATAATAATAATAATACAGTAATAATAACTTTATTAATGTGTCAGTCAAAATCTAGCAGAGGGAATTTCACACTGCTAATAAGGGACACCTAAACTATGTAAAATACAAAAACAAATCAATAAATAATATAATTATAACAGAACAGATTTTATGCCACCCTCATACTGACCTTAATACATCAGCTGCCCTATCGGTAAGACTGGGTCACCCATATTTGCCTGCAAACGCATCTGTAGAGCATAGAAGAATAATAAACATTTTTTTAGACAGGGTAAGACAAGTGGACTGATATTGATGTGGCCCTTTCGGAAAAAAATGATAATTTTCTATACTATCCGAGAAAATTCATGCATTATTGTATATTAAATTATAAATGTGATTTTGATTTGATACGAAACATTTTATTCATATGCGGTGTTTTCTTCTACTGTATGAACTTTTTATAAATGTATTACACTATCTTGTAATTGATCAGCAAAGAGTTCTGTTACCTACAAGACTAGCAGTCTTTGTTGAATTTCCCTGGACCCCAAAAACCTTTCTAGTTGCCTAACATCAAAGCTAGGACCAGACCCTGGATCTGTAAAATATCATAAGCAATTCAAGTTCTTTAATTTTTGTACATTTTTAATACGTGTAAGATTGATTCAATTTTAAACCTGAAATCATAAGTAGTTTTAGTTACTTATTCAGTTTAAAAATTCTAAATTCATAAGGGGTATATACCATTACCTAACAATTCTACCTCACTGTCACGTGACCAGAGATTCCATGAGATATGCGCTGCGCATGTACCGATCACTTGATGCGTTGAATTCATGGTCGCCGGTCGCCTTTCGTAAGTGTCTGCTTTCCTCGTTCTGTTTTCATGCTTTTGAATTTAGTTTGTGTTTTTCCTAACTGACACTGTGTTGTGTTTCGTATCTGTGCTAGGGGAGCCAACATTTCGCTGGAATTCTGTTCCAAATGAACGAGGGAAGTTCAAGTTCACACGTGCTTGTAGAGCACAAACAACATACTGCGGGTGAGCTCGAAGAGCCGCCACATGCTCTGAATGACAGCAAAGTCAACGTTGCCGAAGTCTAAAGTGCCTGGCCAGGAAATAAAGCGGAAAGATCCAGTCAAAATAATTTCTGTCGAAGAAAACCCGTCGCTTGACGTCGTCAAGTCGTTAAACAGATGCCCTTTCGTCTAATTTTGAGGCTCTCGCTCAAGCATGACTACTAGTTTTGAAAGGCTAGGAGACAATTACAATACAATACAATAACATTTATTTCACCTCGAATTTAAAGTAGCAAAATTGCTAATGTCTTCGAGAAAATAAATAAAAGTAATTTGTAATTTGAATGCTATGAATGACAATCTTTTGTCTTTCGCTCAGTACTCTGGAGACGAGGTGCCAGAACATGTATCTGAACAATCAAATGAAGTTAACGAAGTTAACAATGTTGATGATGGCTCCGAGGAGCCTCCAAACAAAAAGCAAAAAGCTGACGAGTCGGTTACGGAGCAAGTACTGCCTAGCTCAGCTCCGAAAAACAAATTTCTTACTAGTCTTGAGAAGAAGGCGAATACTCAGGAAGCTACAGGCCCAAAAATTAATGACTCCTTGGCTACTCACGTATTAGCGGCAAAAGCCTGAAGAGGAAAATGACAAAAAGCTTATTTCAGAAAATTCTCAGACCAGAGAATTGCCCTGCAGGCTTGTCAAAGATAAGAGTTAATCAAGTTGTCTCGGCTGAATCTCGAACATGTGACGTGAGAATGCAACGCGTTCAGAATGCGTTGATCAAAGGAACTACTAGCGTAGCTTAAGCAGATCTTATTCTGAAGAGCTCCGAAGACAAGGCCAACATTAACACGGAGGTTTTGTTGGACAAAATATGGCAGCTGACTGAAGATTCCTTGCTCTGTTTAGGAGCAGCCAACTGGGAATTAGTTCAGAGACGCCGGGAGGCATTAAAGCCTCAAATATCTAAAGGTTATGCTCATTTGTGTGCTTAGAAAGTCAAGTTCACTGACTCATTGTTTGGAGATGATGTCACCAAACAAATCAAAGATATCACAGATGACAATAAAGTTACCCATAAACTGTTGGATAAAAACAAATCTTGGCGCAGATCTGCTCCCATGAACAGAGGCTCTTTCAGGGGTCGTGCTGCTTTTCAGGGAGCACCCAGGAATTGATTCATAGACCTCAGGTAAACAAAACTCTGTTTAAGCTTTTACTAATAAAAGTCGCTGGTGGAATTCGGCACTTTGTTAAGGCTTGGGAGCTTTTGACTTCAGATAATGTCATTTTAGATATGGGCAAAGGTTGCCATATGACATTCGCACATGATCGATTTCCTTCTCAGTATACGCCTCCACAGCCATTTAAATTTACTGACGGGGAGTCCAGTCTTATGGATCAGGAGATTAACAAATTGCTTCAGAAGAGTGCTATTGAGGAGGCTGTTTAATAGTTCTTGTGGCAAATGTTTGTCCAATGTTTTCCTCAGGCCTAAAAAGGATGGAAGTTTTAGAATGATTCTTAACCTCAAAAACTTAAATTTACATGTGGAATATAATATATTCAAGATGGACGCCAGGCAGTCCATACTGAAATTGGTCACTCCTGGTGGTTATATGGCAACAATTGATCTGAAAGACGCATATTACACAGTTCCTATAGCACAGGAACATAGGAAATATCTTCGTTTCTGTTGGAAAGACAAGTTGTACCAATATACTTGTTTCCCTTATGGGCTTTCGTCAGCCCCACATCCATTCACCAAGTTAATGAAACTGTGTTATGCACATCTACGGTTGCAAAGGCATATTGTGTCTGGTTACATTAATGATACATACCTTCAGCAACAGTTTTTCAATGACACCCTTAATTTTCTTCATGCTAGTAAGGAGTGTTTAGTAGTTTGGGTTTGTTGATACACCCTTAAAAGTCTATGGTCATGCCAACTCAGATAGCTATTGTTCTGGGCTTCATTATAAATTCTATTGAAATGACCGTCTCTCTGATGCCTGATAAGAGAGCAAAGTTGTTAGAGCTTTGTCGCAGTACTATGCAGTGTAACCAGATCACAATACGACATCTTGCTAAACTTACTGGAAAGTTGGTATCCAGTTTCCTGGGGTGCTTTATGGGCCTCTCTTCTATCGCAATTTAGAAATGGCCAAAACAGTATCACTCCGATTAAATAGAGGTAATTATGAATCAACCATGATCCTTTCTGATGACATGAAATTAGACTTGCAGTGGTGGGTCGATAACCTGGAAACCTCTAGTTATCCAATTTCTCACCACAATCCAGATATAGTGATGGATACCGATGCTTCTCTTATTGTGACACAGGGTCGTTTTATGCCTTCGGACATTGCTTAAACTGAAGGGAATATTAATGCACTTGAACTTTTAGAAATTAAATATGCTCTCCAAGCCTTTGCCTCCCTTATTGAGAATAGGCATGTATTGGTGCGTTGTGATAACACAACAGCAGTATCTTACATCTCCAATATGGGGGGTACTCACTCGAGATGATGTAACTCCATTGCCAAAGAAGTATGGTTATGGTGCATATCAAAAAACACAAAATGTTTGGATAACCATCACTCATATTCCTGGTAAATTAAATACAGGGGCAGACTTTAATTCAAGAAACTTTAATGATAGAACTGAGTGCTCACTAGATCCCAGTCGTTTTGAACTAATCACAAAGAGACTGGGACACGCTGAGGTTGATCTGTTTGCCTCTAATTCCAATACTAAAGTTGCTCGTTATTATTCATGGAAGCCTGATCCAGGAACTATTCATGTGGAGGCCTTTACTATCAGCTGGTATGGGTCGTTGTCTTATTGCTTTCCACCTTTCAGTTTGCTAGGCAGATGTCTGCAGAAGATTGTTATGGATAAAGCAGAATGCATTGTTATAATACCGGTCTGGCCAACACAACCCTACTATTTCAAAGCTATGGGAATGCTGATCAGTCTACCACTAGTTCTTCCCATTCAACCACATTTACTTCAGCTTCCACACACTCCTCAGTGTCAACACCCTCTGTTTCCAAGGCTTCAACTACTGGCTTGCAAGTTATCAGGAAATCCCTTGAGAGTAAAAACATTTCTGGACACTCTGCCGACATTATCCTCGCTTCATGGCGCTCAGGGACACGGAAACAATAACAAACCTATATCAACCAGTGGCCTATCTTCTGTCGTGAGAGGAAACTGGATTCAGTTCATCCCTCTGTAGCAGGTGTTATTCAATTTTTGACAACATTGTTTGAAAGAGATCTCAGTTATAGCTCACTGAATACTGCAAGAAGTGCACTATCTACTGTCATCACTGCTGATGGTGCGTCCATCGGCTGCCACCCTCTTGTAGTGCAGTTTCTGAAGGGTGTTTTTAATTTGCGTCCTCCAGTTCCTAGATATAATGAGGTGTAAGACATATCTATTGTGTTAAAATTCCTGAAAACATTGTCACCGGTAGCAACCTTAACTTTAAAGAACCCTACCCTCAAACTGGTTATGCTTCTCAGTTTGGTTACTGCGCAGAGAGGATAGACTTTACATTTGCTGGATATTAGTCTCATGTCGAAGAATGACTCCACCTTTATGTTCACATTTAATAAACCTCTCAAACAGTCTAATCCAAGAAGGCATGTAAAGCCTCTGGTTCTTAACGCCTATCCTCATGATGAAAGTTTGTGTGTATTTTCTAGTTTAAATGAGTATCTTCGGAGAACTGAGACTCTTCGCGCAGATGGTTCTCAACTTTAATCAGTTTTCAAAAGCCTCACAAAGCTGTATCTCGAGATACAATAAGTAGATGGTTAAGAGCTGTTATGCAAATGTCAGGAATTGATTTAGATATTTTTAATGCACATAGCACAAGGGCAGCTTCAGTGTCTGCTGCTCATAGGGCTCAGGTTCCTATTCAAGAGATTCTTGACAGAGCCGGGTGGTCATCTGCTCAAACATTTGCCACTTATTATGACAAGAGAATTATAGAAACTTCAGAGAATATTACATCTCATTTTGAGGAGGCTATCTTGAAGTTATGATGTAGTTTTTTGGTTTTGTGGCAGTTATTTATCTGATGTGCCAATTTTGGCTTTGAAGTCTCATGGAATCTCTGGTCACGTGACAGTGAGGTAGAATTAAAAATTGAACGACACTTACCTGGAAGTGGAAGTTCGATGATAATTCTACCGATCTGGAGCGTGACCAAGAGATTACATGCCCGTCCCTCCCTACCCTATGGTGAAATAGAAGTTTTAGCTGTTATTTGATTTGTAGTTTTTTCAATTGGCACATCAGGCTTTGGAAGGTGATCAGTACATGCGCAGCGCATATCTCATGTAATCTCTTGGTCACGCTCCAGATCGGTAGAATTATCATCGAACTTCCACTTCCAGGTAAGTGTCGTTCAATTTTTAAATATTCATGATCACTTTGTTCTAAATTAGAATACAGGTACATGAATACAATACATGTACGTGAAGCATAAATCGCCTAAATGTGTAATTTCAGTGATCAAAGGCAAGGTCAAAGCACATAACAAATTATTAAGCATAATGGGATGTAGCAGCTCCACATGCACAGCTGTGGATTAAAATTTATTATGATCAACGTTTTCAACCCTTTGCTTATGATAGCAAGCAAACCTGCACAGACCTACTTCTGCAGCCATCAACACATCTTGTAATTCTTCAACTTCTCCCACTAAAAAAATAATGCAAAGAGCATGACTGTCTAAAAATGTTTTTACAATAACTCTGCGGATTCCTGTGCACTGATTGGCTAATTGTTATTGTCAATAATGGTTAAATTTGTGAATTGTTTCACAAATCCAGAATTATTCAATGAGAAAATTGTCCAAAATAGGTGATGAACCTCAAGAAAATAAAACACAACCTTAAAGTGGAAAGATGAAGATGTCCACTCATCTGCTTCTCCTTGTCAATGTTATGACAAAATTTATCATCAGTAAGAGGACAGATGCATAAAAACCGACGTCAATTTGTTAAATTCCTCAAGTGTGTGTTGTTATTTTTCTTATCCAAAATCTCATTTGTTGTTGTCATGAAGTGTAAACCCTGATCAAAAGATAATTCAAAAGAAAAAAGATCAATTTCATGACCTAAATTGTACATGTACATGTACCGATATGTATTAATAGCATATAACATGATTGTACTCACCCTCTGTAGCATTTGTATTGCTGCAATGTTGTTGTTCCTGGCTACAACTTAACATTGGTACTTAATTTACTTTACCTAAAGCACATGTTTGCATCTGGTAAATTGTTCTTGCTCAAGGGTTAGAAAGTTTGAGTGACCATTTGAAGTGACAATGTCATATCAAAATAATTGCTGCAACTGGATTGCAAAATTGAATTGACATTATTGATCACTAAACCTTAACGTTTGAATGCACATATCCAAAGTACCAAACTGTATAACTGTGAAGAATTTCAGCCTAATATTAAATGCACCCCTAATACACTTTTCTTTTTACAATGGATGGGAGAATTACTCTTTCTCATCAAACTGTGCTTCAAACAAATGAAGTCTGTTGCAAAAACTATTGGTAATTACAATTTGTACCGTAATGTCTGCCCTGGTCTCCTTCGCAGCCTTGAACTGCAGTGAAATAGATCAAGACTGTGTTGATGTGTTTTTTGATTGTCAAAATAGATTTCTTTTTCATGTTTGGTTGTGTGGGATATAATCTTTCCATACAATAATTTGATCCCTTTTCACTTTGAACAGATTTTTACTTTAAATGAAAGAAATTTATATACGGTATATACATATATACATATATACACAGAAACACACCATTTAAAGTGCCCCTGTGATCAAATTTTTGATTTTCATTTTTTTACATTTTCGTGTACTATTAGACTTTCTTACTCATCTTGCCAAATTTCAATCGATTATGAACAAGTCCAAAGTTTTTGTTGCTTTTTGCGTGATTTTCAATACTTATTGTTATTATAATTTCAACCCGTGAGGTATGTTTGAGTCTTTGACGTCACTTTCTCCCATTCGCAACCAAGCCTTGGAACAAGGTTGATTAATGGCAGCCATATAAATTCGCGGAAATAAATGTTAAAATAAAATGACTTCTAATGTTCGTAATGAATTGAAATTTGGCAAGATGAGTAAGAAAGTCTAATTGTACGTGAAAATGTAAAAAAATGAAAATCAAAAATTTGATCGCAGGGGCACTTTAAGTTAATGATAATTAAATTCTAACATTTATTATTAATAATAGAATGATATTTGGCATCAATTTATTAATGACGTAAACTCACCATAAAACCTCTTCACGAACCTTTCAACGATGACAATCTGATGATCTTCAAACAGAACAGGAAACAAAGTTCAGAATTGCATAATAACACACAACACTGAAAAAGGATTAAAACAATGATGCCATACATTATTTTTAAAGGTCGTACAAGGGGTTCAGGTCCCCGAGGGGGGGGGGGTACTCCCATATATGAGCTATATAGGTATGTGCCGCTGTGAAGGGTATGGTTTTCAGGCAGTTTAGTCTAGGATAGGGTATAGTTATCAGAGATTTTTGGTCTAGAATAGGGTATCATTTTCCGCTAAACTGATCGATTGCGTTAAGAATTTAGTCTAGACAAGGTTTACTGCCAAATGGCATTTAAAAATCGGTACGGCAGGCAGTACGGCATTTTTGCTGACCTCTGTTAACTAATAGCTGTGATAGTGAACGAGTTTCTGTAAAATAGCGAGTCTGGAATAGGTCTAGGATAGGGTAGGGTTTTTCGGTGTTTTATCTAGAACAGGGTTGCAAAATGCAGCTAAAATGGTCTAGTATAGGTTAAGGGTCTCAGAGTCCCAGCGGCACACCCCCACCCAAAAATTTGCAGAGTACCCCCCCCCCCCCCCCCGGGCTCAGGTCGTGCTGCAACTGTATATGTTGCAGGTAAATTCCGGTCTCAGGTTAGATCAGTGTTCAATCTAGGTTAAAGGTGTACCCAGTATTCCTAACCCCAGCACAAAGCTAACCCTGGCTGTCATCAAAAACAATTCAAAAGCTAAGCATCACACCACTAGCCACATGTACCTTTGTGCTAGGGGTGACGGTTAGCTGTGTAGTAGGGTTGGGGTTAGCTTACCTAGATTGAAAACTGTGTATACATTTCACTTATATTGGATAATGATTCAACCAGTGAGAACAGATTTTACCTGCAACATACCTGTGTATGTTAAGTGTTCAAATTTTTTTTGATTTAAATTTTTTCTGATTCATTTAGGTACATAATCTAAAACAAAGGAAAATTAAGATTAAAATGGTTTGAAAACTTTTCAACCAAAAATTAAACCACAACATATATATTGGCATGAAATATTGATTATCCCTAAATACATTGATAGCCAATACCAGTATTCCTATGTCAGTGATTATACACCTTGCATTTGAAAAAGAAACTTTACCTGGCAAATGTGGAACATGATGAGTTTGCGGAATCGGTGTACTGGATGCCTGCAGCACTACCGGTAGTCTATCTTCATCATCACTGTCAACTAAAAGCAGTCAACACAGTATTTGGTATGAAATAGATACATGTATTATTTTTAAGCACGTATGTACATGTATGTAATGTTAACTTCTGGGAATGACTCAATATTATATGAACCTAATAAAGGACATTCACAGGAAAGTCAAAGACATAATTTTTCAAGAAAAACTCGTGTGTAAAATTTTTTAAGATTTTAAAACAGCAAAATGTACAATAGGATGAATTAACGAAGACACTCATCAGTTTAGCAATACCGGTAATAATTATCTGTATAATAGAAAATGCTGCAAAAGCACACTGGTTGAAAAAGACCTTTTAATACCAACAATACCTGTAATAAATCTTGAGTTTCTGTCAGCATCTAACATAAGCAAAGAAATAACCTAGTCATATTTAATGTTTACAGGTACCTGCATGTGTACACCAGGTATACCTACATGTACACTGTCATTACACTGATGCACAAAATTAATGTAATGGGACAGTCATGTCTTAAAACCATTGTAAGTTGTCAAATTATGACATGATTTTCTGTTGAAACTGAAAATCCAAATTTCATGAATGTTTCTAACCATTTTGAAAACATAATAAATGTCTTTTTTAATAAGCAAAATTGCAGTGTTTCTTTAAAGTTGTAAACTGAATTGTGGATAAAGGGTCAATGATGTTGTGATTTGTAATAAATTGCCTAACCTGCTCTACCACTTTCGCCAGATAGTCCAGGTACATGTATTGCATTATTTGTGGTTGTAGCATCACCTTCATTACCTAAATATAGGAAATAGCAATATTTAAAAGATATATAACATAATAAAACTTAGCTTTATTTAAATTCAATATTCAATTATGATTTTAACATTAAGATGTACTGTAATTTTACAATGATCAGTCAGCATTTAAAATGTTGTGATATGTAATAAATTGCCTAACCTGCTCTACCACTTTCGCCAGATAGTCCAGGTACATGTATTGCATTATTCGTGGTTGTAGCATCACCTTCATTGTCTAAATATAGAAAATAGCAATATTAAAAAAGATATATCTGGGATAGTATATAACATAATAAAACTTAGCTTTATTTAAATTCAATATTCAATTATGATTTTAACATTAAGATGAATTTTACAATGATCAGTCAGCATTTAAAGTGTCCTTTTAAGAAATCAAAAACCAGAAACCGAAAAATAAAGTTCCAGTGGTGTGATAAAATAAACTTAATTAATTATTACAAAATATATCAAAACTGTCCATTAGTGTCTCTCGTCATAGACGGACCGGGCTCAATGAAATACAACTTGAAAAAAATTAGCCTAATGTTTTTCAAGTTACCACATTTTCGTCTCCGAATTAAATGGGCTAGAACAGACCATAATCTTTCTCTCTTTCAAGAATTGGTTTGATTCACTCTCTTGGTATTTTAGTTTAAGTCTTATTATTTTTGTAAACAAGTAAAGGTAAGCTTATTGTAAAATGGCTTTGCCCAAAAAACATCAAAATTCCCGTGATACTTCTCCTTTAAGTTAGCCAAGGATACAATGCGAAGCTTGTTACGATGGTCGTGGAAATGAAAAGTCGAGAGTTGAAAAGTATCCAAAACCAGTCAGTGAGTCGAGAGAAGTAAACTATAAATATTCTTCGCATCAAAGATCACACAAAACGTTTCGGGCCAGGCCGTCAAAAAACCGATGAGAAGACTGGTGCAGAAGTGCGGTTGACCTATCGTCCCGGTCGCCCGAGTCGTTTCAAAAAGTGCACGGACAATCAGGACGCTTTTATATGAGAACACTCTGAGACGACCCGGGACGATCGCGGTCGCTTGGATAGAACTGTGTTCTACCCGGACGACTGGGACGATCGTGAAAAATCGGGGACGATCATCAGCGGAAAACTCAGACCCCTCGAAATTACAAAAAGAAATAAACTTCACTCATGATCAATTCCTGTCACCTCACGTAAAATGTTTTATTGTCACGCAATCATTCACTGCCGACGGTTTCGTAGTAGATCTTCTACCACTCTTGATTGGTTCTCAACAAAATTTCATTGTTACTATCGGAAAACCGAGTCGAACAGAAGGAGAGAATTCTGGATTCTCGATTGACCCTCGATTCTACACGAGTGGACTGCCTGCCGGCAGCAATTATTATAGTCGTTTGGGAAAAAAACTTTTGCAACAACTCGGACGACCGGAGCGACCGGGACGATCATATGAGAACCAGCCTTAAAGGAAATGACTGCTTCGCAGGCTAGCTCACAGGCTAAAACAAAATACATACCTTGATCTTCCGGTTGGTGGCTGGGATTGTCCGGTTGTTCAGAGTCCTCAGAGGCAGTGCGCGCAGTGGTATCTCCATCTTTTAAAACACAAAAGTTGGAAAGTTAGAATCTAAATAAATGTTCTGAGCATCGAAGGACATATTTTCTTGACTAATGGCGAAGGTGATCTGATCCAACTTTTTATACCTGGCGGTTAGGTTAATATCAACTACTGGTGTGATGACAATCAAGCTTTGCCGCGAGCTGTTTCCTCGTGATGTCATACCAATATATTTCTTATGCTCTTCGCAAGAGAAAGAGATCACTGACTGAATAGTTATGAAGATTTATCTCCCTAATTTCAGTATATTTCATATCATATCCCACTGTTTACTCAACCTTTTTCTCAATGCTTTTGTTTTTATGACTTTGTTTATAGATTACAGAAAATGGCGGGGTTAACTGAAGAAATGCTGAAATTAGAATTATTACCTAACGTCACCCGCATATAAACCTTGGAGGTGACACAGCCGTATACCGTACGCAAGGTCTGGCCACACGTCATCAGCGGTATCAGTTTGAGTAAGGACAGTGGTAGTGCCAATATTTCTGTAAAACAGCAATCTAAAAAGGCATGAATAGCAATGGATCAGTAAAGTACAAAGAAGAAATCAGTTTCCCATGTCTTAAACTTACCTGGACGTCTCGTTCGCATTAAGGTGATGACTGAACGCGTTCACCAGCATTTCACTTATATGCTCAGAAGTGGCGTTGTTGGGAAACTCCAATTCCCGAATCCTCCCAGTCGACACTAAAGTTCTCGCCAGTTGCGTACGAGGTATGCGCAGAGAGTCGCACCATCTCAACATAACAAACGTATGTTTCATGCTCCTGGCACGTCTAGTAGTTGAGTTAGCAGCGTCCGCCATGACTGTCTAACAGAAGAAGACGCATAACGCCAGGAATGAATGGACCAGTCATATTAAAGTCTCACAGCATGATGCGAATTTCTTGTCGCATATGTGCTGATTGTCGAAAGACAGATTTAAAACTAAAAAAGAACCGAACCCGAGTGAGCGGCGGAAATCGAGCCCAGAACAGAAAGATTAGCAAGTATTAAAAGTACCCTAGAAATTAGGAGCATTTCTTAGTTATACGTTATAGACATAAACACTTTGATAAACAAAGCCCGCCTGATGTTCGAAAATATTGATTCGTGCGCACTCGACTGATCGAGCAGTTTTTCTCTTTATAGGACTTGATAGTCGAGCGGGCAAGCAAATACGGGATCAGCGATCGACCAAGCGAGCAAAAGAAATGCGAGCCGAGGGGGTTCAGGCCTTGTTTTTTATTTTATTTTTAGGACCTTTTAGCAATGCAAAAGTCAGTTGTTCCATGAAAGGAAATCACACAAACTTCTCCTCAAGATCCAAGATCCAAGATCCAAGATAACAAATCATGAACCTTCTTGAGGTAAAAAGTCTTGCAAACAGTCCTATTTTGTGAGCATTATTCTGACACAGACATGATAAATGCGAGTAGAAAATCAAAGACAATTACAAAGCAGTTGTGATCTCTGGCCGTGATAACAGAAAGTGAAATGCCACATGCAACGCATCATTTCACAACTTGTCAATAACTCATTACATGTACTCCTTAAATTAAAAAAAGGAAATGACAGGATGATTGCCAACCTCGTTCCCAGGGTCTCTCTTCTTCCCGCCAGGGAGTGGGAAGAAGAGAGACCCTGGGAACGAGGTTGGATGATTGCGTGGAAGTTACACTGCACAACCAATCTCATGTATTTTGCACCATGGATCTTCAAGAGATAACAACCCTTTCTAATGGCCCCGTGTTAGTATTAATTCGTTGGTTACAGGGCCAAAATTGTCTGGCCAGTCCACTCAGATGCAACCCTTGCAATCAAGGAATCAGGACCATGTCGACGGTTATTTATGGTATGTATATACTTGATAGAATGCAATCCCGCAACACAATCGAACATTCTAAAATCAATCAAAATATGTCATTTCAACAAAATATTCCTATATATATGTAAACTCTTAGAAGTGTTGCAAGTGAGACAAGCGCTCGTGCTCTCCTTCAAGTCTGTTATTTCTCTTTTACAGGAGGTGTCAAATGTGTCACCGAAAAAAATCTTTGCAAACTGGAAGTTTCTTCGCCGAGTTTCCCAGAGTTTCCTTGGGGAAACTTTTGTTGTGCATTTTCCTATGGAGCCAAAGGGAGCTACGGACGACTGTTGCTCAATATTTAAGATTATCGAAGAATACTGTAGGAAACATCTACGCTGTCATAAGGTGCTATTGTGGACGTGATCTACAGGACAGACCTGTGACCCCATTCGGTGGACCTCTGCATGTGGTCAAGTGTGACGAAAGTCAGTTCACGCATAAGTTGAAGGTATAATTATTACTAGTAGTAATCATAGATTATAGTGCGTCTCCTTATCCCGAAGCACCTCGTCCCGAGATAAAACGTTGGGCCGACATCAAACAAATTCACGCTATCGCTGTGGGATCGGGCAAAATCCTGCCGTGCTGTGTACTCTGAAACGTCTCAGATTTTTCTGACATATAAATAGTATATTTGTCTTGATTTCATTTCGGTTATTTCTCCGATTCTGAAATCATACTCTTCAGTACATGTACCAATACCGGAAATGAGAAATTTCTGAGAAAGCCCGTGATGAACTTCTTGGACAGAAATCGACAATTAAGTCACGCAACTTCAACGTGAATTTCGCAGGATTTTTCGAACAAAATTACAACTACCAGTTGCAAGTATTAAAGACACAAGATTGTTGAATATAATTCCTTTATTAGCTAGAAAAAATTGTCATAAAACTGCGAAATCTTTAGTTGCAAATGCGCCCGATACAGGCGCAATTTCGAGCACTGTACAAAGTTAATCTGCATTCGCCTGGCGCGGCCAGCGGCCCATCAGTGAATTTTTGCTACAAGACATACAGCGAATTGCACCGTACCGTAGTACATCGCGAAGAATGACGTCAGTATTTAGGTGAAAGCTTCCCAAATCAGGCAGAGAACCACAGCAAAATCAAGATAGAACATTCAAAACGTACCCGGCAGAACGGTAGCGAGGATAATCCGATAACTTCTTGCTTGATTCCAAAGAGACCCAACAACTTACTTGGTCCGGAGATGAACCTTCGTCCAATTTTTCCACTGCGTACTTTTAGTAGGCATTGAAATATTGAGCCGTACAATTTCAAAATCGGGAAAATATCCGAAACTAGATTATTCACGTGATATTTTGGATCCTGGTGATTTCCACGCGCTGGGAATGCTGGATACTATTGTGACGTTTCAAGATGGCACAGATTTGATAAAGTATATCTTTTACCCCCCTCACTAAAGTTTTCTACAAAAGTTTAGCGATATAAATGCCAAGTTTTTTCTGGGGATTTGAAAATCGTTCCCGCTAATCCCCTAGACCAGTTGACTTGATGCCTTCTTCTGCCACATCAATTGACCATGACCTTTAAATATATTATTAATAATTATCTTACAGTACCAAAGAGGAAGAAGAGCAAGAAACTCCCAGTGGGTATTTGGTGTAATTTTGACAGAGCATAGTCCCTGTCGAGGTTACTACCAAGTCGTTCGCAGAAGAGACAGGGCAACGCTAACTCAGATCCTGCAGAGGGTCCTCCTTCCTGGCTCAGAAGTTCATACCGATGACTGGGGGGCCTACATGAATCTGGAGCGACACTACATGAATCTGGAGCGACAGTCGTGCATCAAAACCACTTTGTGGATCCTCGAACAGGTGTACATACTCAGGAAGCAGAATCGGCTTGGTCAAGGCTCAAGTATTTTGTCAAAAGAGAGAAAGGGATCCGTCGGGTGGACCTGCAAGACTTCCTTAACGAACAAATGTGGAGGGATTGGAGAGGCATTGACGCTGTCTTTGATAACGTAATTGCAATGATTACGCTATACTATCCCCTTTAGAGGAGAACATTCTAATGCTAGCCACATAAACATGTTGAAATATAGTTGCCTGATACGCTTTGTCAGTGAGAGAACGTTTTGTTAGTGAACTTCCTGGTTATTGTTATCGAAGTAACTTTTTTTATTTGAAACAATAAATAGGAGAGAGATAATATAATAACCAGATTTTTGAGGTAAAACATCAAAAGAAATTCTTATTTCTTTAAGATAAATAAAACAGGCTCACTTATTGTAACACACATCAACTATTCTGGAATTGCAGAGCTTGGCGGCTAATTCACAGTTTTGCTCAAAAGCGTGCGCATACCTAGTTACAGTTACAGTTACAGTATTCATTGCTACAAATGTCATACTTTTTTCTATTATGATTGTTAGAAATCCACCAAAATTTACATTCAGTTCATGTGTCGGACTGGGGGGAACAGTCGTATATAAATGATTACTAAAAAGATTTTCGAAGTTTGTAATAAAAGGATGAAATATATAATCTGTTCTACTTATAAATATATGTCTCGAAAGCGAAAATTAAAAAACTTAAAAATTTATTTTTTGTTGTATTGCGATGCATTACACATTCAGGGTATACGTATTTAAAAAAGTATGGTTCAGTCTACATGGGCCTCCCAAGGTCATAAGGATGAACGTTATTGCAGGAAACATGATACCAATGACCACAAACAGTGAAACAGTTTCAAAATAACATACCAAAAATGGCGGTGACGCATTCAATGTATTTTTGGATTTAGTTTCGATTGGATGGCATTTAAACAACAAATAAAAATTCATTTAAAAACCAAAACTATTTTAATTTCGGGCAAGCTTTTCTACAATTAAGAGAACAAAAATGCCTGGGCAAGAATCAAACAGTGGTTCCGGCAAAATTCCCACACATTCTCTGCAAAAATACTCTATAATACGGACCCTCTCTAATACGGACAACGGTCACTAAATCTCGGCCCCAGAGAGTCGATTCATATAAACTCAACCTCTTTAATACGGACACTACAATTATGAAAGTTCGTATTTCACTGCAGTCATCTTTCGCACACATCTTCCACGGGATATATACACCTCAATGACGTATACACACCTCTCTAATGCAGACACCTCTCTAATACGGACACCTCTCTAATACAGGCACCTATCTAACATAGACATCTCTCTAATACGGACACCTCTCTAATAGACAATATGGGCACCTCTCTAATGCAGACACCTCTCTCTGTAAAACACACACTTCTCTAATGCGGACACCTCTAAGAACACAGACACCTCTCTAATACAACAACAATAATTAAGTATTATAGCATTACAAAAGCATAAAAAAAGTAAACTGATAACAATTTGTTTCTAAAATCAAAGCAAGATGAAATGAAATTAATTAAGTGTATGTTAATAAAATAATTAGATGAGGTAATAACTTAATATTTGGCAACTGAAACTGTATGATTGATGAGTACTTGGGCATTAGAAAAAATGTTAGTTTCGTCTTCGATTTGATTGGACACCTTTCTAATACTCACGCCTCTCTAATACGGACATCTCTTTAACTTGGCTCCGTCCCTCCAGTGCCCATATTAGAGAGGTTCAACTGTAGTCGAAATTAGAACACAGAAAAGGAACGCAGAATAAAGTGTCCCTATAAAATTAAAAGAGGACTCCATATAATGTAGTAATTGTGCCAATATCTCGACACGCAAATTTCTTGCTGTCGAATTGAGGCGCAAAATTGACACAAAAGTCAAACGATTAAAAAGAAAAAAAAAACACGCCCCCTTATCCCCACCCACCGTATTAGGGGTATAGTTTCACGTAAACGGTAACTGCTAAGTGGTATTTTTAGAAGCCTCTTTGTGCACACTTTAAGGAATTTTAAAGTGGCGAATTAAAAAAAAAATACAAAGTTACAGTGGCCACTTTAAGAAAAAATGCAAATTGTTGAAATTAAAGTACCAAACGTTTAATGCAAGATCAAAGACAATTATATTTAACTGCCGTGATATTTTAATCCAAGCAATGATTTCTCCTTTCTGATTTCCGATTACCAACGCGTGGGTCTTGTATAGTAACTATAATGACCATCCATGTTGTGCAAAAAAAGGACAAGTGACCACCACTTTTTAATGTATTTTTATAATATCCATAACATAATCACCACCTGGACCGAGTTGTATAAAATCTTAAAAAATCTTTCTTTTTCAACGAAATCACCTTACTGGGTTGTCATTAAATGCTAGGCTAACCATACAACTGGGATTATGTACATTTGGTTCAATATTTCGTCAGGCACGGCCTGATACCTACAGGGAAATAAATGACTCCAAGAAAAACGTTACAATACAAATCGCCTGAAAACAAAAGACTTCACATTTAAAAAATATAAGATGAAACGTTACAATTCAAGCAGTACAAAAAAACAAAAGAATGTAAGATAAGATAAAACACGAAAGGAGATTTAACATAAATGCGAATTTTTCATTTCTTCATGATTGCTAGTGCCTCTGAGGATATGGATTAATTACTAATTACCAAGGAGAAGTGTACAATTATTCTCTTTAGCACTCTATCGTTTTAAATAAAATTCAAGAATTTAACTCAAAGAATAGGATTAATTATCAAGCCTTTTATTTCAACTTTTACCTTATAGTATTATTATTAACCTTAGTCATACAATTTATCAAACGACTATAGTTCCAAGCTAGTTTTGATAACTTTTTACTTTTAATTGTCGGAAGTTGACCATTAAAAGTTTCGATTATCCATTTTTACAATTATCGCATGCCGCGACTGTAACTGTGAGTCCTTACAGAATCCTCCTGGCGATATGACGCAATTGTTGGCTCTAGCAGAACCATCTAATTGTTATCATGTGACCTGATGAATTTTACCGTGGTTAAATAAGATTATTTAATGACTTACTTTTGCAGTAATCAATTGAACCCTTCACCCCTCCCCTATCCCATGCCAGGACATGGCGGGAATTTACCTTGAGGGATCTCCTTTTATAATGTAGGCAAACCATCTCCCCAGGCGGCACTATTGTTCTTGTCAAATGGCCTCAAACCCATTTCAAACTGTGGACTCAGTAAGGTCTGGTTCAAACGCCGAAGTTTTCATGAACATTTTAGTGAGTAAATGAAAAAGTACAAAGTGGAAAGTTTGGCGTCTGAATATATAAAAATGGCTATTTCAACGTTCTTCCTGCCTGGCTTAGCCGGGAGTAACGGAACCGGCTTTGAATCAGATGAATCAAATACATGTATTAATGTAACTACTTACTTTTTTATGCTTGCACCAAACCGTTTACAGCCAAAAAACGCATTTTGGAAATAAATTTCATACGATAAATCTGTAACTGAAACAATCCTGCTAAATTGCCCACCATCCAGTTCATACAAGGAACTGTAACTCCTTAGAGATTGTAAAAAGAAAAAGAAAAATGAATATGAAAAGGAATAAAAATTTTGAAAATTTTAATGGGAGAGCATCTTAAAATATTGAAGTCGAAAAGGAACACTGAAGTCACTATAACACACATAGCTAAGTTGGTGCAGAGTAAGTATGTTAGTAGGCCGAAGGAAAATGATAGGTATGATCACAAAAAAACTACTACCAGCCACCTTAAGCCGTTTGTCCTTGTTTCCTACACCTTCACATACTTTACTAGTAAGGAAAGTTAAAGCACCCACATCACTGTTCAAAAAGAGTAGGGGACGTATTCCCCAGTGTTGTGGCCTGTCCTGTTCGCATTTGTGGGTTGGATGGGTGCGTGAGATCATAAAGTCAAATCAAATAGTGAATGACTAATCAGCACATAATTATAATATGGCAATTGCAGGCACAGTTAAGAGTGCGACCAACGAGAAGTAACAAAAAATAGGTGTTTTCGCCTACCTTCCAAAAATTCGAACGAAAGTGGAGGCTATTGTACTCTAAAGGGACTATACAGTTGCATTATCAGCAAGGATTGGAGCAAATTGCAATAGTTGCTTGGCAAGTATCTGCAATATATAATGTTTGTGTTCACAATATCTGGATACAGGAGTACCTAGAGTAAGGGACCTGCATGCACGAAAATGCCAAAGTGGCATTTTAGAGAAACTTGAAACACTTGTTAATTCGAATCTGGGGTAAATTAAAAGAAGACAGCAAAAATAGGGTTCTCTCAGATTGTTTCTTCTATGATATCACTCATCAATAACATTTATTACCAAAGATAATACTATATATCATTTACTTCAACAGCTTCATCATACAGACCAGAGAAGGTCATCAGGAAATTTGCAGAGTTATCATACGATCCTTGTAAATACTGATATTTTACCGCGTATAAATGTTGTGGTGCAATTTTATCCTTGGTGCAAATTTTATTTTCCTTTGTTTAAAACTCATTTCATACATTTTCATACATTAACATACACAAAAAAATAGGAAATAAAATTTGCACCAAGGACAAAATTGCACCACCACATAAATAAAGTTTACAGTTACAGTCCAGAATAGGGGAGGGGGTTACTCCCTATAATGGATATACGAAAGGGGTACCTTTTTAGACTGGAGGTTGGAGGTATATCAAAGGGTAGGGATTTTTGACGAGTTGAAGTGTAGAAAAGGGTACGGAAAACTGCCATTTAGGTATATTAAAAGGGCCTTTCAAGAATTATTTTAAACAGACGCACGTAACCACTAATTCGTCGATTAAAGTATTTCAATGATTACAGCCAACGAGCAGTAAAGATACAGAGCTCAGGCGATCGACACAGGGAAGGACAGTGGTTGAAGTCATATTATATGTTTCATACCGAATATTTTGTTCCATGTTCTCTAAGAAATAATGCACGCTTGAGGTCTAGAAAAACTACTAGTTCAATTTTTTTAGTGAAAGCACTACAGACTGTTTAATTAGTGGACTTCTGCATTTGGTATTTTGTTTTGTTTGCGTTAACGTTCGTTAAAAGTCAACGAAATTTCAATGGAAGAGCATTTTAAAATATGGAAGACTACAAGGCAGAGACTACAAGGTACACTAATCACTATAAACTATGTTGACGTCTTACGAGTCTTATGGCTCGCAAGAACTTTAAGCTTGCTGCTCACAAAAGCAGAACGGCGACTCGACTCTTTTTTTCGTGTTCATTTGATTAATTCAGAGATAATAGGACTTCGTGTCGTCCAATTATGTCTGAAATCAGTAAGGGACGGACCATTAGAAAAGTGATGGGGGGGGGAGCGGGGAATTTTCAGGTTGAACGATTTTTTTTTTTTGGTCATTGCTTGTGCAGGATGTTTTTTTCGGTTGAAACCCTCTGCACGAATTTAATTTTTTAGACAACTGTTGCTTTGTTTGTCATTTACTATTAAAATGAACCATTACACCAAAAAATTGTTATACTTCGTAGGTTCAACTTAAACACCATTTTGATCATTAAATTTAGAATGGTTACAATCAAATGTCATATATACTGTTTGTTATTTACTGATTGTTTTCTTTTCACTAAACACTTTTTATAAACAGCAATTCATATTGAATGTTATAAATGTTGGCGTCGAGAAGCCTTTATATTAAAATATCTAGTAGGTAACACTTGAAATTATATTTTTATCACAATCATACAGAAATCTTTATCAAAAGATTGGATTTTAATGCTTGATAAAAAAATTGTGACTTCGCACTTTAAATACCACTAGCTGCCAATGAAAACCAGATTTTTTGGTATTAATATTTTTTATTTTTAAAGTGGCAGTGTTGCTGTGGTTTTCTTTTTGGTAACAGTTAAAGTTTTAACCCTACCTAGCTATATACAAATGAACGTTTTCATTGTTATGTATAAGACCCCTTATTAAATTTTACTGTGGGCACAAATAATTTTATTAAAATATTACAACATACCAAATTCTACTTATTACAAATATTTGTATGTTTAAAAAAGTTTAATATTGAAACTGTTTATGGATAAAAACATGTATTTATCACATTTATCACAATGGGGTATACTGAGTGCATGTTGCAGGTACACTGATTGCAAATGAAAAGCAGATCACCTTGTGTTATGATTCAGCAGTACATCATTCAGGGCCGTAGCACGGTAGACATTATTGGGAGGCCTATCACAAGCGCCGAAGGCGCGCGTTTTTAGGGGGTCCAGGACCATGCTCCCTCGGGGTTTTTCTGAAATAGTATTTCGAGCCTTCTGATAGTAGTTTCCAACAAGTTTAAACAGCTTTGAACTGTCAAAAACAAATTGTGGCCTAAACGCAGGGCATTTGAGGGGCTGTAGACTTTCTAAACTTTCACCCAAATTTATAACGAATTGTTGGGTGCTCAGTTAGAATGTCGTTTCGTAACTGGTTTTTGTTTGTGATGTATTACATATGTGTACATAGAAACCTTTTATCGGACGAGGTTATAATGTTAATAAAATCTTTTATAACTCAATGGTTATATTTATGTAATGAAAGACAAGCTTTTTTATATGCGTAAAGCACTGTTTCTTTCAGTTGAGCTAGCACTTCGATGTTTTACCAACAATTATAGACAGTTCAGATAACAATTTAAATCGATCAGGCTTCCTTACAATACACGTTATCGGTTAACAAGTTTAAGTTGTACTTTCACACAGTGCCTTGAACGTCCTCAAATCATTCATGCTAAAATAATTTCATAAAATGAAATGAAAGAAGCTGGAAATATCCTGCTAAAATGAACAAAAAGGCAAAACCATGGATCAGACATGTTACTAACATAATTGTATTCATTCATTGAATGGGTTTGTACAAATTAACTTTTCAGTGTTGTATGATGGATAAATGAACCTACTACGTAGACCCCACGGACACTAACAGTTCGTTGCATAACTGGATGTTTGAGTTGACCTCAACAGAACCCCCCCCTGACTTTCCCCTGCTGCCCATCCCCATGCTACGGCCCTGTGATATTGTTATTTATGAAAACAAGAACAAAGTTATATTTGTTTCATTTCAATAAAAATATTAATAGTTATTTTTTGTTTAATCCTATTGTGCCTGGCAATATTGATCATTTCAGAACGACATTTTCGGATATTGAAAAATACAAATTCTTCACTTTTTACTTTTGTTGTCATGGGAAATTTCATGCAGTGTAAGGAAAACACTTCAACGAACACTATTAAGGACCAAGAGAGATATTTGTAATAGGCACTTTGGCAGAATTTTATATATTAAATAAAGACCGCAATAGGACTTTTCCTTCTGCGTGAATTTTTTTCTTTGCCTTGCACAAAATTTTTTCCTGACAATTTCCCTTGCATGAATTTTTTTGTATGTCCCACCCTACCCCCTCCCCCCCCATCACTATTCTAATGGTCCGTCCCTAATCGCGATTAATAAGTCGGACTCCCGCTACGCAGTCGTCCACTCATTCATTTCCATAAGGGATGGACCATTAGAAAAGTGATGGGGGGGTGGGAACTTTGGGAGAGGACAGAAATTTTTTTTGTCCACCTAAGGTGGAAATCTTTTTTTTTCACCCGATGGCTGGAATATTTTTTTTCAATAGTTTATTTTTTAATTGTCCTTGGGCAGATTTTTTTTTGCGATAATGCGTGGGAATTTTTTTTTTCTTAATAATTTACTGGGAAAATTTTTTTTTTGCTTTTGCCCCACCCCCCCATCACTTTTCTAATGGTCCATCCCTAAATAGCTTGCAGCAATCGGAACATACAAAATTAACACATTGGACTCCCGCTATGCAGTCGTCCGATTTAATTGATAATAGGACTTTGTGCCCGTACTTCGTGTCGTCCAATTCTGTCTCATTCCTTAACGAAAAGGACTCCAATCAGTGCATTACCATTATAAATAGCTTACAGCAATCAGAACATACAAAATTGGCCAATAATTGCCTTCAATTTCCTAGAAAATCACAGGAAATGGACAAGTTTAACAGTCTTTGTTTCGAAACGCTTTCTTCTTTGCCACGAAGGCTATTAATATCATCGATCAAACAAACCAACTATTGTGACGCATAACGCTTGGTTGATGCCTGGAAATCGGAGAATGCTCACTTCATCGTCACCATGAACTCCGAACGCGTGATAAACATTTTCCAAGGGAATTATGTTGTGAAGTTTGGTAAGCCACAGAACGGTGTTCAAATTTGCTTCATTCAAGATGAGAAAATTAAGTCATTTTTTTGTGTATTTGTTGTAGTACTGATCCGATGATAAATGCGCTCATGACGATTCCATGTGGCCACACGTTTTGTGGCAAATGCGTAGCCAATTTCCAAAGAAATGGAGCCACAGCATGCCAGATGTGCCGGCGACCGGCGGAATCATTCTGCCGCAACATACTTGCCGAAAATGCGGTGGCCAAATTGCATGGGAAATGTGAATGATGTGGTGTCAAGATTTCCCTAGAAAAAGCGGAAGAGCATGTACTTCAGTGCACAGACATCACAGAACAATGTCTTTGCAACGAGAAAATAGCACGCAAAGAGCAACTCCTACACCGAAAAGTTTGTCCGAAGCAAGAAGTGACTTGTGAATGCGGATTGAAAATGAAAAGGGAGGAGGATGCAGCACACAAAAAGGATGGCTGCCGGTTTCTCGAGATTGATTGCCCTCTCAAGTGTGGAGCTCTAGTGAAGAGGTATGATTATAGCATGTATTCGACAATGGCTTGTTATCAATGAACAATTATTTGCTTTTTGTAAAGAGTTGTAATGGAAGTACTGGAACGGTAATGGTACAGTTTAAGAGTAGAGCATTCGTTACTTTCTTTCTTTGACACGAGGCACCGAAGGCACGAATGCGCGCGCGCAAGCCTTGCACGCTTGACGTGCCAGTTATTTGCACAAAACTTCATACCAACTCACGCAAACGTAATACCTGTGTCTTAAAAATAAGCATTTTCTCTACAATGATTTTAAACGGAAATCAACACTAAACACGTTATAATCTCTTTGACGTGATCATAGCATGTGCGTCTCTGGATATAAATCAGTAATTAGCCTTGTTTCACTCTTTGTGTTTCTTGGGGTCTCTAAAAATCCTTTTTAGGGTAACTGCAGATGTAGTCGAATAGAGCAGGCTCAGATCAAATCGCGCCTATATTTTCAAAACGTATACACCAACATTATCATATTGTTATACGGAAACTACTCACTAATTAGAACTTAAAGCCGTTTTACCTGCCTTTAGCTATAGCAATAATTTGCAAACGTGGCAGTCGCGCTTCACATATATACATAATGTGTTCTATTTTTTCACCTTCAAGATATCTGATACCATCGCACACTTTTATCTGCACCAAAGTAGTGCAGCAATGTCCAATAGATGGTTGCGGACAACACTTCAGGAAAGAGGATAAGGAAAGGCATATGGCCGATAATCAAGAGCGCCATCTTCGCCTTTTTACAAGACACACATCAAGGATTTTGTGGGAGGCAGAGCGGGTAAGTCAGACTTCATAGTTAATGTCAGTGCGATCGCTCACGTAGTCCAGCGGTTATTGACCACAATTGTTCAAATTAGTGATAAAAGCATGAAACTTTGGTAAATTACTAATGGCCCCAAGGGTAGTAAATCCTGATATAGGGCCAAGCCGAATTAAGCTCTGGAGGCGGGAACTGCGCATGTCAGAAACTTCTCATCATGAAAACGAAGCTAAGAAATAAAAATCCCCCATAAACTTGTATTTTGAGTCAATTTTCAAACGTAAATGCCCAGAAGTAATATTTAGGTCATTTTCATGCCCGTAACATTCATTTCAGATCTTAAAATATTGTCACATGCTTATAATGCTTGTTGACATTCACTATGCTTGGGTACCGTGTGGCAAGACTAGATATTAGGGTTTCTTGCTGACAATCTCTCTTTTATGATGGAGAGTACCTTTTCTCAGCAATAAAAACTTCATTTGACCCATCTCAGTCATAGCTTTATCATCGATAGCCCATAATACTTAACAAATGGCTTGGGTATCCTGTGGTAAATATAGAATTATAGCTTTCCTGTGATGAAACTATTTTTTCTTTTTGAAAACATGATCCCTTTCCGTCAAAAAACGTTATTTGTTGCTCTTTGTGATAGCCTTATGAATGCTAGCGTAGTAAATACTAGCCCATATTACTTAACAAATGGCTTGGGTATTCTGTGGTCTGTCTAGAATGAGAGTTTCATAATAGGCAGTGTGATACTTTTTGATGAAAAATGTCTTTTCTGATCAAGAAAATTGATTGCTCTTTGGAATAGGCTTGTGACGCTGGCCTACGAACCTTAACAAATTGTTGGGTGCACTGTGATGAGCCTAAAACATAATCAGAGGGATAAAACGCTTCCCTCGGTCTCGGATGCATCAGAGCAACTTTACTTCCCACCGGAGCGACATTACTATTGTTGGCAGTTGCCACCGCACTTGCACAGGGCAGTACACGTCAAATTTGCCTTTGCGCATTTGCACCGCCCTCTACATGTTGTTTTGCATCCGCAGTGGATTAGCTCATAGCAAATGTCCTTTGCTTGAGGAAGGGTGGTCCAGTGCGGTGTCCAGATACCGTTGACTTGCTGCCACCCCCACTCTTCTGGGTTTGGAATCACTGGATCTCGAAGCAAGGTCTGTCCTCATACGTGTCCCCCTTGGAATACAGCCCTCCTGACGTGCCGTTCTAGTGCTGCTCTCGTGGGCGGAATGTCATCTAGGTTATTCCTAGAATAAAATACAATAAAAGAAAATAAGTCAATTAAACACTCACTCCTCACGGGAACATATGAACCTACAATTGACCTGCTCCCAACGTCAGTGGCTTCATAGCTCAGTTGGTAGAGCATCGCACCGGTATCGCGAGGTCACGGGTTCGAACCCCGTTGAAGTCCTGAATTTTTTTCAGGCTTCTTTTCGCAATTGCTTAAATTGCGTTCACAACTGCGAGGATCATTCTTCATTAGATTTCATTTCCGCAGTTCATATATGATTTATTTCATATATATCATTTCATAAACACAAATCATCTGTATGGAAATGTCTGTGATAATGATTTATGGTAAATCCATGTGCACACCTCTTCGGGAAGAGCTCCTGCCTCGCTTGATTTACTTTTTCGTGGTTGCTTGTTTTATCATACATGAGGACTACAAATCTCTCGATCACTGACATACACTCCTCACTAACATCTAATGGTGCCGACTTGAGAATGCTGAGAACTGGTAAACAAAGGAGGACAGCAGTAAGGCACAATCGTTTAATAAATGACTTACCTGGTGTGAGCTCAGGAAACAAATTCCATGTACCCCACGCTGTCTTCTTTCGCCTACCCCCGAAGAAGGACACAGTGTCACAGCCGGTTAGTGCATGGAACATCGGTAGGACAGATGCTTTCGGGCCTAAGGATGTTGCTACTGTATGTGCAGGTATGCTATGCACATTCTTGCCAGTTCCATAAGTAACCCAGACTTCGTGTGCAGGTAGGGTGTTAGCTACTGCGATAGCTAGGACTATGACATCCGTGTCGTTGCTTCTAATCCTTATCCGGTTACATCCGTTGGAAACCGCATCCATTGCGTGGACCATACGACGTGTGTCTGCCTCTTCATGCGTACATGGTGCCAGAAGCTCCAAGTTTGTTCTCTGTGAAGAGGAAATGACGTCATTCCCATGGGTAGAGTAGATTGCTTTTCCTTTGGGAAGCGCCACAGAAACCACCTGTAATATCAAAAGTTTTATTATAATGTAGTGTTTGTAGTGGGCATATAAGAATCAGTCGCATATTTAAGAATTTGCATTAGTTAACATTGGTTTCATACGTTGTTATCAAGAATCTTGAACAATTCATCCTTGTTTTCGTCGACTCTTAGAAAGCCTTTCCAGTCTTTAGGAATCTTGGTTGATCCCAGGACTTTACGCCTTTGACCAGAGCCCCTTTTCTCTCTCAGGGCTTTTTTGAGGGAATCATCCTTGTACACATCCCACACGATGTCAACTCGGGTGGCAGTTTCAATGTGCTTCAGAACATAGGAAAGAAATACGTCATTTGAGAACTCTTCGAATGTCACTGATAATCCTGGTTTCAGCATCTGTACGATGACAGCTCCATCAAAAATCACTGCGTCTGCTATTGCTCGAGTAGCAGTTTGATCACTTTGGGGTACACACGTCAGCAAGTCTGCTTTCTTGCCTCCCTTGAGCTTCCCGAGGTCTGACAATGATGGTGGCCAAGGCTGATTCTCGAACTTGAAGAAATCTTCCA
This sequence comes from Cladopsammia gracilis, assembly GCA_022457155.1. NCBI lineage: Eukaryota > Metazoa > Cnidaria > Anthozoa > Scleractinia > Dendrophylliidae > Cladopsammia > Cladopsammia gracilis. Next base: position 608,380 of record JAJGOT010000230.1, read on the forward strand.
AGTCTCCATCTCGGACTTGACAGGCTATGTAAAGGCGAGCAAATAACGAGCAGTCTTCCTTCAAAACACCAACTTTAGCCTTATCCTTCGAGAGATTCTTTTTCTTCGGAGCGTCAAGTGTCGGAAGATTATTCCTCTTCAAGGGATCCGAGACTGGCTTGCTGCGATCTACAAGACGTTCCTTGAGAAAAGTGTTGAATTGATCCCCTCCAAGTTTTCTGGCATTGCTCACAGTTAAGATTACCGAGTGGTCCATGATATCCTTTGTGTGGAATGCCATAAGATGCGGACCTTCTTCTTTGAAAGGGTTACCCATTTCTAGAATGAAGATATCGTGTTGACAACATCTTTTACAAATGCATTTTGAACGCCTTTTTTTCTACTTGTGGTGGTCGTATTCATCAGTTGCGGTGCTGTCGCCCTCGAATTCTTGAATCATCCGAGCTGTCTCAGGACCTGCCACCATCCATCTTAGTGCAGCTGGGTTCTCTGTAAGACCGACGGCCCCTCCGTCGCCTTTCACTCCTGCATTTACTTGCTCGTGAGCATGGTCAAACGCAATGGACGAGAATCGGCTGGAGGTCTTGTGCACAGTAAAACAGCCTTCCTGGAAATGGTTGTACACATCAGGATGCTTGGAAGATAGGATATACATATCGCGATAATGTACGGATAGCCACCTTGCATAGTTTCCATGATCCATTGCAAACATCCAGGGTAGTAACGCACGTATGGACTGCACATACATGTTGAAGTTGGCTTCTCTAAACGCTCTTACTAGGCAAAAGCAGGCCAATTCCAAGTCGAGCACTGAAACCCAGTATCGGAATTGTGGGCACTTTTCAGCCATAGCCTTCTTCCATTCTTCCTCAGACATCGGACTCGTTCTCTTTCATTCTGGCTTTGTAGTCGTTGTATGCTGTGCGCATCAGGACGAACAAACTGGCAACCATCACTTGGTGTGCGCGGCGAGTACGAGTTAGATGGCTAGCTGTTAGGAACGACTCTGCCACGCCTTGTGTCGCCACCCCAGCATTGCAGATTGCTTCTTCCCAGCCGCTGCTGCTTACCCACTTTATCAGCATTTTAAAAGCCACCATTAAAATATGCAGCCCTCCAAGCATCCCTACGAATCGGTCTTTGTTGTATTCAACCAATGACCACTGAATCTGCTTTGCCAGAGCAAACAATGGTTGGTCAAGTGCAATAACCGGAACTTGAGAAGGATTGACATGTTGTATATATGGCCAGCTTGACGACTTTCATGCTGTGCGCAATTTGGGTCAATTTTTGTATTTTAGCAGTTCTTGCAACAAACAAGATGCATGTTCACACATTTTCATTGCATTGGAAGAATTTAATACTATCGATCCAGTCTTAGTATTCGAGAATATAACCAAAATCTGCAAAAGACCGCAAACGATAATGCTGTAAACGATACGTAGGATCTACGAAAGACCTTATCAGCCAAAAAATGAACAAACAAACGACAAACTGCAAGGATGATCTGACTACGTAAAAAGGTACATTTTGCGAGACACCAATGCGACAGAAACCGATAAAGTAGGGTAGGGTACGGTAGGAACCGCTATGTTTTAGTATTCGAGGAGTGGGTACCTAATTTTATTAAGTTTCATAGGCTAACATTTATAGGTTTTGAAAGAAAAATACCTTTATTAAGCTCTTGACGAAAATGGATATTTTATTTAAAAAAGGAAGTATTTTCAACAGGAAAGCTATAATTCTATATTTACCACAGGGTACCCAAGCCATTTGTTAAGTATTATGGGCTATCGATGATAAAGCTAAGACTGAGATGGATCAAATGATGTTTTTATTGCTGAGAAAAGGCACTCTCCATCAAAAAAGAGAGATTGTCATAGCAAGAAACCCTAATACCTAGTCTTGCCACAGGATACCCAAGCATAGTGAATGTCAACAAGCATTATAAGCATGTGACAATATTTTGAGATCTGAAATGAATGTTACGGGCATGAAAATGACCTAAATATTACTTCTGGGCATTTACATTTGCAAATAGACTCAAAATACAAGTTTATGGGGGATTTTTATTTTTCAGCCTTGATTTCATGCTGAGAAGTTTCTGACATGCGCAGTTCCCGCCTCCAGAGCTTAACTCGGCTTGGCCCTATATCAGGATTTACTACCCTTGGGGTCATTAGTAATTTACCAAAGTTTCGTGCTTTTATCACTAATTTGAACAATTCAGCCTTTTTTTGGTCGATAACCGCTAGACTAACGGGCAAGAGTGTCTCAGATCAGATTATCGCGTTACTGGGTGGTGACGTTACGGTGGCTGGTAGTAGTTTTTTTGTGACCATAGCTATCATTTTCATTCGGCCTATTAATAGACTTACTCTGCACCAATGGATTTGAATTTTGTACCAGCTATGTTGCTTGGATAAAAATTTTGAATGATGTCAATTTTAGCACGATCAGCGTTACCGTGGCAACGATAAACAAGTATCATTGAAATTGTTTTTTTTTCCTCAAAGCTTCATAGCTGGTACAAAATTCAAATCCATTGGTGCAGAGTAAGTCTGTTAGTAGGCCGAATGAAAATGATAGGTATGGTAACAAAAAAACTACTACCAGCCACCTTAAGCCGTTTGGCCTTGTCTCTAACACCTTCACATACTTTACTAGTAGGGAACGTTAAAGCACCCACATCACTGTTCAAAAAGAGTAGGGGACGTATTCCCCAGTGTTGTGGCCTGTCCTGTTTGCATTCATGGGTTGGATGGGTGGGTGAGATCATAAAGTCAAATCAAATGGTGAATGACTAATCAGCACATTTTTATAATATGGCAATTGCAGGCACAGTTAAGAGTGCGAGAAGCAACAAAAATGTGTGTTCAAGTGGAAAATTCCTCAAGAAGCGCAGGGAGAAGTGGTTTCCCCTACTTTCCAAAAATTCAAACGAAAGTGGAGGCTATTGTACTCTAAAGGGATTATAAAGCTGCATTATCAGCAAGGATTGGAGCAAATTGCAATAGTTGCTTGGCAAGTATCCACAAAGTAATGTTTGTATTCACAATATCTGGATACAGGAGTACCTAGAGTAAGGGACCTGCATGCACGAAAATGTCAAAGTGGCATTTTAGGGAGACTAACTTGAAACACTTGTTAATTCGAATCTGGGGTAAATTAAAAGAAGACAGCAAAAATGGGGTTCTCTCATATTGTTTCTTCTATGATATCACTCATCAATAACATTTATTACCAAAGATAATATCAAAAACCCATAAGTGGGTTGAAATGTGCAACTTTCTCTTGTACGCTTTAAAACAAGCTTCCGATTATTCAATTTGCTAAGAAGTTGTTACAGCCATATTTGGAAAGTCAAGATAAAAATATTAACCAATCAATTCGCTAGAACAACTTGCTTCCAATCTCGAGGGACCGAGGGGTTTCCAAATATGGTACTAAGCAAAAAATGAATATTCGGAAGCTGTGAATGCGCGTTACACGTTTCAACCCACTTATGGGTTTCTGATAATATTATATATCATTTACTTCAACAGCTTCATCATACAGACCAGAGACAGTCATCAGGAAATTTGCAGAGAGGTTATTCCTTGGTGCATTATACTAGAGGAAGGAGAACACACAGAATACCAATGGAAAAACAACTCCGGGATCCCGGAATTTATCATTCTGAAAATGGAAATCATCGAGCCTTCAATCGGCGTCAAAAATATTGATTCACGTTAAAAAATGACACTTTGCGATATTTTTCATGTAACTCTTTTCTTGGATTCCTTCAATTTTTCTACGTATTTCTTATGCACCAGTCGATGATTTCTCCTCGAAAGGGGTTGGGCGGGGATCGGGTCTACCCATTGGGGTTTGACATTTCATCTTGCAACTGTTGTCAAACGTTTTACCCTGGGACAGGCAGCAATTCCCAACCCAGGAGAGAACAGTAGAATTAAAATAATAAACCGTGTACATGCCGGATACCCTCCTTCCCCTGGGGAACCACTGACTGGTGCATTCCAAATATGTAACACGACAAAAAATATTTTAACACATAGAATCCCATATTTGAAAGGAAAAAAACGAGATACAGGATTTGTTAATTAAAATCAGATTACACGAGTACGCACAATTTAGCTTTTTCCTGTTGATCATACTTCCCATGTTATACCTTTTCAACCTCGTTTCCATACTTAAACTTAAATTAAAGAAAACAAAGTCTGTTATTTCTCAATTTCATGGTTTCTTTGTTATAATGGGTGGTTTCAAGAGGTCTTACATGTGGGGGTAATTGGTAATGGTTCTTGCATGGCCAGTGAAATTGACGGCTGTTTTTTGATATTCCTATCAATCGTTCCCGCTTTCTTGCCTGTTCTGTAACTGTTCAACGATATAAAGCAGCATGTTAAGGGGTCTTAAAATGCAGATTTTCAGGGAATCTTAAAATGTAGCAGCGTTTCAAGGATTCTGCATTTTAACACAAACTTCAAAATGCCTGCGTTTTAAGATATCTTAAAATGCAGCGTTTTGAGGAGTCCTAAAATGCATCCTTTTTAGGATTCTTACAATGTAGGGTTTTAAGGATTCGTATAATGCAGGCTTTTAAGACACCTTAAAACGCATGTCTTGAAATGCAGCATTTTGAGGAGTCCTAAAATGCATGCTTTAATGGATTCTTACCATGTAGGGTCGAAGACCCCCGCATGTCTTAAAATGCAGGGTTTTGAGGAGTCCTAAAATGCATGCTTTTAAAGGATTCTTATAATGCAGGTCTTAAAATGCAGCGTTTTGAGGAGTCCTAAAATGCATACTTTTTAAGGATTCTTATCATGCAGGGTTTTAAGACCCTTAAATTGATGTCTTAAAATGCAGGGTTTTAAGCCGGACCCCTTAAAACGCATGTCTTAAAATGCGGCGTTTTGAGGAGTCATAAAATGCATGCTTTTTAAGGATTCTTATAATGCAGGGTCTTAAGACCCCTTAAAACGCATGTATTAAAATGCAGCATTTTGAAGAGTGCCAAAATACATGCTTTTTAAGGATTCTTGAGGATTTTAAAGACCGCTTAAAAGGCATGCGTTTTAGAAATGTGTTGTAGAAACGCATGCGTTTTAAGCGGGTGTCTTAAATTCAAAATGCAGCGTTTCTTGGAGTCTTACAATGCAGGGATTTTAGGAGTCCTAAAATGCATGCTTTTTATGGATTCTTAAAATGCAGCCTTTCAAGACCCCTTAAAACGAATGTCATAAAATGCAGGGTTTTAAAGATTATTATATTACAGCGTTTTAAAGTGCAGTGTTTAATGAAGTCTTAAAATTCAAGGTTTTGAGGAGTCCTAAAACGCAATAAAATGCATGCGTTTTAAGGGGACTTAGAATGCAGCGTTTTAAGATCCGCATTTTATATTTTTATATTTATTTTATAAATAGGGATTATAACATAACGCCAGTTTGGTCGACAGTAGTTACAAAGCGGTATTTATTGATCGTGATTTACATAGCGTGGTTTTTGTAATAGTTATGACTGTTTCTATATAGCTCCCTGATCCCAGTTTTTTGGTCGGTTTCGTCGTCACTGGAGTTTTGTAGCTCTTCAGTGTCACTGCAAATTACTTCTTCGAGAATATCTTCAAGATCCTCAGAAGCTGCCATTTTGAAATTTGTTTTTAGAGCAACTACAACCGACTTGATTTTACAAAACATGTTTCGACAATCCTTTGTCATCTTCAGTTGAAATTTAAAGTTACAAAGTTGAATTTATACTAAGTAAATGAAAATGCTAATTTCAAACTTTCTTTTTAATCACGTATTGTCACACATTCTTTCATTTATTTGTTAAAGGTGTTTTCACTCATTAGCATTTTCATTTACTTAGTATAAATTCAACTTTGTAACTTTAAATTTCAACTGAAGATGACAAAGGATTGTCGAAACATGTTTTGTAAAATCAAGTCGGTTGTAGTTGCTCTAAAGATTATTACTTTCCTGCTATTATCCAGACCCTTTGGAAATTTGTTTTGAATTTTACAGCGTGTGCCCGCTGACCCCAGATGTGCTCACCCCGGTATTTTTGAGGGCGTATATGCCCAGTGTGGTCGTGTTCGACTCAAACATTAAACTGCATCTTGCCTGACTCGAAAAAATCATGTTTGAAGAGAAGTGAACTGACTCATTAGCAAGTTAAAATAAAAGCAATTTGCTTTCTCCTTGTCAGTTTTGACACAGGCACGGTGTCGAATTTGTAGAGCTGGCAAGTGCATATTTTTCATTTGGCTGAGAAGTAGAGTTAAAACGTCTCTTTTTGAATGAAAAACTACTTTATGACAACATCCAGGGATGCTGAGAGTTTTTTGATGTCTTACTTAATCAGTTTCTATTTAATAATATAATCCTTTTCATTTCATGCAACAGTGCCCATACTAGAAAACATCGATGTTATGCCAAAGATCTTCGACATGAAACAAGGTCAGTGTAGCGTATTCTATATTTGTATCTTCCTCACTTTCTGCCGAACCTTCCCATCAGATATGTTCAACATTGAGCAAACGATGACACCTCTGAACATCACTGAAATAAGCATACATGGCAGGGGACACATTTCAAACCAGGACCTCCTTGAATCAGACTTGTAGCAACCATTTGGCCTGCATGAAAATAAGTTTCTTTTGTAATAAGCAAATAATTTTAGGTAAACACCTTCCTTGTGTCACAGCCTGCTAAGACACCCAATTCAATGACCAAACTCCTCAAAAGCAGTGATAGAAACTCTCTTCAAGGTCCACCCAAATCAGTTGCTTCTTCACCAATAAAGTGTGTGATGTCCGATCTCACCTCTGGTCCTCCGTAATTCAGCTCTTTGCTGCAATGGAGGAAGTGGCACCAGATTTTTTTTAGTGCACCAGTTTGGAAATCTTTCTTTGAAAATGACCGCAAGGCATCTGAACAGATATGGCATCTCCTCACCCTTACCATCAGTGTGTAATCTGTGCTTGTTGCATTTTCATAAAGCAGTCGGAGGAATAACTCAATCAGGGATAATCTAAACAGTGACGTTAAAGATGTGACAATTTTTTATTCAGAATCGAGATACAACTTGTGGTCGCTGTCGCAAAATTTAATTTTGTGCAAGAAGAGATAATTATCTAATGTAAAAGTTGATTGTCTGTTAATTGATATATCACAGAGTGGATTGCCTGTTACCTGTGCCCCCAGTATTGATCATCATCACCATACCTATTCGCACCACCACGGCGCATGAGGCCTCTTTTCCTTTCCTTTTCCAGCGACAGGTGGTTAGTCCATCACCCACCCTCCCCTTTAACTGTGTGATGTAGTGTAGGGGGACTACATCCCCTACTCTTGTGAAATAAGCGAAATGAGAACAGATCATGCACATATAATTATCAATGTGATAAATATTATAAGTTATTAACCTCTTCCTTCCTCTCAGTTGGGATAAGTGGTGATCCACCATTCCGGGTGGATCAAGGAGCTGCAAAAAATAATTCAAAGAAACACAAGATTAAAAGTGAAATAACTTGAAAATCTACATCACCTTTATAATTTCAAAGTGGAACTTTTATCAACCTCTTTCCTTTCAATTACAGCTGACAGTTGATGTGTTCCATTCTCTACATTTCTTACTAATCTCTTGAGCTGTATCAAATTTGAATTGATGATGTTTATGCTTTTGAATGCAGATATCAAATTTATTCTATAGTCACTAAATTACAAAATTATCTTTTACTTCTTATGTGTAATGGCCCTCATCCACGTCAAGATTAAGCAGTTCAATATTATTTAATGGACAGTGTTAATCAATTATTAACCTCTTCCTTCCTTTCACTTGGGTTGATTGGCAATCTTCCATACTCCACACGTTTGTAACCTGAAACAATTTCTCCGGATGAATTATTTTAACACATCCAATATTTCTAGACCCTACCTCAGCTGGTCAAGGAGCACCTTTCTTTCACTGAGAATAGTGTGAAGCATCTGGCTTTCCACCAGTAGCTGTCGGTTTGATGCCGATATGGGAACTACGACAGTACAAAAGAAAAAAATTGTTATTTTCTGATGTTTAAGTGTTATTTTCCCCTTTTCCGAGCCATACAAAAAAGTCGACTCACAAAAAGGATGAACGAGATACCTGGGAGGCACACAGAAGCAGTTGAATAAGAATTTCTTTCATCCTAATGAAAGTATACTATTGAAATCACAGATTTTCCTGGAAGAGACCAATACTGTGTTTTTAAAATGTCATTTTGTCTAGAGTGCTCATAACATTATATGTAGCTGTTCAAGCTGATTGTACATAATTGAATCAAACAACAAAAACTAACGATGATAACATATGGAAGAAAGGACGCTACAACCTGCATCTCCCAATAATCTAACAGCTGTTTCATCATTTGCAGCTATTTGCCAAGTGAATAGTAGTATATATCACTCTTATTTCAAAGTGATTTCAGGTTAAAACAAGAAGCTGTACACAGCTTGAACTCATGGCGCCTTTAACTCATTGCAGCATTGATTCCCAAGTGATTTGAGTGCTTTTACAGAGAAACATAAGCTTAAAATTATGTGTAATCAAAGGCTCCTAAGAGCCAACCCGAGAAGAAGAAATGCTAACGCGTAACGCAATGTTGCCGTAAGCTTACGTTTTCACACTGACACAGTTCAATATATATATATTTGTAAATTAAACTTAAGGATTTTTGACGAACGAAAAAAAGTACCTCACTTTCATAACGTCCAGTTCGAAAAAAGAAAAAAAAGGGGGGGAAAAAGTGGACTTTATGGAGATTCAAACTCGGGCCGTCCGGGGCTAAGTCACAAACTCGACCACTGCGCTGTCCAAGAGCACATACTACCTGTGAACTAAATATATTATTTTAAGCTAGATAAGCATCAGAACGCGTGTTTTGGTTGCAAAATCCTTTTACATCGATTTTAATGATGCACTAAAAACTCCAAATGCGAAACATCTGTAAGCTTATTGTTGTCTATATTCGTTTACATCAAATTAATTATTGTTATCGTTGGATTCCTGTTACGAAACGTGTTCGTAACAAAGCATTTGCTCACTAAGTTTACAGCTGATGGAAGGAGCGAATGAGTGAGTGAGTGAATTTTATTTCAACACTCTTGCCGATAACCCATTCATCATGCTTTCACATATACACGGTTTTAAAAGTAAGACTGCACTGCATTCTCTAGATTCAGTAGCTGACACTTAAGCTCGACCTGGAGCTCGATCGCTAAGCAAATGGCAAGTTTAATATATAAAACACAGAACTTGCCAGAGCAAAAATCCCACAGGAATAAGCGGCGAACACAATATCAAACGGTCCTATCCATCCATGAACGCCTTGAATTGTCTTGAAAGTATGCAATTGTACGCAGTAGTTCTTTATCTTGCTTCTCGAGTCAACACACGGAGAGATTTTGCGGTATGTATTTCATGGCCGAAAGCCATGTAGTCGTCGATATAGACTTAAATATGCGTGCATAAATTTGCATGCGCTAATGTGACACGAAAAAAAAAAACAAGAAAAGTCAAAGCCGGATTTACAACTTGTGTGCTTCGCCACAAGTAATAATTTCAAACTAGACTTTTGTTTTGCATTTTCCTTTGTCTTAATTAGGGTTATGGTAATAAAACTGAAACAAAGGAAAATAGAAATCAAACTAGTTTGAAAACATTTTGACCAAAAATTCATTTTAACCTACAACATCAACACCAGAAGCAGCACATTTGATCAAGCACAGTACATGTCACACATAAACCACCACAAACATAGCATATATACTGATAAAGATACTAGTTAGATTAAATTTGTCAATCCTTGTCTTATGTTATTCCTGAAAACAGGAAATTGCAAACACTTACATATTGACAGAACTCCTCATTCTCTGGCCAGCTTGGAGGTCTCACGTCTTTTAAAACAGGCACTTTAAAGCAAATCATCTGACTTGTTAACTTTAACTGCTCCTTGTTGATATCCTCACCCCACTCAGCTTTCAGGCAGGTCACAATCTCTAATCAATTGCTTTCTGTCTTTATCTTCAAGAGATTTCCCTTCGATACAGGAAACTTAAATGTATCATCTAACTGGGCACTGTGTTGGTGATTTTGAAACTCCTTTCATCCGGAACTTTCAATGTGGACGACTGTGTATGTGTTGGTGAGGCACTGTCACTTTCACTGTCCAGGGACAATGTACTTGTTGGAGAGGCAGCTAAATCCAGTACAGACTGGTCTCCCCCTAACAGGAAGAAAGCAATCACTGAACACTCAGAGCCCGGGACAAATTTTCATTAAAGTAGTAAACACTATCACCTATGACTGAAGAAAATTTATTTGGTAAAGGTTTAATGTATTAAACATTTATTGTCGTCCGCAGTAGCATCGTCAATAAAGTAAAAATCAGTAGAGCATCGCACAGGTAATGCGAAGGTCATGGGTTCGATTCCTGTTGAAAAGCCCTGATTTTTTTCAGGCTTTTTCGAGCTTGGACACAGTAGCTTAAAGGCCTCACTTGACTATACTTACTTGACTTTATTTACGATGCTACTGCTGACGACAATAAATGTTTACTGAACTTAGACTTGGGCCAAGTCTACTTCGTCCCATATTTGACCATGCTCCCAACATGTGGCTTTGATAGCTCAGTTGGTAGAGCATTGCACTGGTAACGCGAAGGTCATGGGTTCGATTCCCGTTGAAAAGCCCTGATTTTTTTCAGGCTTTTTCGGGCTTGGACACAGTAGCCTTAAGGGCCTCACTTGACTATACTTACTTTACTTTGTTTAATGTATTGATCAATAAAAAGTCCTTACTAAAACTCTTACACCCAAAAGAAGTCACCACAAATTTCTCTAACCCCAAAAAAGTCCTAAAAATAATTGACTCTCTATACGAAAACACGTCTTATCAAACATTGTAATTTAGTGAAACCGGATTTCAAACGGGTTTCCAACACGTTTCTAAAGTGTCCAAGCACTTCCGAAAGGATTTGCAAACTCATTGAAAGCTTTACGAAACCTTCCTCACATACAAGAACCACAACGACGGTAACTAAGAAGACATAATGAAAATTACCTGCACTTAGTTTGTGAAAAGTTACAGTTCAAACGGAGTATATTCTTTTTAGCGACGCTTAGTAGAAACGTTATCGTACAATACGTATATGATATAATTATATATTTTTACTGTGATTGTTTTCATCGAGACCTTCGTATCGACAGATGGTGAAGAGTCCAAATCACATTTGCTTTGTCTGTGGGATTCCAGATGTAGCTATCCACTCGTTTGTAATTACATGTATTATTTTCTTTCTTATGATTTAACTCTATTCACCTGGCCCTCCCGCTTACCTTTTTGTATGTTACAGAGTAGGTGAACAAAGTGACCGCATTACTTTTATTCACAATAGAATGATTTCGTATAACCCATATTTTAAATGCTAATTAGATTTTTATATGCTAATGAGCCAAGCTGACAGAAAAATTCGAGGTGCGATAGATTCACACATTTTACAAACCCCCAAAAGAAAGAGAACAAGATTTTCTTTGGAGGCCAAAAAAGGCTAAAACTTAGGGTAAATGTTGCGAACAAGGGAAAATTATTTTGTTTCAAGTTGTTGCAACTGCACGCCTGATTTATTCGAGTGCTGAGAGGGAAACAATGTACTCGATTGGCAAAATATATTCTTTAGGCAAAGTTTTTAGCTAGTAACATTTTTTGTCAGTTGACCCAAGTCTCCAAAATATTCTGAAAATCAAATATCAGACATCATATCATGAATACGTTTTAATGAACTGAATTTTGGATCTAAATTTGCACAACTTTTCCAGGGACTTTTCACTCTTGATTAACAGGTCTTTACAATTCACGCGCAAGTCATTTTAAAATATATGAAGCATATATTGCAAAGCCGCCTGGTTAAATGTTTGTTTTTCTTCCAGAAAATGGAAGGTTTTTTTACGAGCTAGGCTAATATATGATGTGCGATACAGCACACGGAAACAAATCTCTAAATCCCCTTCAACATGTCGTTTAGTAAAATTGCTACTTTTGGCTTTGCTTCAGATAATTGTTTACATTCGCCATAAGTATGTTAACGCTGTCCATAGTTTTGATGGCCTTCTCACACATTTTCTTGTGAGCTTCTTGGGCCTCCTCTGCGACGGACTTTCCTTTTTTCTTTCCCGCCATATCCTCATCTTCGTCACTGCTTGAGTCATAAGCAAATTCATCGTGAAGCTTTCTCTTCACTGCGTCTCGTTTCCTGTTCTCCGGCATTTGTTTCTTTGCATATCACATTTGATTTGCTATAAGCAGTGGAGGATCAGCCGCTTGACTTGTCGATGCTACCGGGGGGGCGTGGATGGTTGCTGCAAAGCTTCCTTCACAATTCTGCTCATTCTTGTTTGAAGCCTTTCATAGGATTGATCAAGATAAAGATTTGTTGCATGCGGAGGCAGGTCAGCATCTACAACGCGCGCCCTCGCAAACTTCACAACTTCTGCCCAATTTTTCCATGACATCTATTGTAGCAGTCTTGAACGAATTTCCTCTCCTTCTCTGCGATTGATACTCGTAGTCGCTTTGTGTCTGAAGAATTGAAAGGAGGAAAAAACATTGAAAAAAAAGTGTTAGCTAGAAAATATAAACTGGGCTCGCGTACTTGCTAAAATGTATTAATGACGTTTTTAGCGCCTTGTCTTCAAACTAGTATACTAAAGCAGAAATGGCATCAAATGATTATTCTTTTACCTTTTCTTTCGTCCAGTCTTGTATTACTCTCCATCTCGCTGTTAAATGGACGCAAAAGTTCTGGAAAGACAGTAATTCATATAGAGAGCTGCTAGAATGGTGCAATTGGTTGACTTAATTATTATTTTGTTTTTGCGGAGACAGCTAGGCACGTGGCAATTTGCGGCAATGTATTGTTCTGGTTAAGGGCCTGGTAGCACTACAGTCAAAAACAAAAATCCGCCCGTGCAAAAATCGAGGAAAACAAAAGAAATTGCTCCGGTGGGATACGCTTTTTATGGAATGTTTTTGTTTTTGTCATTTTGCATGGGCTAATTTTTGTTTTTGACTGTAGTGCGACGAGGTCCTAAGTCAAAACGTGCGCTTTGTTTGCCATGACAGCCAGCCACAGCAGCATCATGGTTGCACAAGATATCCAAAATGTGTTCTTAGCTATTCTTTCTTATTTGCTTCTTTTGACATCGTTACAGTTGCCTCTTGTTGAAAATCGCCTGCCGTTTCCGCGACATCTTCTGCCAAATTTTAATGGCTTTTCGTATAACAGCCGTGACGTATTTACTATGATATCAGGACAAGCTTGGTTATTTTGGAGAAACACCAGAGAAACTCCAGGCTCCTTCATGAGGATAGCAAATGTTTTAATGCCAACTCTTTTCCGCTTAACTGCCGATGGAGCGGCTCGAGTGTGGCAGTGCCGCCAGAAGATTAGTCTTGTAAATCAAGTTTTACTTGTACTCATTTGGCTGTGCAAGTATCCACATGTCGACTCTCTTGCGCTACTGTTCGACATCGACCCTGCATCAGTTGTGTGCACGGTGTACAGGACAGTGCCTGTATTTTGCCGATATTTCCAAAACCAAGTGGTGTGGCCAAACTTGGCCGAATGGAACAATCTTATGGGGGCATGGCATGAGTTTCCGAACGCTGTTGGGTCAATAGATGTGACTCTCACGAGATATATCGCCCTCTTACAGAACCTCAATGGCTTTTCTACTGTGGACATAGGCACTATCATCTCATGAACACGCAGTTGATCGTTGATGCAGAAGGGCACATAAGATTTCTACAAGCAGGATTTCTTGGAAGCACACACGACGTGTTGTCGTTTAGGTTAATGGAGCCTGTAGGACCCGGGCGCAATCTTGATTTGCCGCCCAATACACGATTGCTGGCGGACAGGGCCTACCCAGACAGGGCACCGATTTTAACAACCGTTAGAGCTGGGCAGATGCATTTACTCAATCCCAGAGAGACGAAGAGCGCGCAGATTCAACCGAGCATGGGCATGAAGACGCATTAAAGTTAAAAACATACAAAGCAGTGGGTCAAATTTGGCGCCATCCACGATGGCTAATGCCTGTGTGCATTGAACTGGCAACCTTCCTAGCTGAGAGGAGAGTTCGCTTTTTCCGGGCTATTTAATCGTCTTATGCCTTGCAAATAAACTGCGCCAAAATGATGAAAGCGAGGAATTGGTTTTGTTTTCTTGGACACCTACATAGATCTGGTTTGTTGTCGTCAGCTATCGGCATTTCACGGCATTACGAATACTTCATATCATATCGATAATTATGCCCGTTTGAAGTCTTCATAAAGTCCGGTGGCAAAAAAATGTTATTTTTTTTTCACTTCAAAACAAAATAAAAAATTAATCATAACACTTTTTTCCGATTTGAAAAATCAAAGCGTCAAAAATCAAAGTTGCAAATGCATTGTAGCGTGAATCACTTGAGCATGAAACTTAAGATTAAAAACAATGAAAAGTTGAAAATGAATTTAGACTTGAATGTTCGCCGTTCATTTAGTAATCCTTTTGCTACCTATGTTATTGGCCCTTTCATGTGTTTTTAAAAAGCATGAACCTAACCTACTGCTTCATTCTGCTTATCTCATATGGCCAGACTCATTAGCATATAAAAGTATCATTAGCATTTAAAACATGGGTTATACGAAATCGTTCTAATGACACCAATGGTCTCTCTATTGAGGGTTGCCGTTTTCTCACGCTATACAGTAGACTGCTAATGACAACTCTATTATTTTCTTTCTAATGATTGAACAAGCCCCTCCTGCTTACCTTTTGTATGTAACAGAGTAGGTGAACAAAGTGACCACATTACTTTCATTCACAATGACATCAATGGTTTCTCTATTGACGGTTGTCGTTTTCCCACGCTTGTCAACAAAGTGACCGCATTACTTTTATTCACAATGGCACCAATGGTTTCTCTTTTGAGGGTTGCCATTTTCCCACGCCATACAGTAGACTGTTAATGACAACTCTATTATTTTCTTTTAGATTGAGTTTGTATTTGGTTTCTCTATTAAGGGTTGCCGTTTTTCCACGCTATACAGTAGACTGCTAATGACAACTCTATTTTTTCGTTTTTGTTTGAGTTTGCATGCCGACGCTATTAATCCCATCTCTATTATTTTCGTTCTTATGATTGAACTCTATTCACCTAGCCCCTTTTCCCACACTATAGAGTAGACTCTTTAGAAAACAAACCCCACCAAATCTCAAGAAAGTGCATGACTAACAACTAATACGGCATGTTTAAACATACCATTCCTTCACCGTATCATGATGGCTACCATTTAAATAGAAAGTGACTTCAGACTGTCTTTCATAACTCGCTTTGAGAACGCTTAGTCCACAGTGCAACCGAAAACTCTGAAAAAAAAATGGAAGCAGCTGATAATCTGGTGCCGATAGATGACTGTGAGCTCGACTGTGCTTGTTTAAACACTGCTGAAAGCTTAGAAGGTGGAAATTTGGTAGCACTGGATGATGAAAGAGACGATTGGGCTTGTTTAAATGCTTTAGCCATGTTTGAAAGGGTGGAGGCGTTTCAAAATCAACTCCTTCATAGCGGTGGGAGTATTACGAATACCGACCAAGAGGGTTTATTTCAATTTGATTTGAATCCTGTGGAAACTAAAACTACAGTGCAAATGGGGGTTAAACAGCGACAGTTTACCACTCGTTTGCAAAAAACGGCTTGAGAAGGGCCATGAACAACCTCTTAGAACAAAAGCAAGTGGGAGATGATGACCGTTTCTTTTCTAATTGAGTTCGAACCGGCTGAATTACAACTTTGGTAGCTGGCAGTTGAGAGGGCGCGATTGGCGTTATGGTTCAAGGCATGTGGAGGGAGATTTTCAGCGACTGGCCAACTCGTTAAACAGCAATGAATCCTTTAACTCTATGATTCTTTCAATGTTACGTTTTGTCCATGTGCAAGCACCCCCGCGTGGATCTGGTAGAAAACACAAGCTTAAACCTGACACCAACATCCTGATGTGTTTCGTAAAATTAAACAAACAGTAATTACCGTCAAAAACAAGTATGAAATCTGCTGTGCGAGAGCACTAGTCACAGGCAAAGTCCACGCCGATAAACACCCTAAATTTGAGCATTTCAGGCGGGGTTTACACATACAAGAAAAAGAAGCGGGTAAATTGCATTCGGAAGCAGGAGTACCAATTGGACCGTGCGGTTATCCCGAACTAGTGAAATTTGTGAACATGCAGACTTTAGGGGGCTACCAAATTATTATTGTAGACGCTGACCATGGTTTTAGCCCCTGTAACATTACCAAAGAGAAGGAAGACTGTCCTCAACTGATTTTGCTGTATATGGATGGACATTTTGATGTAATTAAATCCATGCCGGGTTTTATGGGTGCTAGTTATTGGTGCGAGGAGTGTTTCAAACCCTACAACAATAAAGACGAACATCAACATCGAATTGCTAGCTGCAACGCTTGCTTCCAAAAAGACTTTGAAGATTTTCAAAACAGGGCGCCAGGCGAAACGGCTAAACTTCATTGTGGTAGCTGTTATCGGTTTTTCTTTGGAGAGAGCTGCTAAGAGAATCATTTTAAAACATTTTTAATTGTAAATAGGATCATTTATTGTCTTTGAAAAGCCCCTTGGGAAAGTCAATAAATTATGTATGTATGTATGTATGTATGTAATCATCGCATGCTTATCATGAAAGGAGAGGAAGTGGGCGAAGAGACCTTGGCTGTGTGCAGCTTTCGCAAACGGTGTCGCAGTTGGTTCAAGACTGAAAAGGGTTTGTTTGACATAAAACATCATCATTGTGGGTACATGCAATGCGCCTCTTGTGAACAGTTCGTTAACATTCAAACCCACCGTTGTTTTATCCAGAAAGCACCTACAAATGAAGAGGCACGCGAACTAAAAAAAGAAAATGAAATGAAAGGAAAGAGGCCCGAATACAAGCTAGACAAACAGAATCACCGGCTGTCGACTGTGAGGAAGAGGAGGAGGACGACGACACAGACATCAAAGTTGAACCATTGCTTCACGTTTTTTTCGATGTGGAAGCTATGCAGGAACGCGAAAAAAGAAGCCAATTTAATTGTAGCGGAAACGGAGGAAGACGATGGGTCGATGGATTTCAAAGGAGAGGATTGTGTGGAACAATTTATTGCTTGGCTTAATGATCTTGCTGAAGAGGGCCGCCCACTGTATGTCTTAGCCCACAATTTTCAAGGCTATGATGGTTACCACATTCTAAAAGAATATTGCAAGCAGAACCAACGATTTGACCAGATTCGCAATGGGGCGAAATTACAAGTCAAACACAATAACATATGCTTCATTGATTCGCTCAGTTTTTTTCAAATGTTATCAGCGTTTCCAAAAACATTTGGAATCACCGAACTAAGAAAGGGATATTTCCTTCATTTATTTAACACAGCGGAGCAGCAAAACTATGTGGGAGAAGTGCCAGCACCGAGTTACTATTTGCCAGATTCGATGATGTCAAAAGACCGAGAAGCCTTTAAGTGATAATCTCTGTAAAAGCGGTCCACTGCATTACGGGTCGGAAAATCAATTTCCTTCAAACTTTTCCCACAAAACTATCTTAGTCCAAAGGTAAATAAAAGTACTTAAGTTTTGGAAAATATTGCAAAGTGAATTTTTTCCGAATTTTTTCTGCCCATGACTCGAGCAGCTGATTTTTGTCAGTGGCGTGAATCAAAAATTGTGAATTTTGACATTCTGGTCACTTCAAAATGCTTCAATTATTGGAGTGTTTTTTATTACTTTGAATTAGATTGGTCTTTGAGCAGTACAAAAATTATAATTTAGGGCCCATAAATTGAATTTAACATGTTTGAATATTATTTTAGAAGCCTATTTCACCATTAAAGCCAAGGAGTCCAAAATGCATATTTTCAATTCGTCATTGTGCAAAAGTCCAACTTCTTCCACACAATATTTCTACTCAGACAAACTAACATTAAGTCGAAGAGCATACAAATATAAAAATATATTGTGGTTTAAGCGAGATTTAAGGTGATTCCTCAGTATTGCACTGCGCATCCTGTACTGCGCATAACACACGTAATTGGCAACATCGGCAACATTAAAACATGGCTGCTTTTTTGGCCGCAAACCTCACCAGGCATAAAAATGGGCGCTTCATAAAGTCATCAGTGAAAAAAAGAACTGAAATTTTGTTTCAAGATCTAGAGAGAAAAAGAAAATCAAACGACACTGTAAGCGCGAAGCCATCCGTCGTTTCGTTGTCAGAGGGCGAATTCCCGGTAATCGGGAGACGTATCGTTGAACTAAATTTGCTAGCAAAGGAGCTTGACAGTGGATGTAATGCATGTGGAAAGCCGCTCAGTCTATCCAACTGTACAGAGGAGACGATCTCGGGAATGGGAAGCTTTCTGTATATCACCTGTAGGGAGGAAGAATGTGGCGAAGTAAATGTGTGCCATACAAGCAAAGCGCACCGAGTAAACGGAGGCCGCGGAAGACCAGTGTTTGACATAAATACGAAACTCGCTGCCGGTAAGTAACCATTGCTTTTGTAGTCATAGACAAATACAGTCTATTTTAAAGTCGATAAAAGAGTTAAATATTTTTGTATTAATCTGTTCAAATGCTACTGGTAGGAATGTTACATGCCGGAATTGGGCCTACCCATGTAAACTCACTACTGACATCGATAAACCTTCCTGCTGTTGCCGAGAACACCCTGAAGGCGAGAGAAAGGGAGATTGGACCAGTCATTGAAAGAAAGGCAAAGGAATCATGTGGAAAAGCGTTGGAAGTGGAAAAGAGCCAGTGGATGGACGAAAGTTTAAACGGTGAAAAGTCTGGAAAAGGAGTGGGAATCGGGGCGTCATACGACATGGGTTGGCAGAAGCGAGGGAAAGGACACAATAGTCTGACCGGTAAACCATACTATTTCTCAATAGTATAAACAGTGAAAAGACAGTAAACAGACAATGGTTAATGTTTGATGATAAATAGTTTATGCTTTACAAGCAGCGAGTATGTAAATAAGCTATAAATTCTCTCGAATTCGCTTGTGGCTAGTATTGAGAGAAGTTCCCAGTAGTACAGCTGTATAAAATAAACGTAAAGTTGATTTAATATGCAAGATAAATCCTTTCTGAAGAGAATGTTTTGAAAATGAAATTAAATAATTGAATTGGCTGGTTTTTCTAGAGTACAACAAGCCACAACAAGGGCACAAGAAACGGTGAAATTAGAGAAATTATAAAGTTGCGGACCTCCGAGGAAACAAACACTTCGCTCGTTGAATTCAGCGAATTCAGGCAAAAACGATTCAACAGAAGTATTACTCGTAAATCATTTAGTCAGTTATTATAAAGATTCATTATAGGACCTTGTGGTTATTTGTGAGATATGTGATTGATTTTTAAAACGGGAAAAGAGAGTAATTTTAACCATTTCTTACTGTATTACTGCACTCAAAGATGGAAATATATTCAAAAATCAGTGAGTGGAAACTTTTTTGTGATTTACCTCCCAGGAGCTGGCACTATGATAGGGATAAAATCAGGAAAAGTTGTTGCTTATGCTACAAGGAATAAAAGGTGTGCCATTTGTGAGTCTGCATCAAGGAAAGGCCAGGCAGAAGCAAGACCACATGATTGTAGATTGAACTGGTCTGGTTCTGCTAAGGCTATGGAGCCAGATATAGGTAATTAAGAAGCTTGTCACCATATACAACTCACAGACAGTCAA
Organism: Cladopsammia gracilis; assembly: GCA_022457155.1. NCBI lineage: Eukaryota > Metazoa > Cnidaria > Anthozoa > Scleractinia > Dendrophylliidae > Cladopsammia > Cladopsammia gracilis. The sequence goes on from JAJGOT010000230.1 coordinate 628,204, forward strand.
TATTAAAGGAACATTTGATTGGAAAAGCAACAATTAATACATATATCTTATTGACCAAACGCAAGGGCCATACTGGAAGAATATCGGCCTGAGGTCTTGGCTCGCTGCCCTTGGTCCTTACAGAAAAGCCAGAGGGCCGATATTCTCCCAGTACGGTTCCGAGCAAGCTTGGTTAATAAGAGATTACGACAACTTCCGGCGGGAGGATCGCACGGGATCATTAGGGACAATGCCCGGTCCAATACTTAGAGAATATTGGACCAGCAATCGAGCATTCTGTTTGGTTGATTTTAGTTATTGGCCCTCTCACTGTCTCAGTCATGTAATAAAATTATTTATTGCATTACATCTTTGTAATTTAACTTTATTGGTTATAATGAGGTGCAAGCGAAATAAAATAGCATAAACAGTTACTTCATGTAATTATATTGTCTGTAAAGCAACAGGATGTTTCTTTGTATACAGTCAGGGTATTCTTCATTATTACAGCACCTTAAAGCAATTAATTAATTGAGCTCAATTTACTGGCGAAAATTTTTTAATAGAGTTATTGCAAATTTTTAGTCAAATGTTATTTACAATATTTTTTTATGAATCTTGAATTTGACTTTTTATTGAAGCTGTCTTGGCGTTTCATCCTCAGTGTCACATTTAAAAGTTTAAACAGTCTTATATTTGCAGATTAATTTATTGTCCAGTAGAAGATCCAGATCCTATTTGAATTGGGGAGGAGATTTAATAATGGGGCTGGGGGGTTAATGTTAGAGACTGAAAATTTTGTCTTTGCAAAAAAAGGGAGGTTCCCAGGCCACCTTGGCCCCTTCCTTAGACCCACCACTGCTGTCTTAGTGTCTTCCAAAGACTCAATTTTACAATTTATATTTTATACCGTAGGTGCCAACTTAGCTCAAGAATGTGCAAATAAGTACAATGCTGAAGTGCAAATATTAGTTGGAGATGATGATTCAGCCACAGTGAAGAAAGTCAGGGAAAGTGTTTCACACAACGTGGAGAAGTGGTCAGACATCAATCATGCCAAAAAGTCATTTACTGGTCATTTGTATGCTCTACAATCACAGTTCAAAGGGCAGCTCAGCACAAAAGTGGTAGATTATTTTTCAAAATGCTTTGGATATGCTCTGGTGCAAAACAGAGATAACACAGAAGGTCTTAAGCAAAGTTTGAGAGCCATTGTCCCTCATGCTTTTGGTAAGCATAATCAACACTGTAGTGTCACCTGGTGTGGGTTTTTGAAAAACCCATCCAGCTACCATCATGCTTCCCTACCATATGGCAAAGATCTGAAAGGAGACAAGTTACAAGAAGAGCTGGACAAGGTGATGCAGATGTTTATCCAAAATGCTGACAAACTCTCACCTCTCGGTTCCAGCCAGGCTAATGAGGCCATAAACAACACCATCGGTAGTAAAGCCCCCAAGATACGTCACTACGGTTCAAGTGAAAGTAACGATTTTAGAGTTGCATGTGCTGTCAGTCAAAAGAATCTTGGCCATAATTATGTCTCAGAGGTGAGGATCTCTGTTCTAAGAATAAATTTTTGTTATGTTGTTCCAGAAAACACTCCTACTTCCCCATGGAAGTTTTTCATTTAAACCCTCACCCTCTCAAAATTTGCATGTGAAATGTGGGAGGGTGAGTGTCTTCTGCAAATGTACATAATTTCATGTGAGAGGAAATGTGTCATAAGCATACTATCATGGACTGCAACAAAATGCATCAGAATTCGAAATATGAACATATTTTCACGAGAAATACTGAATTTAAATTAAATGAAATGAAATTAAGTATGGAAAAAATTATGTAATGGGACTTTTTTGTCTAGTTAATGTAATAAGAGAAAAATCATAATTTTTTCCCTACAATTAATAGGCTTTACAGGAAATACAACTTTCACCTGGGGTTAACAGCCAGCAGTATGGTAATAGAGTAGACAGGAAGATGGGCAGGCTAAGGGTTGTAGAAAAAACGAAAGAATTCAAAACAAAGAGAAGAGATAGGCACAACAAAAGAAGCACAAAGGTCAGGCAGCTAGAGGTCAGAGAAGGAACTCAGTATCAGAGTGGTTTGGGGTTTACCTCCAATGATCAAGAAGTAACAGACCAAATTCCACAACCGACCACTCCTCCGAAGAACAGACGAGCTTGCACCAGTGAAAAACAGTATAAAAAAGTAGTGCTTGATTTGGAGACAACATCTCGAGGTACTTTCACTCACAATCTTGAAAAAAGGGGAAAAAAGAGTATTGAATTATCTTCCCCAGCACTACATCCAGGTTTAGGTGAATTACAATTATGGATCCACAGATTTAGAGAACAGCCATACTAGAAAGGGGGAGGGGGGGGGGTGGGGGGGGGGGTGTGTGCTCAGGCCATTGTTTCGGTTTTTGAAATTGTTGAATCTGGGTCATTTGGGGGTTCAGAATTTTCAGTGTTCTGGGCTATTGGACTTTTTATGGGTCTAATGTTGGCCTTAAATGGAACTTTGTTGCATAAAAAACTTGGCCTGACATACACACTTTCCAGTCACCAATATAACAGAGTAACACCACCCTGGGTGTAACACAATTATGTAGTGTAAGCACTCATGGGTGCTAAAAGTTCAGTAAAAACATAAGTATTAATTAGCAAAACAATTTCCCCTTGTTTTTCTCAGCTAATGATGCAGAGATTTGCCAGCTTGCTGCAATCCATGGCACAAAGCAGTTCAATGTCTATATCCTTCCACTGGGTAGAATTTCCCCAAGTGCAACAGCAGTCAACAAGCTGTCAATCAGTCATGGCCGTTTGTTCTATGATGGAAGTCCAGTTACTGCTGTCAACCTGGAGATTGCAATACAACAGTTTCTAAACTGGTTGCAGAGCCTCAAAGAACCATGCCTTTTGTTGGCACATAATGCCAAGTTATTTGATGCGAAGCACTTGTTAGCAGCTCTAGTGAAGTCAAACAAAACTGTTCAGTTCTCAGAATTGGTTCTTGGCTTTTGTGACACTTTGCCAGCATTCAAGGAGGTGATCCCTGACAGAAAGTCATACAGTCTGGAGAATTTAGCCAGGGATCTCCTTCAATCTAGTTATAATGCCCACAATGCACTCGATGATGTGCAAATGTTACAAGAACTAAGTGAAAAATTTCTCAGTGCTGAAGTTGTGGAGAAAAACAGCTTTTCTTTCTCGTGGTTTCAAGACTACACAGAGTTCTTGAGTCAGAAAAGACGAAACCTTCACACCCTCCAACCCCTTATTGCTGCAAAAGCAATTACTGTGGGTATTGCTGAGAAAGCTGCCGCATCTGGGTTGTCATTTAGTCACTTGCTCTTAGCCTTCCAAAGGGGTGGCATTGAAGGTCTCTCCAATGTCCTGAAAGAAAAATGTAACGGAAAGGCTCGTGTCACTAACAGAACTCAAACCATCATGAAAATATGCGTCTTTTTCTTGGACCACTCTGAAGAGTGAACTGAAAATGAAATGTACACCTTTTCAAGTTAGAATTGGCCATTTTCTTGCACCCCATGACGAACTTTTCTGTAGACACACAGGTTATATAAAATGAACAAAATGTATTGTAAATCCTCTAGTAAGCCTCCAACCCCCCCCCCCTCTAACAACCCCCCTATTTTGGAGCAAGAAATTTATTAACCACACCCCTCTTTTTTTTCATAACCAAATCAATAAACAACATAATGTATTACCAGAACATTTCCATTATATCCAGACATGAATTCACACCAGTACTCCCCAGTTTTGATGGCAATATCAGCCAGTAGAGGGTTTGAATCCATGAGGAGTCAAGAGTTTGTTTCCATTTGATTCTTTATGGGAGTGCATATAGCTTGAAAAGAAATGTTGTTGTTGACCAGGTTGGAAATGGATTGTAACAAGTTATTACCTTGTGTATTGGAAATCTTCTTAAATCTCTGATAATCAGGTTTCAAATTTCCTGTTCGAAAATTGACTTGATATCTTTCTCTCAGTGGTCTATAAGCATTTTGTACATATAAAGGTACTTAGTTAGGGGCACTTGTGACTCAAAAATGTAAAAATCCCCATTGTGTAGAAAATTGCCCTAGACAAATGATGGGTTTGTTACATGCAATATGCACATCCTTGGCGACACATAGCCCAGAGTAAAGTAATCTACTACCAACTGTAATACTACTGCATATGTAGATCATCAATGAATTAGAAAATATTGAAAAAACTAACAATACTAGCTTTAGCTAGTGAGGACGACCAATATAATGTTGAAAGTTGTGAACTGCCACATTACACTATGAAATAATTTATGAGTTTACATCTTGAAAATAAATTGTCAACATTAATTTGTGTCACTATTTTCAATTTGGAGAGCATGCATGTAGGTTTTTTTTAGAAACGAGCTAAAAATATTTGCAAAACAGTGTGTTAGCAAAAACTTACAAATAAAACTTAAATTTCCTTCAATACATAGTTTAATATTTTATTGACATTAATATAATTATTATCACACTACATTTTTGTCAAGCAAAGCAATGGACCAATTCATGTAGCAATAAAAATATTCCTAACAAAAGAAGACATGTATAATTTCACCAAAGCAGCCTGGATTCCTTCATTGGCGAATGACCAAAGGAGTTGGCCTGAACTTATTCTGTACAGCAATATTCATCCTAACGTTTGATAACGAATGCACCAAAACTTGAACAATAACATTTTCTACAACGTGGGAAATTATAAAAATCTGCAAATGAGCTACTGTACATGTAGCTGTAGTAGGTTTTACACCCGGGTTTACACGCTGAATTTACCGACACGTTGAAGCCAGGTTCAGGGCCGTGCAATAAGCTTGAAAAAAGAGTGAATTATATTCAAAATGAAGGTAAGTACTCAAGATTTGGTGGGAATGAATTCAACTTTCGGTTAGCGCGGTGCCTTTGTCGTCCCCTATATTTCTTATCTTTTAATGAAAATCCTCTGTGATCTACACCATCCCAAAGAAAAAAAAGACATCCAAACATTAATTCACATGTCCATACAGTTGTAAGTGTCAAAAGTAAACTTACCCGTTCATGATCCGGATGCATATGTCGTGTCATCAACGATCGCACGTGTTTGAAGCTGTGAAAGAAGCCCAAAACTCCATGCGTGTTTTCATTGATAGTCCTTTCTATTCTTGGCAGCCAGTTGATAACAACACTCTTTTTTAGTGAACGGTTTTCAAAACACGCAGCTGGAAATGTAATTTTCTTACGACTATTTTTCAAAAGGAGAATTACCATAATTTAAGCTTAAGAAATGAGCATGCGCGGTTGAGCAAAATGAGCACGCGCACATTTTGGAGGATGGAATGTTTTTTTATCAAAGGCCTCCAAGCTCGTTAGAAAATACGACTGTCTTTTTCTCTCTAACGAGCATGGTGACCTATATTTTTTATTGCATCATTTTGATGTTAAATTAATGCTTTTTAAGATAAAAAAAGTTAAAAAAAATTCCTCGACAGGAAAAAAAGATATCGCTAAAAACGTTCTCAAATCAGTTACTCGTGGGAGCAAATTGATGACCTTGACAACATGGACGCGAGGAACGTTTTGAGTCCGTGTCATTTGAGGTTGTATGACTTTTTCATAAATTTTATTTTGAAGTGTTCCCATATGGTGGAGACTTAAACCTATCAAGTTTTTTGGAAGAATTGTAAACTTTGCTTTCACGGGTTACCGGGAAAAGAAACATGAACCGATCAAATAATGATGTGCGTGATCGGTATTGCTATAGGCATAAATGGGGCAACATTGGTCCATCATATCTCTTTACCGAGCACGGTGACCTATCTTTTTTATTGAATTTTTCGAAACAACTTATGGTAGGGAGCTGTTAGGGAAAATTTAAAAAAAATCGTTCGACAACTTTTATTTCTGAGGAATCACCTTAAGCACGGCCGGTCAACAATTTTAGTACTTTTTTCAACATGGCGGCCAAAATTACAAGATGAGACTGAGACTTACGCTCAAATACAGCAACCAGATATTGTTGGTCTAGCTGCTTGGTTTCGATAAAACACACCAATAAAGCACTGTGTATAACCGCCATTGATAAAAGGAAGCGTTTGACCCTCACACACCTGATGACACGCAGAACACACAGACGAATAACTTATACTGCGAACAACTGAGAATAACCAGCGAAGTAGACAGTAACACAACACAAGCGGTTATATATTATGTCACATTGCTGTCGTAATCACTTCAACGGTCTATAATCACAATACGTAGCTCAATATATTTTCCTATTGTTTGAGAAATGGAATAGCGAACGATGAACGACAGAAACGGGAAAAGTGGTATAAACGGACTGATTTTATTCGTACTTGTATATAAAAAACTTATAGAATTTCAACCCATTCCGCTCGAAAACAAAAACATTCGTTCTGCAGAAAACTCGAAAAAATAACTCATCGGCCCATTCCCAGGTAAATAAGCTCAACAACACCTTGTTGAGCAATAGGAATATAGCCGTAAAAAAACAGCTTTAAGTTTGTTGATATTCATAATGACAACACTAGTGCATGGCGAGGCCTGAGTGATATGTGACAACCTTTTGTAAAATGTGTCACGCAGAATCTCAATCCTGATTTCAATGCAATGCATCCACCAATAAATGAGGTGGATGCATTGCGAAGCGCAAATTAATGACGTTTTACCTTCATATGAAGGCACAAATGAAGGCATATTTTACCAACAGCCATGAGTTCACAATGTTAACAATAACTTTTTATGAGTTACTCGGAAATATCAGTAACTTGGCATTTTGTCTATAAGCTAGTAGCTGTGTCTGATTTTCGGCGTGCAAGGAACCGACGCTTCCGGTTAAGTTTATGTAGCTAGACTAAACAATGTACCTAAACTGTTATTAGAAAAAGAAGCCTCGTATGGCTCTCATTATTCAATAGAAACATCCACTCCCCTCCCCCTGGGAAGACATTCTCAAGGAATTTTACTGAACATCAACTTTCCATGGAAACCCGCACCAAAGTTGTATGTTTTCCTATCGGACCTATTGCTGACAGTCATGACTTCATTTGAACAAAATAAAAAACTTTCGATACAATCGGTTATCACAGCAGACTCACAGCCCACCTTAAATTGCAAAACTGAACTGCAAATAAAACATGATACTATGAACAATGCAAAAACGCCGTTAAGATGCATGCAATGACAATCAAATCAACGCCCCGAGGTGGGAACAAGTCCGAGTGGGAAGGAGGGTTCAATTGACTAATGCATTGTACCTTTATCAGCCTGACTGTTTTGTAAACTTTCTACATAAAACAAAAATGGTTGCAAATGTATGCTGCAATAGTTAACTATAGTCGTTTCTTTTTCTGTAAAAAGATTTTCGTATCACGGCCGTATTTGGCCAGTCACTTGACCAGGGCAGAAAATAATGTAGGGCTCAAACAGCTTACAGTTTTGGACATTAGGATCAGCACCAATAGTAAAATAATGTCAACGGGCATAATGTGGCTTGAGTTTTTTTATTCACATTATTATAAAAGTTATGATACCATAAACACCCATATTTACAGACTTTCTTCAATAGTGTTTCAACTTTTTTGTGTAAACTGTAATTTCTTAAGTCAGATTATAAAGAAGGCTATGAGTATGATTTGTAAAATAAATTGGAACTCTACCTCCCTTTCTCCAAGTTTTAGGAATTTTACATTCTAACGTGCGGTTTGGGACTAGCAGTAATTAAGCACGGGCAATGACGATTCAGTTTCAAATCAGGTATTTATCCTTATACAATTCCACCACTTAACAGTAAAAAGCGCTCCAAAACAGCTCACTGACCCCTCTTAATCATCATAAAAACGCGCAAAATTGCACTATATCGAAATGAAGGGTCAAAATGACGGGACTTTTTTTTTCAGTTAAAATATTTTAACGTTTCCAGATAGAATGATAAACAAATTACTGGTTTCCGAGGGTGGATTTCCGAAAAGTAATTCATAAATAGGCGAAATTTTGATTTTCCCTTCAAAAAATGGCGTTTTCATTGTCATTTTTCGGGTCAAATTGGGGGTCTGAGGACGAGTTAAAAAATTAGAGGCAAATGTCATCTAATTTTTTGCCATGTGCTTTTCGAGCGTTCCGCATGTCATCTGCTAATTGTTTCGGGTAATCTTTTCTTCCAGTTTCTTGTCCAATTTTTAATTTTCTTCTGCAGATAGTCGCGGACATTTTCAGGGAAGCGTGTTTGAATGGATCGGGATTTGTAAAGTGCCCATCCCATTTCATACGAGTCGGTCTCAGCTAATGCCAGTTATCCTTCAGCGGCAGTATGAGAGGTTTTGGTGTCACTCAACATAATTCTTTGGAAATTTTGAATCTAGTCTAACCGCAACTGGTCATAAAGGCCAATGTAACCATGGTGGTTCCACAGGGTGGTGATGCCCAATGACATCCAGGTGAATGTCCAGTTCGGCACGACTGTTGAATTGCTCTTTCGCTCCAAGGATAAAGCATGTTACAGACGAGCAAGTTTTCTATGACAAGTGTACGTGACAAGTTTTACAAATTTTACTTGCTCGTGTGTATGAGTAACAAGTTGCCTTGACAAGTTTTATTTGCCCGTGTGAACGAATGAACAAGTTATCTTTGACAAGTTTTCATTGTAGCCAGCAATACAATTGTACAGCGGACGAAGACAACACAACACCATTTTATCCGTTGATCATAGCTTACATGTATTTAACAAGAGAGAAAAAGCAAGGTGCTTGCTTATGGTCTTGGTTTTGCTTTGCTTATGCGATATGAGTACTCGAAGAGACACATGAATTGCAGGTGGTGGGTTCGCCCCGAGATGAAATAAAGTTATCTATCTACCTGAATCGATTGGCTTAATTACTCCGCGGAGTTTATTTATTTCCTATCCTATGTTAACGTCCACGACATACCGGTTCTTAATTGCTTTTTTGCACCACTGATGTGAAGGATATTGGCATGGCCGGCGCTGCTTCTAATTATTTTAATAATAAAATCATCATTTCGTTGACTTTTGATAGCGGTGATTGAAAAAAACCTGCTCATATTAGAATTAGCTTCGTACTCAGTCATACTTTCTTCAGACAAATGGCAGGTGTTCAAGAGAGAAGTAATCGAGTCATAAAAAATCTCCAAGGCGAAAGAGGTAGGACACTCTCTTCAATTTCCACAGCTTCCCCCGGCCTGTACTTGGACGAGTGCGACAAAAAGCACGACATCGCCATGTTTACTAACCAACTGATGACTGCCTGGTATTTACAAAGTTTAATTGACAATTATATAATTAATAAGTTTAACGCTCTTTTTATTGCAGTTTTCCTTTATGGATTTCCTTTTTTCCTAAAGAAACCCTGATTTTTATTACTTTTTCATGGATAATGCAAATTTAGTGTGATTTCTTTTTTCTTTGATTGCGTGACATTTAAAAAAGTTACATTTTTCAAGTGTCGCAAGTGTATAATTAGATTAACTAAAATTTGCGGGTTATTTTCTTTTAAATATGCCTTTCCACTCTGATTTTATTTATCAAAATGAATAACCTTCCTTTCAATTATATCACATTTTCTCTGTTGAGCTCTAGTTGCTTAGATATGGCCGTGAAGAAGACAAGAATAGCGAAACCGACCGACTGTGCCGTCTGAATCATCTGAATGAATAAAGGCAAAAACTGAACATTGTCGCTTATAAAAATCCATGGAACTGTGATCATGCTATTGGACTTTCAGCTGCGCTATCATATTTTTTTGTCTCCTTAAAGTTTCATCGTGCAAACAAACTAAAACCGCATTGAAGTTTATATAAAATGATTTACGTGCGAGGGCTTCTTTTCTGGCAAAATGGGCTGCCATGTTGATAAAAGTACTAAAATTGTTGACCGGTCGTGCTAAAATCTCGCTTAAACCACAACATGTTTTTATATTAACAAGTTCTTTGACTTGATGTTAGTTTGTCTGAGTATAAATATTGTGTGGAAGAAGTTGGACTTTTGCACAATGACGAATTGAAAATATGCATTTTGGACTCCTTGGCGTTAATGGTGAGATAGGCTTCCAAAATATATTAAACATGTTGTTAAATTCCATTCATAGGCCCTAAATTATAATTTTTGTACTGCCCAAAGAACAATCTAATTCAAAGTAATAAAAAATACTCCAATAATTGAAGCATTTTGAAGTGGCGAGAACGTCAGAATTCACAATTTTTGATTCACACCACTGATGAAAATCAGCTGCCCGAGTCACGGGCAGAAAAATTCGGAAAAAATTTACTTTGCAATATTTTCCAAAACTTAGTGCTTTTATTTACCTTTGGACTAAGATAGTTTTGTGGGAAAAGTTTCAAGGAAATTGATTTTCCGACCCGGAATGCGGTGGACCGCTTTTACAGAGATTATCACTGGCACAAGCACTGGCACAAAAGGCAGCGAGAACAGAATGTGGAATTTGACTTTCAATGAGAACTGTTGCTGTATTATCAGAGCGACGTGCGGTTGTTGAAAGAGGGGTGCTTAACGTTTAAGCGTTTATTTGACGCGCAAACAGGTTTCAATCCCTTCCAACACATGACCATTGCCTCTGCCTGTAGTAGAGATATGCGCATGAATCGCATGGTGCCGAACAGCATCGCCTCTGAACCACTGTGGGAGTGGAAGAATAACATGAACCAGTCGAAAGTGGCTTTGGAGTGGCTTTACTGGGGAGAACATGTGTTGCACGAGCAAGCGTTTATGACCATGTCTGAGGAGGATTGTCGAGCCTACAATCTACTGGAATTGGCCTACAACGATGGAGCTCACCCCTTACATCAAACCCAAATTCAGCATGTAGGCAATGTGGGTGAGTTCAAAATTCCAGAGTCTCGCTATTTCGTAGATGGCTATGACACTACCACAAACACAGTGTATGAATTTCATGGATGTTTCACCCATGCGTGCAGTAAATGTTACCCGAATCGTTGTGAACCGCACAAGCGACAATTGAACTGTTTCTGTATTGTAAAGTGTAAGATCGAGCTGCCTCGCGAACTCAATCACCCCGTCTTACCGCACAAACAAAACGGCAAGTTAACCTATCCTTTGTGCGGTAAATTTGTTGACAACAAAATGGCAAACTCACGTTGGCATCGTTCAAGTCAGTGCAGTCACTTTCCTGAAGAGAGAGCCCTACTCGGTACTTGGTGCACACCGGGATTACAAAAGGCGCTCGACATGCGGTACCGAATCGTGTACATTTACGAAGTGTGGCATTTTCCTGAGCGCATGGAAGGTCTGTTTGAAAACTATGTCAATGCGTGGCTCAAAATAAAACAAGAAGCGAGTGGATGGCCTGCCCGGGTAGGTGAAGACGAAACCAAGTGACAACAGTACGTTCAGGACTATTACTAGCACGAACGAAGATGGTTGGACTACGAAAAGATCGAATACAATCCAGGACTTCGTAGTTTAGCTAAAATGGTGCTTAATTCCATGTGGGGGAAGTTCGGTCAGAGACTAAACAAAACCCAAGTCAAGCAGTTTGTGGACCCCATCAACTTTCACACTTTTCTCGACAGTGAAAAACAAGACATTTCACTGGTCGATGTTGTTAATGAAAGCATGGTGGAGGTGCAGTACAAACATCAGGACGAAAGCATCCTGCAAGCTGTCAATCTCAACATCTTTGTAGCTGCTTTTACAACTTGTTGGGCCCGCCTTCGTCTCTACGAGACCTTGGAACTCTTGGGTGATCGCATACTCTATTATGACACAGATTTGATCATCTATGTCAAGTGTGAGGGTGAAATTGATCCCGAGCTGGGCGATTATCTCGGCGAGTTTACCAACGAATTGGATCAAGGAGACCATATTGTGGAATTTGTTTCCGGCAGACCGAAAAACTATGGTTACCGCACCCAAGCCGGCAAAGTTGAGTGCAAAATACGGGGTTTTCGTCTGAAAACACAGAAGTATCCAACATCTGCATGCTTCACCAAAATCTGTTTGCACCTGATAGTAATAATCATGGTTACTTTTAAGCTTGATTTCGTCACTGGTTGTTTGGCAAACTCAGGAATTGACAAGTTTCTATGAGTGAATGGGTTCTTAACTTCAAGTGGCCGGACTCCACAACAGGAGCAGCTGACTATTGCATCTGGTGATGCTGCAATGATTGGATTCATGCCAAGAAGTACTACCCCACACTTTTCATTTTTTGTGTTGTGACCGTTTACATTTTAAGAAAGTTGCAATGGCATTGTCCTCATTGTAGAGGCCCCAGTGGATCGCGGGGGAGTAGGGGGGGGGTGGCCTATAGCCCATTATATCTTTTAGTAAGGAATCATTTTTGTCAGCAACTGATTGATCCTCTCTAACTTTCTTCACAACTTTTAGGACCTTACTAACAGTGATTCTTCCCTTTCTATAACTAAACCAGGTGTTGCTAGTGGACTGCTCCCTGGTGGCTTCAGATACCAACTCTATCACACTGGATTGTAAAGATTTACTGGCTTCATTGTATAACTGCTCTACATTGGTAAAACTCTCAGCCAGATCAATCAGTGGTGGTGGCAGGAGAGGTGTAACAAGTTCAGTGGTTTCCTCTTGTGTGACTATTATTTCTTGTACACATGAACTGTCACTAAGGTCCAGGTTGTAATGGTAGATAGCAAAGAATACCAGGAGACCATACGAGGCTTCTCACAAATCATCAATATTTAGCTCACTCGGGGATTTAGCTTGCCGGTCATCCACTGCCCTTGGGTCAAATTTAAATCTTTTAGATGATGAGACGATCTCGTCCACCACCGTTACCTATGGCAATTCAATAAATAAGTGCCTGTCCTATTCAGCTCTTTAACTCTTTTTTTTCCTTTTCCTTCTTTTATTTTAGCCTGCAAATCATTACATTCCAGTGTAAAAAAAGTTGGTATCTGAGCAAACCAAAAAAGAAGTAGCTGCAAGGTTAAAAAAAATACATGTAACTTGTGGTTGACAATAACCTTGTTCTTTCAGGAGCGCCTTTGCTCTGCAATATAGTGATTTCATATGTGTAATTCTAAGAGGGGCCTTAATTGGATGGCAGGGTCATGATATTATTATTTTACAGTTTTCCTTTTTTATTCCACAGAAGAAAACACTATTTAAATGCTCCACTTATGATGAAATGTAATAAATTTGAGAATAAATTTTTAGTGAAAAGAACAAGACATCTTTCATACAAATCAAAAACATCACTGTGACATGGCTTGTAAAGTATAAAGAACAATGATAGAAAATTGCACCAAAATAACAGTTATTGTTCATTGTACAAACTCCTGACCCAGTCACGACATTTAGCTTTGCTAACACCTATTACTTGTTATACATGTATACATTGTATTGTATGTAATTAATATTTACCTTGGATCTTTTGCATATGAATGTTCTCAGGAAAGTCAGGTTGATTTACCTTCTTTGGGGGTGCATGCCAGACTTGGCGCTGTTCAGTAATGCCTTTATTTCCACCTTGAGCTACTGTTTCAATCACATTGTGACATGGGGATGCAACATGTTTGCAACTTCCACGAAGGCTGTACAGAAAAATGTACAAGTTAAGCAAATTTATGCATGATTTTCCATAGATTTCTTTACAACAGTCTGCCAAAATGCTTATGTATTATTGGGGTCTATTTCTCATTTATATTGTATTCAGTTGTATATTAATTTCAAATCTGTGTCCTTTGTAAAGCTGAGTTAAATAATCTTGTCTTGTCTTGGCAGCAGTGTAAATTAAAGATGGCAGACAAGAAGCTGGAGGAATTTGATGATTAGAAAGCTTTTCTTTTCCCCCTTTTTATCAGTAAGAAATTTAAAAACTAAATAACCCAGCTTGACATGTGCAGTAAGCTTCCACAATAAGTCCTTTGTCCTTGTGAACAATGATCCAATTTGAGTCGGGAGCCATGTTAAGGCTTGTTTCTCGAGTAACTTGTGCACGAATTATACAATATGGCACATTTTCACCAACACCATGGTACTGTCCAGACATTTGTAACGATTTGCCATCACGTAAATCCTCGGCTCCCCCTGCCTTGATGCCAATTTCACGATTTTCTAAACAGCAAAAAAATTACACTTAGCAAGTTGAAAGTTCTATAAATAAATTTATTCATTTGTCTATCTTAGTTATTACTACTATTGTAAACTTCGAATAAAATTCAGAAATTTAAATAAATAAATAAATACGCAAATATAAAGCTTATAAATAAGTTCTTAAATATGAGCTTCCTTAATTTATTGCTACCAAAATTTTGCACTTACATTTATCAAAGTATTTTTCAGTTACACTCCGAATAATGCTGGGTAGGCGTGCCCGTGAATCCTCCCAACCATCCGTAATGTTATCGGGATCCGGTAAACGAATCAAACCATGATCCAAAATTAGTTTCCATTCTTTTGTTTTAACAGTGGTTTGGCTGGTTTAATCTGACGTTAGTTTTGGTCTTAAGCTGAGCGAATTTGCTGCATAACAACTTTGAATAAGTGCTATTTTATTTTTATCACCAAATGGAACTTGGTGAGCCAAAAGAAAAGATCTTAATTCTGAAACTTTCCAATTTTCAAACTTTGTCGACTCATCGTCTGCCATCTTGGTTCTGCACTGTCTCCAAGTCAACCCATAGTGCAACACGATGATCCCAAAATGCAATGTGCTCTTGCTATCCGCAAAACGGACTTTGATGTCATTGCTTTCAATGCCTTCATCTCCATCTAGAAAAGAAATGAAAATGCTATGTTGAAAGGCAGTACAATTAGTTTTACAAACAATAACTGAAATGGATCATGATCTGTATGTGTACAACAGTTCTGTGCATTTGTGACCAATGTATTCAACACAGAATGCATTGATTGAACTTTGGTTTTGTATCCTGGCAGTCACATATGCATGCATTTATAAGGTATCAAGGCTTCATAATTTGGCTGAAAATGGTAGGATGTCTTATGACAAACCTTCAGCAAGTGAACTTGGACTTGATGAAGAAACTGACAATGTAGATTCTGTATCTGTATTATTTTTTGAAGATCTCTTTTCGCCCGTTTTACAGTTTGTGAGTTTCCCAGAAAATGCAAACAATGATATTGGCTATAAATCAAAGCATGCACAAGAGTATTCTGTTTTGGGCTAGAGGACATGCCAGAGTTATCATTTAAAGTTTTTCGATTAGATGGCAAGGTAACTGTATCTGTGAGTCAACGCAAGAAAGTCTGCTGCTGGCACTTGACGAGAACCATGACTGACACAAAATGCTTCTTTCATAAAGGGTGATGGGCACAGGGCAGGGCACTTTTCCCCAAACGTAATTTCAATTTCGGTGAAAAGGCTGAAAAACAATAAAAACACACTATAAACACCCATACAATCCTGACATTTTTTGAAAGTCAATATAAACACTCAACCGATTAAGTAGACATAAGCATATCGAGAGTCAGCATTTCTTTTACATGGCCCTTTTATGAGGAGAATAAAATGATGCTGCAATACTCAACTGAAGTCAAATTTCAGGACTCAGCATGATCCACATATCCCAACATCTTCGATGGTGCAATTTCTGATCAAGGTTTTATTCCATCTAGACCTGTCCACAAGGAAACTACAGGGACTATGCCCTTTATGTGAATCAAATAATATAGAAAACGAAATTCATTTTCTCTTTCAATGCCCAAGATTTTCAACTGTAAAAGACAAATACTTTAAGGTATCTGCACCAGCAAGGTTTTATTTAGGCCTCAAAATGTATGTGCAGTTAGGTTATATACTCTCATATCCATAACTGCTTTCTTATTTAAGTTTACCTTCGCACTGAACTAAAAATCACCTTCAAAGTTGCTCGATTTACCTCTAGAGCAAAACTTCATTTCCATCTCTAAAGGAAGATGACTGTGGGAGACCGGCATGTGCCCATTGGATAGTAATTTTGACTCTAATGACAAGCGGTTTTCCATTCCCGTGTGCTTCCCAATATCAAGATGGTTGCTGGTTTTGTGAATCGCGAAGCCGCATTTCTACAGCTAAATGCTGAATTTGAACGGAATGGGTAAGTTTTTTAACATTCTTTTCAGATTTTGTGCAAAGCATGATATTGTAGAGCTGTGCTCAGCTTTTTACAGTGATTTTGTCATCAGGTTTGGAAAGACTCCATGTGAACTCTTTAGGCTTCTTGATCAAGCAATAAGAAGGAAGACTGAAACAGCCAAGGAAATGCGGCACCAAATTTATTCCAGGCTGTACGGGATAATGTGGGTGAGAAAATAGTTTAATTGTTTGATGAACAGTAAATAATTGCCAATGTCAAAATTGCCAAAGCCTCCTTTCTTTTCTTTGATAATGCCGGCTAGTCACATAACTGTGAAAATGTTACACATTTCCTTTGCCCTCATCATTGCAGTCAGTAAAAGCATTACAAAGGCCTTTTTATAACCTCAAACAAATACGAGCATTCATCTTTAGTCATGATTTGTTAGGTTTGTCAAAATAATTATAATATTTTTGTTCTATTGTGTCTTCCATTTGTTATTTTGCTTTGCAGTATGGATGTAAAATTGGCAGAGGCAGTGACATGCCAACCAACATGTCTTTCCACCCTGCATAAAGGCAGTGGTATGGGCGTTTGTGTCCGAAAATATTCAGGACTATGAAGATCCAGTAGGCCCCAAGGTAAGTTTTGTGTCATTGTGTTATGACCAATTCTTCCGTTTCCATTTTTTTTATTTTCATCAAAATGTTTGTTCAAAGGCATTTTTTTTGCAAAGGTACACATCCAGAGAAAAATTACAAAACGTTTTTTTAACTATAGGATGGTGTAGCATTGATCACTTTTGTTCCATTTCCCAGGTGTATCATGTGACATTGGAGGACCTGATAAAAGCAAAATGGTCCGCAGCAAAAAATAAAACAAAGAAATAGATATTTTACATATGTTATAATATGCATTTGTCAATTCCAGCAGTGTCCTTGCCCACTTGTAAAAAAAAAACTGAAAATGCCCCATGGCAGGGACAAAAAAGGCTATGCAAATGCCCCAGGCCACAATAGAAAAAGAAAACTCTTCAAAAGTTATATTCGGACAAATTAAGTCACCAGATAAGTGATTGCCCTCAGTTTTTCTCTAGTGACTGATTTGGTCTTATAGTTGTAGTTTCACCAAACATTTTTCATATTTGTTGATAAAGTCATTACCAGTATAGGAGACAGGGCTATTTGAGGTTAAAAAAGTGAGGGGGTCAAATGCTCTGAGGTACACTGAGGGTAAGCTTATGCCCGACCCAGAGGCGGATCCAGGGGGGAGGGGTTGAGGGTGTTGCAACCCCCCCTTTTAGCTGCATTTTTTTATTTGTTTGACTCATAAAAATAATAAAATGTAGTTGTTTCACTTCCACCAATTAACTGATTGTCAAGTTAGGAAAAGATAATGTACATTTCGTGACAGAAGGACGTGAAAAGATCGCATCAGGATCCAATCGATCATCAACAACAAACAAAAATTTATTAGACATATTAAACGTAAATACAGTTGCCCTGCAAATGAGCAAAAACGCTATTTGAGGCAGGGAAAAGTAATGTGGCTGTTCCCCTTCTTGATTCCCTGATTATTCAATTGCAAGACCGATTTTCTGACGAGGATCGCTACGCCTCCCACCTGCTTTATCTAGTACCATAAATCATAGTCAATGACACCATGGAGCTATCTGATGAAACGGAAGGCATGTTGTACTGGGAGAAAGACCTTCCATTTCCCAAATCCCTTGGGAAAGAGCTGCGAATATGGCAAACCATGTGGCGGTCAGCAGAGGAACTTCCAAGCAATCTTTACCAGCACTTGGTGCGTGTGACAACATCCTTTCATCATCTTCAAATTGCATGCACCCTACCAATCAGTAGTGCCGAAGCTGATCAAGCGATCCTTTTTGCTCATGAAACAGATAAAGACCTGCTCCAGATCAACAATGTCTGAAGAGCACTTCTCAGATCTTGCTGTTATTGTTATGCATTACTCTGAGAAATCTGAGTTGACGAGATATGCGAGGGCTTTGTAATAGCTCATCCAAGAAGACTCTTTCATGCTACATTGTTCGATTAAGGAGGTATGTAGAAAAACGACAAATTATTATTGTTGTTTCTGCTGTCCCTTTTAATCATGCATTATTATTTTTGGTTTTCTAGTTGAGAAATAAGGTAATAAAAAAATTAAAAATAGATACAGTAGCTGGTTACCCAAAATAACTAAAAAGCTAAACTAGTTGGGTTAGTTAGTTAGTTAGTTTTCTCCGTGCCATGAGGCGCATAAGGCTGCAACTTTCGTTTTCCAACCAGCCCTGTCTTTTGCTGCGGTCCTGGCTTCAGCCCAGCTGGTCCACCTTTCTTGTCTGCACTCTCTTTCCACTGTCCTTCTCCACGTGGTTTTAGGTCGGCCCACTTTCCTCTTCACCTCGGGTTGCCACCCCATTGCCACCATACAATCATCGTTCCTGTGATATGAAATCTTAAATGTAAAACCGTTAATGGAAAGAGAAACTTCACTTAATACAATTCTGCTAACGAAAAATTCTCCTTCTATTTTACATAAGATTTGCCAACGGTCTACATGATATGCACGGTCTTCATTCGGTAATTAAAATAAAGATATGTATCTTTATAATATTTCTCTGTAGACCGTGTAGATCGTGTGACGTGGTATTCAATTGCACTTAGCACATACGTTCTGGGGAAGATTGGAAGATATGCCGTTAATTCACGCAAAACGTTTGCATTGGTACCATTCAAAGAAGAAATAACAGCTTCAGCAAAAGATATTCGTGTTGAAAAATAAACAACTTAGTTTCCTTCTACCCCCCGTTCCCCTTACCAAGTTGTTTCGCTTACGGATTGAATTGAATTCCGACATTTAGACAACATAGACAAGGGAGGGGGAGCATTCAATGTTTAAAATTGCTGTTTTCATGCAGAGTGTCTCAACTATTTTTGCAAGTGATTGTAGATTTCTATTAGGTTATGGGCCCAGGATAACACCCAGAAGAACGGAGAAAATAATTCTCGTGACGAGAGGAGACTTAAGGAATGTCGGTATAAAAACACTAGTTTTAGTTGTGTTTCATCTCAAGTTTGCTTTGATTTCTTTCACTGTAAAAGATGTCACAAGGATTATCAGGCATCCACAAGACACAAACCTTACCCTTAGTTCATAATGAGGACCTTTTGCTTGTGTGCTCAACCCTGAACCTAACAAATAACTTTAGGTTGCTATCAATGTGCCAGAGGAAATTAGGATGTGGTACTCTGTAAGGCCTACGTGCAATTTGCTGTGCACAGCGGCAAGCTCAACCAATTGGATCCAGGTTGATCAGGGATCATGCACCCTCCCTCTCTGGACCCAGATATCACGTCTTCTAAGAGCACCTTGCATGTAGCGTTCCCCGCATTAAGGCATGTGCGGAATGCATATTAACTTTCCCTTTTTAAGTACACTTGGCAGTTCAATCTTCGGTAGCTTAACTTGTATCCTAGAGCACGATGGGGTTGTCGAATTGCTTCCTGTATCTATCTTAGCAAAATGTTTACTTTCCAAGTACTGCGTCATGTTGGGCATACATGTATACTCAATCACGCATATTTTATATTCATTGTGCCCTTCGCATTCATCTTTGTAAAGGGAGCTTGTGATGTCTGCCAGTTTTCGATAATTTCGACAAACCATGCAGTACATTACATCATTAAAAGCATCATGTTTAAGCCATGGACACACTTCTTTCCAGTGCCCTTTGAACTCCCTTTTTCTTTCCTTTTTTCGTAATTCGTTTCTATGGTTCTTTCTGCATCCTCTTTTGGTAAAGGCTGTTTCAGGTTGGCTTTTTGAGAGGTGATATCTAGGGGCTGGTTTTTGCTGGGCGTGGCTATTGAGGGCTTGCCTTTTACAAAGGACTGTTCGTCACAATTTCCAAATTTGGGCTTTCTTGAATTTCTTTCCTGTGGTTTTTGGCAGTACTTTTGTGATACTGAGCTATGTAAAAAATCACTAATATTCCTTTTGGCATTTTTCTAATCTGATGATCAGTCGCTTCTGAATCAGTGGAGCAAGACTGGCTTTCAACAAGGGCCAGGGGGATAAAGTGATTAGGCTGATACCAACCAGCTAGGGGAGTGTTAAGGCTCCCTTCCCTCGATCCAAGAATAATTGCTGTATTGGCATGGAAAGAACATTGCCTGGGTGAGATAGTAAGATGCATGTAAAAACAACTTGATTGCAGTAAGAAGCCTTAGTTAGAAACAAATGGAGGTCTTAGGTACCAACAAGTATAAGGGAACCAGAACAATAGAGAAAGTTACCACCACCAGATTTTATAGCATTAAGCTGCTGTTACACGTAACAATTTTTCGTGCAACTTGTCTCGCAAAAAAAATTGTTGCAGGTTGCACGCACGATGTTACACGTTTCAATATTCCCATGCAACTTGTCTCGCGAAAAAATAAAAATTGACGCATCTGTCCCCCACCCCCCAGGGGACATTTTCACCGACATCACAACAATCGACGAGTGCGTGATAAAATGGCGGGCGTGCTTCATCAGGTTAGTCGTCAAAAGAGGAAAGCTATCGCAGTGTTGTGTTTGTTGGAATTTGTATTCGAAGATGAGCCGCCCCGGAAAAGACGAAAAAAGAAGACTTGGATAAGGCCATGGCTCTCAAGACGCGAACAAAGAGGATGTTTTCACCAGGTACTTCAAAGAAGTGTTTGTTTACATTAAATTATGTCACATAAGCTTAAATTTCCTTTTTTTGTGGGTGCACAAGTAACCTTTTTCCTTGAACGTCGGCTTGACGACTGACTTTAAACTTTATAATCATCTATGTTTCGTTTTTCTCATTCTTAGTTGGTCGCCGAACTTGAACTCGAAGACGAAGTGGCTTACCAAAACTACTTTCGTATGGACAAGAGGCGCTTTAGCTTTCTTGTCGATAACATCGATAGTTTCATCAGAAAGAATGACACAGCTATGAGATCCAGTATCAAACCAAATGAAAGGTTGGCTGTCACTCTTCGATATCTGGCCACTGGTGAATCATTCAAGTCGCTTGAGTTTCAGTTCAGAATTAGTCGAACGGCAATTTCTGATATTATAATAGAAACATGTCAAGCAATCTTCAAGTTTTTATCTCCAGAGTTCCTGAAAGTTCCTTGTACAAATGAGGATTGGTTGTGCATAGCTTCAATATTTCAACAGCGGTGGAACTTTCCAAATGGAATTGGAGCCGTAGACGGCAAACGAATCATCATCCAACAGCCTGCAAATAGTGGTTCTCACTATTACGACTATAAGGGAAATAACAGTGTTATCTTGCTTGCAGCTGTTGGTCCTGAATATGAAATTTTGTGGGCTGATGTTGGCACAAATGGTAGAGCCTCAGATGGTACTGTTTGGCAGAAATGTCAGTTCAGGCAAGCATTGTCGTCAACAGAAAATCTGCTTAACTTACCCAAAGCAACCCCTCTTCCAGGTAGAAGGACGCCTGTACCATATGTTCTTACTGGGGACGATGCTTTTGCACTCACCAGATACATGATGAAACCTTACCCGCAATCTGGCCTCACGACAGAACGCAGGATTTTCAACTACAGGCTTTCCCGAAAAAGAAGAATCTCTGAAAATGCTTTTGGAATCATGGCTAACCGTTGGGCCATTTTCAGATCCCCAATCCGTCTTTGTCCTTAAAAGGTAATACCCATCACCCTGGCTGTAATAACATTTCACAACTTCTTAATACTCAGTCCGGAATCTTCAAAGGACTATGCTCCAGCACAGCTTATTGATATTGAGGATGAAGTCACTGGTGACATTTCCCCTGGCTCATGGCGCAATGAGCAAAGCAGCTTTTCATGGCTTAGCTTTGACCCAGTTTGCAGCAATAACTACAGTGGCAGTGCAAAATCAATCAGGGAGGAATACACTGATTACTTCAACAATGAAGGGGCAGTACCATGGCAGTGGCGCCAGTGTGGTCTCTCTTAACACTGAAATTTGCCCCAATTTTAATTTACAGCTATAACAGTTATTGTGAAGCTTGTGTGATAGTCAAGTTTCCATTACAGGAAGTCCACACAAATGGTGGGCAAACCATTTTTTATAGTAGTATCACACAATAATAGTAATAGGACTAATCCCTAACCCTACCCCCCCCCCACCCCCCAAACTCAGAAAATTAAATAAGTGCCCCAGGCCCCAGGTACTTAAATCTGAAACTGGATTGTCTAAAAGGAAAACTACCTTACTATATATCACATATTTATATACACAATGGTCTGACACTATTTCTGTGGACTTCCCATCAAGTGCATCCAGGATGTAACAAAAAAGTTGAAATGCAAATAATGAGGGTTTCTTGTCAATTCATATCGTGGCAGTTGTATAAATTTCTAAGATATGAACAATTAAAAAAAATGTTAAATTAATTTGCCTTTAAATAATCTTATTTCCATAGAGATACCTTTTTGCATGGTCATCATGCTGATTACAAATAAAGGCAGTTTCAGTGAGTGTTCATTCTATTCCTTTCTTTCATGCAGCTATGAGTGGCAGTAGCTGATGTTTTAAATATTAAACATCCTTAATAATCATTTTGAAAATAACATTTTACAGATGCTCATTCGAGCACTATGGAATTTGCCAGTGAAAATGTAGTCCATAATAAATCCCTTATTTGATGGTTTTAACAGGTAATTGAGGGTGAATAAATTATACTATACAACTGGTAAAATATTGTTGCATAATTATAGTGTATGTACAGTATTATCTATAGTATCCCGGGGGATACTCCCCTGAACACAGGGTATGGTTTTCAGTGTCTTTCGTCTTAAATGGGGTGAACAATTTCACTATTTAGCATCATAAACAGGGTGCTTTCTGGAACAAGTAATACAATAATTGGGTTGTACTCTTAAACAGCTGGATCACAACAAAAGGTCTCGTCTTAAACAAGGTTGCAAAAATGAGCAGATTTTATCCTAAACAAACAGGGTCACGGTTTGAAGGCCTCAGCGGCACAATCCCACCAAAGCTTTATTTAAGAGCCCCCCCCCCTCCCCTTGGATACCATCAAACAGCATGTATTTATCCTTGTGGCTTGTTTCTGCTTTCTGATAATTGCTAAGGGTTTTCATTTTTCAATGTTTGGAAAATATGGCATTGATAATGTTTAAAATAGCACATTAGAAGGGGTCTCAAAAGCCAAAGTATTTCCAGAGGGGTGTGCATGCGTGCGTGCGTGTGTGTGTGTAGGGGGGGGGTCCAAACCAAAAAAACCGTCCATGGGGGGGTATGGATCTTATCTGGAACATTATCTTGTCCTCGCTCAGGGTCTTCTTTGCCAAGCCTGCCATTTGAAAAGTGGAGACGACATTGGGGATGAGGTTGGTTTGCAAATCATTAATCAGGAGCATATATCTAAATGCATTCCTTCTAATGACATTAACAACTTGCAGTAACTTAACATTGATATCAGCCATCTTTAAAAATATTTTACTCACAATTGCATGCAAATAAGCTAATAAGCTTTGAACAAGTAATCAGAAAAAAACATGCATTATAGTTTTCATCAAATCAATTATTGATGAACAATAACATTTTAATATAGATGACATCAGTAAATCATAAACTGTGACATTATTAGATGTCAACAATTGACGACAAAAGCACATAACATTGATATCGGCCATCTTTAAAAATAGTTTACTCACAATTGCATGCAAATAAGTTAAATATTTTGAAATTGTACTTATCTTTGAACATCAGAAAATACATGCATTATAGTTTTCATCAAATCAATTCTTGATGAACAATAACATTTTAATATAAGTGACATCAGTAAATCATAAACTGACTGACATTGTCAGATGTCAACAATTGACAACAAAAACACATAACATTGATATCAGCCATCTTTAAAAATATTTTACTCACAATTGCATGCAAATAAGCTAAACATTTTGAAATTGTACTGTTTTTTGAACAAGGAATCAGAAAATATATACATGGATTAGTTTTCATCAAATCAATTCTCGACGAACAATAACATTTTAATATAGGTCAGACATCAGTAAATCATACACTGTGACATTGTCAGATGTCGACAATTGATGACAAAAGCACATCATCTCTGAGTAAGTACGATTTAGTTCTATTTACATTTGAGCACAGTTTTAAATAGTGGCCTAAGCATAAATATTTAATTAAAGCATTAAAGGCCCAGAATGCTTAAGATTAATTTAAGTCAACTGAAACCGAATGTTGACATTTTAATAGCATATTAGATTGATCCTTAAAATATGCGTATGTTTGCACTTGTGATGTGCTTATATCTGCTTATGTCGCCAGTAAAAACCAGGCTTTAAACACGAAGTTCTGGTATAAAAGGCTTAGCTCCTCTATTTCACACCTTTTGGGTGTGAAATGCAAATTAAGGTATCTTTCAGTCACAAAATGTGGTTAACTTGCACATCCTTTAAATATAATTTGCTTCAAAAACCTAATTAAACCAAGATTTTACCTAACCAAAAAAAGAAATAGAAGTTCATGAAGACTTCTGATATAACTTTCATGGGTCTTTCATAAAGTTTTACCAAATTGTGTCAGCAATGGTCAAAGTAATGATGCATGTTTTTTGTCAGTTATTAATGCTTCAGTGGTTGATTGACAACTAGAGGTGAGAATGGCCTGGCCAGGCTTTTTTTATACTGGAATTTCGTATTTAAAATTATAGTGTGATTAATAATGGTAATTGAACTGAGTGGAGTGCAATTTGGTCTGAAATCATACGCATGATTTCAAAATCGAACGAACTCGCAGTGCGAGTTCTATTTGAAATCGCAAGTATGATTTCAGACCAAAATTGCATGAGATGAAATTCAATTACCACTTTTATTACATCCATTTTGAAATCGCACAATTTAATTGCCCAAATACAGGATTTTAGTCAATACCAATTTTTACAATAACTGAAGTTATTCTCGCATGCTGATTGATCAATTTTTATCATCAATAAGAGTACAGACACATAAAATTTTAATTTATGCAAGATGTCATCCTGTCAATTTTTTAGGCAATGAAATTTCTTTATTGTTATCAGTTAGCCAATGAGAAAGCGAGAAAACTTATTGACAATTATTGCGTCAATTTGAATAAAACTCAGCAATTTGTCATGTTTACCTTGCGTTCACCCTTCATTTCATCCGGTTTTTTACGATTTTTGGCGTTTTTGTTATGGTAAAAAACAAATTAACGTCAGTTTTTGGATCCACAGCACTTTGACAATGTTATGACGAATTTTATCATCAATAAGAGGACAGACGCATAAAAAAATGACGTCAATTTGTTAAATTGATGTGACTTACAGATGCGATGTAGAGCAAAAAATAACGTGAATAAATCGCACTGCAAAGAAAAAGATGTGATTTCGAACAAAAAAAACTGAGTGCGATTCGGGAATAAATCGCACCGCTGAGAAAAAGATGCAATTTAGAACAAAAAACAATGCGATTCAGGAATTAATTGCACTGCTGAGAGCCAATCACATTGCAAGGCACCAGCCGAGTGATTTCAATATGGATGTAATAAAAAAAAAATCTTCAGTAAACACCTTTTTTGAAAAAAAAGTATAAATTAAAATGACATGCATCTGGTATCAACACAGGTTCAGTCAATAACTTTTTGCAATATGTACATGAAAATCTTTAGTACTGAAAATGCTCAGAAAAACTTGCTGGAGGGTAATTGAAACCAGAAGTCGAGGGACCTGTATACATGTTGCTTGCGTTGACACTGTACTTGAATCCCATCTCAGTCTCGAAAAGAACATCGCTTATTCTCTTCTTGGCAACTGCCTTTTGTCAGGCTGAAAAGCGTGCAAGGGTGTCAGCAACGGTTTTCCCGAAAGTTTGATCTTCATTTAGTGTCGGTTCTATGTTTTCTGGAATAGGACATGGTTTCAAAATATCCATACATGATTTGTACATCTGCACTTTCATTTCTTCCAAGACCAACTCGTTACTTTTCGCTTTCCTCTTTCTACCTGAAGGGGGACAAATGTGTGCAACTTCGAGTTCTGAAGATGTGCCATCTACTATGGACATAGTGTTTTGAGATTCGTCGACATCTTTGCACTGCTTTTTTTTTTTTTTTTTTTTTTTACTGTGATACAGTTTATTTTTTTTTTATTTTTTTTTTAATTTGAACAATACATTTGTTACATCACTGCATTACAATATGATACTACATTTGTTACATCACTGCATTACAATATGATACTACATTTTTTACATCACTGCATTACAATATGATACTACATTTTTACATCACTGCATTACAATATGATACTACATTTTTTACATTACTGCATTACAATATGATACTACACGAACTACGCAAACGTACGGTTACATTTACAAATTTACCAATATTAATTAAAGAACAACTAATTATAGAAGAACTATCCACTTTCGGCGAAAAGCAGGCAAGCATTTCTTTGCAATTTCAGTTTCTTTAATTATTTCAATTTTTTCTTGGATTCGCAGCAGGAAGTTACAGAAGTATAGTTCACCTTGGCGCCTGTTTGACGTGCAGAATATATAGTATTTTGCTATTAGAATTGAGTAGTTTAATGCCTGCCAGTATTTTGTATTGTCAAAATAGCCGTATAATATGCTACCGTGTTTTAAAGAAAGTCTTTCACCTGCTTTTTCAAACCACCACTCTTGAAACGTATTCCAGAAGGAGAGTGATTTACTACATTGGATTAACATATGTTTTAAAGTTTGCTTCTCCCACCCACAAAACGGACAAAGATCACTTTCAGAGATACCGTCACGGAAAAGGCTCGTTTGAGTAGGGAGTATGTTGTGTATAATTTTGTATTGAAACATTATGAGTTTAACTTCTTTTGTAACTATGAAAGGCATTTGGTAAACTTTATGAACATTATTTTCTAAAAAGCCGTGTCGTAAAATTTTAGTTTGAGAGGTTGGTGGTACGAAAGTGTTTTTTAAGATTGCAGAATAAATAGAACTTGTGATTAGGGGTGTGGTAGAAGTATCGTTGAGGTTGTTTTGACCATGCGGTTTTAAAGCATTTTTCCACGCGCGAGGAATGGCGTTGATAAGACCATAAAACTTCGTAAAGGGTACATCTAAATTAAACTTTGTTTTGAATTCTAAAAAACTACAGAGGTTGCCTTGTTCATTCAGTAAATCTTGCACATGAATAACATTTTTTGCAAACCATTTTCTATAAAAAACTTGCTTCTTATCAATTAAAATATTACAGTTGTTCCATATAATTTCATTTTTTATATTGGTAGTAGTACGATCAGGTAAGTTTTTGAAGTCGCGCCAATAATCGAGAATCATGCGATAAAAAATAGGGAGGCTCTCTAGCTTAAGTAATTCGGTTTTGTAGTTACATTTTGTCAGAAAAGAGAAATTTCCGAGGTGATTTACACACTGGTTAGGAATAATTTTCCAAGAAGCAGAAGATTGACTTTGAATTCTACTAATCCAAGCAATTTTCAAAGCTTTTTCCATAATTTCAAAATCGCACATTTTGAGGCCACCTTCTTTTTTTTCTGCGATGACCGTTCTTTTTTTAATTTTGGGGGGTTTGCCGTCCCAAATGAAACTGAAAATAATTTTATTTATTTGTTGTATAAAATGTTTTGGCACATTTAAAACAGAAGCGTTAAAAGTCAGTTTAGAGAGTCCTAATGTTTTTACGATATTGATTTTTCCGTACAACGTAAGTTTTCTTTTTTGCCAGGTATTTAAAGTTTTCTCTAAATCTCGAATTTTGGTTCCAAAGTTGAGTTCTTCCGCATCTGTTTGATTTTGTGAGAAAAATATTCCGAGAGATAGTATCGGTTCTTTTGGCCATTTGAAACCAAAAGGGGTGTCTTGATTGTTTTTCCATTGTCCTAGCCACATTGCTTCAGTTTTAGCAGTGTTTATTTCCAGCCCAGAGAGAGAGTTAAAATCATTTAGAAATTTAAGTAGTTCGGAAACGGATTCTTGGTCGCGGACAAAGACAGTAGTGTCGTCAGCGTATTGTGATACTTTTATTTCTTGATTATCTACTTGGATGCCTTTTATAGATCTATTGCTTTTTAAGGCTCTCGCTAGAAGTTCAATCCCCAGGACAAATAAGAGACCCGATAGAGGGCAACCTTGTCGAACACCTCGCTGCAAAGAGAAGAAATTTGAAGCATGCCCATTATTTAAAACACAGCTAGAAACGTTATTGTAGAATATGTTGAACCAGTTTATAATGTCAGGTCCGAAATTAAAAGATTTAAGAGCGGCGTTAAGGTATGGCCATTCAATCGAATCAAATGCTTTTTTAAAATCAAGAAATATTGCAATGCCTTTTTTGTTTGTCTGGTTGGTATATTGTATTATGTCGTGAATAAGCCGAATGTTTTCACCAATGTAACGGCCTTTCACATACCCAGTTTGGTCAGGATTTATAATGCTAGGGAGCACTTTTTCAAGTCTTTTTGCTATAGCTTTAGTAAGAATTTTGTAGTCGACATTAAGGAGTGATATAGGCCTTAAATTTTCTAAAATAGTTGTGTCTTTAGACTTTTTTGGAATAAGCGAGATTATACCTCTCCTTTGGCTAATAGATAGCATCCCCGATTGAAAAGCAAAGTTGAAACTATCTGTCATTTCTTTACTGATTTCAGGCCAAAAAAAGCGATAGAATTCAACAGGAAAACCATCAGTACCAGGTGTTTTGTGTTTTTTGAAGTCTTTTTGTGCATTAAAGCATTCTTCTACGGTGATTAGGCCTTCACAAGAATTCATTTCTTCCTCATTTAAGGTGGTTACGTTTTCTTGGTTGAAGAAAGCTGATTCTTTGAGTTCAGATTCGGTGATTGTGACCTTTGATTTGTAAAGAGATTCATAAAAACGTTTTTCTTCTTCTAGAATTTTGAATTGATCATCAGTGTAAACATTTTCAGCTAATTTTAATCTTGTCACTGTCTTCTTGGCGTGATTTCGTTTTTCTAGGCCGTAAAAGTACTTCGTGTTACGTTCACCTTGTTCGTGCCATCTTACTTTACTTCTCAAAATCGCACCTTTCGTTTTATATGTCATTAGTTTTTTAAGACGCGATTTTTCAATTTCGAGTTCAAGTATAAAGTTTTTATTGTGTGGATGTTTCTCAGCTTGTGCTTGTAACTTGTCTATTTTTGCTTGTATATCTTTTTCCTTGTCCCTAAATATTTTTGCCTTTCTTTTAGAGTATTTAACTGTAAAACCTCTAATTTCCATTTTTATAAGATCCCACTTCAACCCTAAGTTTGTGATGTTATTGTATTTTAATTTAAAATCAGAAATATTTTCTCGTAAAGCTGCAATATATTTTTCATCTTCAAGAAGTGAGGTATTAAACTTCCAAAAACCTGGACCCTTTTTCTGAGCTGAGACATCGGATTGTAGATGAATTGAAACAGCTGAATGATCACTTTCGGGTGCTACAATAATTTCACATTTTATATTTGCAAGGTTGCAAAATTCTTTTGAAATTAAAAAGTAATCTAAACGGCTTTGTATTTTTAAGGATTTGTTTCTCCAAGTGAAACGGGATAAGTCTGGGTTTGAAGTTCGCCAAATGTCACAAAGATTATACGAATTACAAAACTTTATAATTTCTTTAATGACCAACGCTTTTTTTGTGACAGGATTTCCACCTGTTTTATCTTTAGGCGAGAGTGCGCAATTGAAATCACCACCAATTATCAGATTTTCTTGTGTAACATCTTGTAAATGGTTGTTAAGTTTCGAAAAAAAATTTACTTGTTGATTAGCGTCATTTGGCGCGTAAATATTAACGAGAACAAAAGGGATTCCGTGAATTGACATTTCTAAAATAATTAACCTTCCTTTTGTATCAGCAGTGAACTTTTCTACTTTGAAATCCAAAGAAGGGTTAATTAGTATCATGACACCTTTACTGTGATTTGTACCGTGACTAAAGAAAACCTTCCCACCCCATTCATTTTCCCATGCGGATGAACATGAATTAGTGCTATAACATTCCTGCAGAAAAACGAAGTCTTGTTTCTGTTTGTGCAACCATCGGAAAACCAAACGGCGTTTGAGAGATTTGTTCAAACCTCTGACGTTTAGCGACAGGCATTTTAAATTCAGAGCATTGGTTGTGTTTATTCTAGGTGTTTGTATATATACCAAGAGCAGTCAGCACAGGCGTCAAGAGTGAATAATATGAGATCGATTCCTCATGCGAGATACAGACCATAATATTTGCAGAACAACAGAAATGATTGCAACATTTAGCTTTGGTGGACAATTGAACAATGAATGACCTGAAATTACACAGTTTGAAAACTAAGGCATCTGCAAAAATGACACTCACACACAACACATAACAAAAGACTACATATAACAATATACATGATACCCATACCTCTAAGACGAGTTGTATGGGCGACGCCATATATCACCGGGCGTCAAGCGTTATTTACACGCTCCGCAGAAAAAGAAAAAAAAAATAACCAAATGCTAATAAGTAATACCGCCTATTGTTATAAGAGAACTATTTTTGCATAATTTAAATTTAAGTTTAGATAACAAGGGAAAAGGAAAAAAAAACAACTTAAGGAAACGGTTGATTTGCAGGAATAAATTTACCATCAATGAATAAACGATCTGGCTGCGCTTTACTGAAGAAAGCATTTAAACCCTGTTTTTTGGCTGCTTTTAACTTACTCATCTGCCCTTTCCGGATGTTGTAAAGTTCCTTAGGAATGTCTTCATAAACAGCAAAGTTAGTGCCTCTGAGCTTCCTGCGTGCTTTCTGCAAAACATCCTCGCGATCGGCGTAGCGGAGAAATCTGGCTAAGATTGGACGTGGACCATTTCTATCACCCTGTTTACCCAAGCGATGAATACGATGAAATTCGATCTTGGAACATGAATCTTTGATCTCTAATTCGTTTTCCAAGAACTTGTGGATAACTGCTTTGGTGTGTTCGCTTGTTTCTACGTTTTCATTAAGCCTGCTATTTCCAGTCGCGAAACTCTCTGGAATACCGATAAATTTTAAGTTTTCCCTTCTGCTGTAAGTTTCCAGATATAGAATTTGCTTGCGTAACTCTTCAGATGTTGATAAGTGATTCTCTTTCATGTCATAAGCGTTTTTCTTAATGTCAACAATCTCTTCCTCGCAAAAGCTCAGACTTTCTTTGACTTCGCGAACTGAAAAATCAGTGGTCTTGAATTTGGAATCTAAGACGCAGACTTCCCTCTCTAGCTTGCTCACAGATTCTTCAATGCTGGAGACAGTAGTGGTAAGATTATTAAGACGCTGTTCGATGGAATCAAGCTTATCAAGCTTGGATAGCTTGGATAAAATAAGGTCAACTTTCTCTGCCAAGCCTTCCGCCATGTTGAAAGTTTCGATGAAGTTGTCTTCAGAGCTGAAACTGTCCTTCTGCCTCTTGTCTTCTGGCGAACGCAAGGAATCGTCAGAGGAAGCTGAGGATCTTGTTTTTCTTTTAACAGTGGAAATCAGTTTTTCCATAGGCGGTACAATAACTCAAAATTTAGGAAATTTCCGCGGAGCGTTTCAAGACGCGTC
This sequence comes from Cladopsammia gracilis, assembly GCA_022457155.1. Lineage (NCBI taxonomy): Eukaryota > Metazoa > Cnidaria > Anthozoa > Scleractinia > Dendrophylliidae > Cladopsammia > Cladopsammia gracilis. The sequence goes on from JAJGOT010000230.1 coordinate 659,894, forward strand.
CTCACTCCTCCATGACTTGGGCCAAGCGTCTCTTTGCACTGCTTAATAAAAGCCATGACCTCAAAAAACTTCCACTTGGATTTATAGACTTCACACGTGCCCTTTCCCGATTTTTACTGCCTTCTTGCCTCTTTTCTTCCCTCTGAAAAATTGTTTTCAGCATGTGCCATTGCGCCTTGATTTCTTCTTCAGACTTGCACTGTAAGATTTCTTTAAGCTTATCCAGAGCAAGTTTTCGCAGATCTCTGTCTCGATATTCCTTTGAACGATGATCCCAAAGTACAGGGTTGCTTTGATAATAATCGATCAGTATATTCACCTCCTCGTCGCTCCATTCCTTCGATGATTTCGTTGCTTCCTGCGTCAAACTTCTCATAACATCATCCTTCATAAATGCCATTCTTTTAAAAAACTTCCACGTACTTTCATAATCCTCTCTTTCTTTAGCTCGTTTAAGTTCTCGGGTGAGAGAAGACCGCAAAGAGTGTATGACTCTTCTCAAGTTTTCCTCTGTTAAAGAAAATTTTAAACAAAGCTCCTCGCTCGCCTTGACTCTCTCCTCGCGGGTAAAGCTCCCCCCTTCCACAAAGCGGGATAATCAGCCAAACAGTCAATTAGCCTATTCTTTTCGACGTCACTGAGCTTTCTCACGGGCTGCTGATGGTGGCTTTCTTCGTCTTCTTCGGCTTCTAGCCGTAAGTCGGCGACGTCCGCCATTTTGTCAACAGTGGCGTTAATTTGCTACACTTTTTTTAGTTAACCAATCACAGCCCAGCATGGATGTGACGTTTTACTGTGAATCGCGAAACAAGTTGCAAGAGCCATGTTACACGTATTTTTGTTGTGCAACTTGAAGAAATTTGTTGCAGAAAGTAGAAAACGATTCAACTCATCGTGCAACTTAAAAAAACAAAAAATCAGTTGCAAAAGGTGTTACACGCCAAAATCGTGCGTGCAACCTGCAACAATTTTTTTCGCGAGACAAGTTGCACGAAAAATTGTTACGTGTAACAGCAGCTTTAAATTGAGCTTTCCCTGCAATTTGCGAACATGGAAAAACAATGTCTTCAGAAATTAAAAATTTTCTGACAATATCTTTTGCCAATGCCTCCGAGTTGAAGAAACACAGTTTACGAAGTTGTTGTTGTCCGTTTGTGTACTTGCTTGCTATTTCCTGAATTGTGTGCTGAGTATCTTCATTATTATACAACCTTAAAGGTCTGGACACGCGCGCTCTCAAAAATACCAGTCTGCTAGTGTGCAATATTTTTCTGCCATAAAGTTAGGAGACTGGGTTCGAGTAATGTGTTTCGTGCGTTGCCGAGATTGGTCGTTTTTGCCGAAGCCTGACGACGATGTCATTCGATTATTCGTCGATTTGGCGCCAATTGTGGATACTACAAAATGAGAGCTTTACTTCGATACCAAACATGGCTGACTTTCTTGACCTTTCTTGCCACGGTTTGCACAGGTATGTCCTCACTCGAGATCTTGTTTGTGGTAAGCTTAACGCTAACTAACAACTGCTAATATTTGGCTTCATATAACTTTCGTTTCCACAGGAACGGGAGTACAGATTCACAAAAACGAAGAAGAACTAATCGTATTCCTGAAACTTTCACCTCTCATCTTTGTACAAATTAAAATTTTTGAATTGTTTTCGGGATTTCCCAAGGTTAAAATCTTTAAAAATCGACGTTTCAGCCAGTTTCACTGGCCTTCTTCGGGTCCTTTTAAAAATGTATCAATATGGCGGAATGTTGTTTAGCTTGGTAACCGCATGTAACTTTGTGACTATTACATGACGTGTAAACGATGTCAAAATGCGCGGGAAAAGCAGTTGAAGGCCTGTGAAGTACTTTTACTTTTGCGATAATTAACTGTCTGCTACAGTCTTTTTCAAGATCAAAGAAGGATTTTAGGACTGGTTTCCATGTTTCAACATGGTCAAAATTGTTAAGCACTCCCATTCCGCGATGTTTCTGTCGTAGTGACTCGATTCCTTCGAGAACCTTTCTTTGGGGCCTAGCACGGCACACCGTGGAGTGCCAAGGTGATGTCGACTGGGGAAACGCTGAGATCATAGCAAGAGAGAGAGGATTAAGGCAAAGAAAGGTTCTCGAAGGAATCGAGTCACTACGACAGAAACATCGCGGAATGGGAGTGCTTAACAATTTTGACCATGTTGAAACATGGAAACCAGTCCTAAAATCCTTCTTTGATCGTAGAGACTGTAGCAGACAGTGAATTTTCGCAATAATAAAAGAACTTCACAGGCCTTCGACTGCTTTTCCCGCGTATTTTGACATCGTTTACACGTCATGTAATAGTCACAAAGTTAGATGCGGTTACCAACCTAAACAACGTTCTGTCATATTGATATATTTTTAAAAGGACCTGAAGAAGGCCAGTGAAACTGGCCGAAACGTCGATTTTTAAAGATTTTAACCTCGGAAAATCCCGAAAACAATTCAGAAATTTTAATTTGTACGAAGAACTGTTCAAGAAAAAACCTTTTAGATTTAACACAACCGACTAACAGTGCAACGGCGATTCATTTGGTCTATTTTGTGCAAATCATCACTTACCGTGCACAGGAGCGGTGCATGTTAAAAGATGGAATCACTCACACTTAATCTACACTGGAGGCTGTCAGTTCGTCAGCAAATCAGTGAAAGAGGCCATGATTTTGGGAGTACTGTATTTGGGAGTAAAGGAGAAACTCCTTATTTCGAGGTTTAAGGAATTCAAACTGAACAACAAGTTGAGTTAAGTCAAAGACAATAATTGAAATACTTGACACATGAACAGTGAGGCTTTGACATCATAAACTGATAATTTATGACTTTAAGGAAGGCTAAAGTTTACAGCCGATTTAATGTTGGAGTTTTACGAAAGAGAGAAGTCATCTAAGAGATGAAGCGGCAAAGGCTCACAAAGTTCTAGTCAAACAAAGGGCTAAATTATCAAAGCTTATTCGAAAATAAGTATTTATGATGCTCCCCCCATAGTGGAATTGAAGATTGTGCTACTTTGACCCAGTTAGCTTTGACTATAGACAAGAATAATCACCATGCAAAGGATTCATTGATGAGCTTTAGACAGCAGTCAATTCCAGCATTGCCCATCCCCCCAGGCATTAAGTGGGGCATTTGGTCACATTGTAGTCCCAGGGACCGGGTATTTGACAACCCCCAAGCCAACCTGGGGCATTTGACACCCACTGGGTGTTTCTTGGTGTTGCGGAAGCCATTGTTGGTTAGCTTTTGTGTTGTGGTGTGGATATTGTTCAGTGTCTTTTGAATCGTTTGTTTTACGTCATTTGGTGATCACACCATCTGCAACACCAAGAAACTACCGACTGACTAATCATAATATTTGGTTCTGTATTCGCAAGGCAACGCTGTACGATCGCTACCTCTATGTATAAATTGGTCAACTAGTTTGTTTTCAAATAAATAAATCACAATCACAATCGTGTAGTGTTGTCTGTATATTAAAAGGTGTTGTTATCACTTGGCAGCATTTGGTTTTAACAGGTAGTAAAATTGTCGCCCTTGAGCAGTGCTGGTATATATCGTGGATGAGCCTGGAGGTGGGACATTTGCCTCCATCTTTGGCCACACCAGGCAATTGGAACAGTGTATTTGTCCACACCCCGGGAATTAGCCGATTTTAAAAAATGGCAATACCTGGGGGTTGGCCTGGGGATGGGCATTCCTGGAATTAAATGGTAGATTATGGTGTTTTGGTTAAATATTTTACTTGATGTTTTTTTGTAAATGATAATGTGTGATGATGATTAAAAACAAAGGAAAATTTATTGAAACAGGCATGTACCAGAATTGACAAAGTTCAATTTTGGTCTCATCGTTCAAGGTAGATGAGGTTTCTTAGGATATACAAGAACTATCAGGAGACCTGCCCCAATCTGGCACAGCTGTCCCTCAAAAAGATAATAAAAAGTATTTTCCCATTCTCCCTTCTGATGATCAGAGTGGGCCATTGTCAACAGTAGTAACACATAGAAGGTTAGAGACATACCAAGCAGCCAAAGAAATACATGGGGCTGACTTAAATGATAATACTCCAGCACATATAGGTCTAAGTACAACTGAGAAAAGATGCCCCACAAAGATAATAGTTGACTTTATGTCAAGAAGTAAGGAGTTTTTCAAAAACGGTTTTGCCTAAACTTTATAACAAAGATGCAGAAACATTTGAAACTTCAGAAATAAACGTGCTTAGAAGTGTTTCAGTTTTCTATTCAAAAGGGGGTAATGGTAAGAAAAAGTACAGATCTGTTTACAGATCTCTTTCAATGACTACCAATCCTAAGAAAAAAAACAAAACAACACGCATTCAAGTAATGTCATGCTCATTACCTCGGCTAGTTCCCTACAACAGACTAGTCACGTTTCTCAATGAAGTTGACAAAGGAACCGTAAAGAGTGTAAGAGAGAGCTTTAGTTCTGATTTGGAACCTGAGGATCAGGTTGATGGCTGTTACAGGAACTTATCACAACACCTTGTTAGATAAGCATCTTTCTGCCTGACCACATTAAACCTTTCCAAGTAGTCATTGGTGGGGATGGAGCCCCTTTTCGCAAATTTGACCAGTCTTGTGCATGGCTCATTAGTTTTCTTAATGTGGGTCACAGGGTTTTGAGTAATGGGGACAACGTTTAAATCTTTGGAAGAAACTGCTCAGAACAAAGTATTGCTGCTAAAAGGTACATTGCAATGATTGCCAAAGAAATGGAGCAAATAGTGAAAGGCTCATTTAATGTCAAGGACACCATCATTAAATTCAAGTTTGCAGAACTCCCCAATGACATGAAAATGTTGGCTTTTTTAGCAGGGGAGCTTACAAACAGTGCCAAGTATTTTTCAACTTTTGCTAACATTTCTTCTGATAAAATGTGATGTAAACAAATCATTTGGCCCAGAGCACCATAATGATTTCAGACCATGGGAGTATCATGAAAGATTAGCTGTTGCTAAGAAAGTGGCTGACCTCAAGGGTAAATTAAACAAGACTCAGCTCCCAACGCTAAACGCAATTAAGTAACAGCATTTATTGCTTCTAACAAGAGTAGGTAAGATATTCATAAAATTATGCTGTATGAAGCTATCCAAACGTCTTCCATTGGGAGTAATGTCACAAATATGAGTGCGGTGCCTAGGGATTCTACATTTTCAAAGTTTGTACAGGCACTTAAATCTAAATGCCAGCTATCTCGTTTAGCAAACGAAGTCACCAGGTGGTTCAATGAAACAAAAGCAGATGGGAAAGACTTTGAGTATAGATTTACAGGGAGAGATTCTAGGGTGCATTTGCATAATTTTATGCACCTCGTTGAGTCTTTAGGGAAACCTGCCTATACTGCAAGGCAAACTTTCAGACTTCACACTTTTGCATTTGTGTGTCTTTATTCTGCAGAATGACTATTAATGATGATGAAATTAGAGAGCTGACTTCTCATTGCACTAACTATTTTAGGGCTTATAGTTTATTCAAAGGTGCAAGAAAGCTAAAATTGAGGAGTTAAAGGCAGGTGTGTCTAAAAATCGTGAAATTACTAGTAAATTTCAAAATAAATTTAAAAGGCTAGTTAAAAAATTAATGAAACTACAACAGGAACAAAAATCAAGAGGCCCTGCTAAAAACAAAACCTTTACAAATTACAGCAAAAGGCATCAAACCAGAATTAGAAGAAAATTAATCTTAGATTGTGAAACATCTCATTTCTTGGTCTTCATAATTTTGTGGCCACCAAAGTTGAAATATTCAATGAGAACACTCATGAATATGAAAGTCTTACTTTGGTTGATGAGGAAGACATTCAAACTTCATCTCAAAATGAAACACTGACTGATGAAGAGATTGATGAGATACATTTACTTCTGTACACTAAAGAAAGATTTAATGTCTCTAATGAAGCTTTTCATGAACTTTCAAAGATATGCAAGGATCTATCTTGATCATGGAAAGTCCAGGAGAAGATAAAAGCAATAAATAGCAAATGGAACCTAACAAGTACCCCAGGTGATACATGTGGGATTCAACAAAGCATTAAAGAAAGATTAGAAATAAGGTTGCAAGCTCTACTTAAAAGCATTCCTACAAATTCTGCCCTCAAACGAAATCATAAAATTCGAGTAAAACTGTCAGGAGATGGTACCAATATTGACAAAAGACTGCATGTCATCATTGTAACCTTTACCATTCTTGATGACGGTAGAAAGGCTATGTCAGCTGATGGGAATCATTTGGTTGCTATAATTAAAGAATCTGAGAACTATGATAAACTGGCTAAGGCTTTGGCAGATATAAGAAAAGATGCACTGTGTGAAATAGCGCGTGTCGTGGTCTGGAAATCTTACAATATGGACCCGTATTCTTCGAGAATATGGGCAAATCCGGAAGTACCGTGTTCTATGACACGTGATGTATCCACCGCGTGTCAGTAACCGTATTTTCCCGATTCGTACTTTTTCCATGGCAAGAAAGATCCGATGTTCGGACACGTCATTGAAATGCGGAGTTTCAAGGCCCGGAAATTGTCTTATTCATCCATATTTGCCGAGATTAATGGTATACCGTGTATGAGCACAGGAGATAATTCTCATTCTTACATATAATCATTATTTGCTTTTCGTTAAAATGTTCGTTTTCGACCAATATTCCGTGGTACTAGAAGTGTCACTCGTGTTTCCTGTACCACATATTTCACGGTACAAGAAGTGTCACTCGCGATTCCTGAACCGGGTTTTTTTCACGGTACGAGAAGTGCCACTCACGATTCCTTTACACGAAATTCCACGATATTGATCGGTACAAAATTATTTCAGTTGTCCGTCCCTGTTCCCAAAATTTCATAGGACTTGAAATCCCTTGAATACAGATCCCTTCCCAAACAACGAATTATTAACAGTACAACACATGTTTGCTATCAAATCAAAACCTTTTATTGGACAAGATAAATTTTGCAGCGAAAAATGTCTAATCCTCATGGATGATAACAATATTCCTTGAAACAAACTATTTTATTTAGTTAAAAATTTACAATGACTAACAACATATTTTAAAAATATGTCTAACAAATCATTGTATTATAAAGTTAGAAATGATTAATAACAATGTTCTCAGAAAATATTTCTTAGCAACTGTTTCACTTCAAAACCTTTCAAATAGCAATATTCACAGAAACGTTGCCATCACATGCATCTAACTTGAGTTTGTGTGGAATTAAAAAGTGCATGCAGTTACAGTTAGTCGTGAGCAAGACTGCAATGTACTGTAAGTGACTATCTCAAATATTAGAACCAATTTATACAAAGTCTACTTACCCTTCACTTCCACGAAACTGATTTTAAATTTCTTGTCTGTTGTGCAATAAGCATACATCACACTAAAACAAAAAAGCCACTGTTAACAAAAACATTTCTCTGTTACAATCACATTTTGTACTGAGAGAGAAATACATGTAGCATCCATAGTGATGACATAAATTGTACCATTTCCTTAATGTTCATACCAAAAAAAAACTGAATTAATTTTCTGCAATCCTGCACCTCACTCTATTTTTCCCACTCTCGATTAACTCTCGAGCATTGTGGGCGACCGTTGCAATATTATGCTTGCGGCGTACGATCTCGAAGAACACGCGGAAAAATAGGGGACTGTAAACAGCCCAACATACCTTCAGCTGCTTTGGAACAGGCCCAAGGTGGACATCGTCCCTTTCCTTCTCGGCTTGACTGTCACGATCGAGCACAGTTTTCAACTGGGTCTTCACCTCACTCACTTCGTTGCACGTGCCTTCTAGTTTTGCCGCCATGCTCTCCAGTTTGGCACTTTGTCCTTTCACAACGTCTCCAACTTCTTTGATGGTGTCAAACAACTGACAAATCTCTCGATTTGAAACCACCAGGTTTTCTCGATTACTGATCGCTGCGTCTCCTAACGATTCTCGATCGCGATGCAATGATGCACTTGGATTTCTGGAGTGAGAGCTTGATGCTCCGGATCGGCTCTCCATACTTGCATTTTCTCTTGAAAAGAAAGACGATGTCGGCACACGAGACATGATCCATCCTTGAATTAAACAAACTGGTTGAAATAGATCAGAATTAGCAGGAAAGACAGTCGAATATTTCACAAACTGCCCAACAAAAACTGATGTGACGCTTCACTTTCCCGCTCGCACATGTCTCACCTATGCGTGACAACGCGTGCACCAATCAGCTATGGTTGTGGCTGTCACATGAGCACGACTAAACATTGAAATCACACACTTGGGAAAAAAGTGACGCTGTCGAGGCCTTTTCGAGCAAGCAAAATGTGCGAAAATATCACGGATCCCTGTTTATCGAAAAGAAAATTTTGTGAACACTGCAGTTCATGGTTGGCAAAAAGGTTATATTATGATCACTTGCCATGTGAAAAATCCAGTTCTCAAGAAGTACAAACCAAAGGTGAGTGTAAGTAATATGCCTATCTTGTAGTTGTATGATCATCGATAAAGTTAAGGTGGCTGAACTTAGCTTTCCAAACTTTGGAGTAGCTTCGTTTTATTCTGCTTTTTATGTCCAAACCGTTTCAGCTGACGTGCTCAAAATTGGCAGGTACTGCACAAGCCACAAGGCCAAATGTTATGTTATCATGGTAACTAAGCCAATCACTAAGGCCGTGTTCTATTGTGAACAACGAGACTTGGACTCTGATTCAGACAATGAAGTCCCTTGCTGGGATGATGAAGAAAGGCAGTTTTTTTCAAAAGGCAACGAAATGGAACCAGAGAAATCCTCAGTGGATGAAACTGAAAGCTCCCCTCAACTTGGACAGCAAATATGATTGTTTGGCTGTGAAAAAGCCAAGTTTTAACAATTTTTGCCATGTTTGAGGGTGTAATTTTCATTTTAAATTTTAAATACAAAGAATTGCAACTGAAAATTTCTTTGAATATCCCAGACTGAACTGTGGTTAAATCGAGTTAAAGTGCTATTACTTTTACATTATTTTGGAGGTGTTACCCACTAGAGGAGAATATGGGTGGGGGGTTGGTGAAGCAAAATGCCTGGGGTCCTTGGGTCCGAAGGTGTGATTTCATGAGTTGGCTCAGAGGAGCCTTTGATTTACATGGAAATCCAATTTTTTTTGTGGTTTGACTGAATCAGATGATACAGACAGGTCTGTGAAGCACAGAAATCTAAAGTTACAGTAGATCATTTTTGATGTTGCAGCTATTTACAGTGTACTGTAGTTGCAAAGTGACATGATGATGAATTTTTAAATTCATCATCCCATCTGCTTCTGACAGCACTGTACATGGATTTTGCCATTATCCTGTAGGCAGAATTGCTGAATTTTCCTGTCTTCCCTGCCACAAAGGTGACTTTCGTGTACACTCGCATTTTTTTTTAATAATGCACATCTTTATTCAAAGTGATAAGATCTAGTTACAAATAGTATAATGGTATATTACAATGGTATATTATGTTAACACTAATAAAAAAATGCGATTGCATTATTTACTACACTATAACAACACACGCAACAAGAGACATATACAAAAGGTACACATACACCAGTAAGGGCAGTACCTATTTATTGCATATATTTTTAAAATAGGAAATGTTAAATATGTGCTAAGTGAATACTTTAAAATTAAAGAGAATGAGCTAAGAAAAGCCTTCAATGCGAAATTTGAAGGCAATTCGTTGCTTAAATTCATCAAAATTTATTCGTTTATTGTTTAGTTTTTGGGAATATAGATAATATTTTGCAAATAACAAACAGTAATTTAACTGTTTTAGTGTCTCATCGGAACGCGCTAATTGATCATTGTCAAATTTTCAAATTCTTTCAAAATTCTTCAGTGGAGAATTAGTAGGAGGTGGCATGTTCGCTGTTAAACCATATTAATACCTGGCTGAAAAATGACTTGGAAGGGATGCAGTCAATAAAAGTATGACCTATCGAGTCACTTTCAATACCAAAATGATACAATTCCTTCTTTGTAGCGATAATTCTATGTAGAAATTGGTAGTAAAATTCTCTAAGTTTAGTCTCCTTACAAAGTACCTTCAATTTACTGAAGTAGCAAGGCCAATTCAAATTCAACAACTGAGTTTCATGTTCCCATTTCATTGGGCCAGTAGCCTTAGTTACAGACTTGTTAGTAATAAGCCAGTAGAAATCTTTACTTTTCATCTTGAGTAAGTTTATGGAGACTGTAGGTGACAGAGGAAATATAGTTGTTCTTTTCGAATTTGTGTTTGTCGACTGTAGTCTGGCTTACTTTTCCTCGCAGATGTTTGGGAATTGTTGTCAAAACTTGGAAATGGCGAAGAAAATTGCACTTCACGTTATATTTTTGGAGGAATTCCTGGTAAGAGAGAAATTTTCCCTCGTCATTTACAACATCTCGGATAGAAAGAATTCCTTTTTGATGCCATTCATTGTAATAAAATGACGTCCCATTTATTAAAATTTCTCTGTTATTAAATAGCACCAAATCTTGCTTACAGCAATATCCATACAATTGTTTTAACTCCATCATGTGGAGAAGGATTTCTTTCGCATGATTGCCTGCTCGAGTATCAGTGAAAAAAAGAGGGAATTATTTTAACTGTACCTCATCTGGTGCTGTTTTGTTACTGTTTCTGATGTCCTTTCTCTATATTTTTCATTTCAGGGGAATGATATAGAGGAGGAAACACAAAGCTTTGAGTATTCTGATGAAATTGAGGATAATGAAGCAATGTGTGGTAAACAGAATGAATCGGAAGGTGATTGCTCAGAATTAAGAACTTTGCTTTTATTCCTGCTTCTGTGGCAGGCAATGTTCAAAGTTGCAAATAGGGCCATTGTTGTACTCTTGAAGTTTTTCACGCTGTTCTTAACTGGTATTGGGAAAATGCTGCAAGCAGAAGTTCTTCTCAACTTTGCCAAGATCATCCCACAAACATTGTACATGATTGAAAAGAATATTGGCCTTCAGAAGGACAGTTTTATTAAATATGCAGTTTGCCCCAAGTGTAAAACTCTTCACAACTTTGATGACTGTGTTCGCTGAAGGCCAAATGGAGAAACTGTATCAGCAAAATGCAGTCATGTGAATTATCCATGCCACCCAGACCATGTGGTTCAATTCTAACGAAAACTATGAGGTCCAGAACAGGAAAAACATTTTTGTATCCTAAGCAGGTCTACTGCTTTAAAAAGGTTACTGATTCACTACAAGACCTTATTAACAAACCAAATTTCATGGAAAACTGCGAATGTCAATAGCTTTCAAATGTGGTGGTGTTGACCCTGGAAAAACTTTTCAAAATGTTTTTTTGTTCTCTATAAAATGAATAAATTTCAACGAACTGTTCTATTCAGAACAAACAAATTCAATTCCTCGTGCTTTTGTTTCCTTGCTCTTGTTTCTTAGATTATTACCCCACCGCTAAACAAAACAAATGAGCTCAGTGACTCCATTTTGCTGGCAGGCATTTGAAGAACAATCTGTGTTGAGACACAGTTTGAACTCTCCAGCTGAATCCCAAAAATTAGCCCACCAAAATAGCTTTTGAACTAATATAACCACATGGCTTATCAGAATTTTATGGTATTTCTCTTTGTGTATGTAATGCCTGACCCACCAAAATACAATGTAAATCATATCTTAATTGGTTTTCATTTATTACTTTCAGGTGTTCAAATGATGAGAAAATTCCTTAGAGAGAAAGAGTTGAGGAAGACAGTTTTTCCAGAAGGCATGGAAGAGTTCCGGCAGCTTTTAGATTGTGAAGGCAAGCAAAAGGGAACTTTACTAGAATCAAGTGTCTATCTTCAGCTGTTCTGCAACATGGTCGAATCTGAAACTGGCAACCTAGCTGATGTTAGTCTGAGTAAAACAGAGGCACAAGTAGCACTACCACCAATCAAGAGGGATGCTATTGAAGGTCATGATGTGAGGAGACTACAAAAGATGTATGAGACCATGTATGCTGCTGGCAGAGTCCTCCATGTAAAGGATCACCCATCTTCTAGCATTAGTTGAATGGTATGCTAGGCATCCTCAGTGCAACAGGTATTCAAAACCTGTGGAGGTTTGGGCAAATTATTTTGAGTCAGTATTTCCAGAACATGCCTATTATGTGCCTGTGGGAAGATTCCAGTCAAACTGTGTGTCTGTGGAATATCAAGTTCCACTTTTGCGTTATCAGCAAGAAACCGTTTATGTAACAATTCCATTACCAAACTCAGGGTCTAGCTATACAGAGCTTTTTATTTAGAACATGTAAAAAGTGAGTTTTTATTACTACCTGCATTTTGGTATGGTGGTGTTGATATTTGTTAGTCGAAATAAGGTGTGAAAATAGGTGCATGAGTTTAACAAAATACATAACTAGTCTTTCTGTTATTGACACGTACACCTGTAAAGAAAAGCACAAAAATTTCTTCATTTTATAGTGCCCAAGAAAAATCATAGGGAGCCCAAAGGCTTTCAAATGTGAAATCTGAGGTGCCCAGCACTTAAGCTTTGTGCAAAAAGTATGTTTTTTCTAGTCACAGAAGACAAATGTTAGTAGCCTTGGGCCATCTCTCCAGTAGTGTAGCAGCTCTCGTAAGCTACTAATTTCATTTGGCGTCTGTGTCTTACGAGAGCTGCTACATCACCCCATAACCCCCCAGGGCTCTGCAGGAGCACAGCCCTGGTACCACACCTTTTATACATAAAGTTTGTAGTTCCTCGGGTTATACTATATTCCTGAGTTTGATCCCCAACAACAGGCATTCAAATAATATTCATGATCAGAGAGTTCATACCAGTGATCTGTTTTTAAATGCAAAACATAATAACAAATGTGTTCGTTTGTCTTTTCATAATACTGATTAATAACAACATAACTGAATTTGTTTAGTTAAATTGTTTGTATGGCAAAGTTCAGTTATCATTGAAAAGCACAGACAATTTTGCAATTGTTTTCTGTTCAATCCCTTTTATTGTACTTAATTTGGCTATACTATTGTTAATAGTTGTTTACACTGTAATTCGTAGTAATAGTGTTATATTGCCAAATAAATTTTGTGACTTAACAACTGTATGGTGAGCGTGTTATTGACCTCATGATGGGAAGTCGTCTTTTTATTTATTGCATTGAACTTCTTGCAGGTTCTTAATTAGATTCTCCTAAATATTGCTTGCCATTCACGTTTCTATCAATTTTTTTCCGGGATGGGGGTGGTTGTGGGCTTAAGGTTACAGTGTACCTTCAGATCGAAAATTTATCGAAATTTTTTTTTTGGCGTCAAAATAAAGTTTACAGAATGAACTTTCATCCCAAAAAAAAATTATCGACAAATAGTGAAAATTGACGGAGAAATGACGGTATAACTTTTGTGGGCGGAGTTTGTTTATGAAGCGATATGTTTTTTTAAGCGCTGTTTTCTCAAAGTTCATTTTTCGCTTGTTGGGGACACTTTAAAAAGCTACAACTCAAAGGGAATTTGTTCGATTTTCCTCAAATTTGGACAGAAGCTAGGCTAACATATAATCAACAAAAACGTGTCGGCGAATTTCTTATTTCCGAAAACTTTTTCGTCAAGAGCCATTTCCGTGCGATCATTCCAATTTTTTTTCTCCCTGTTTCGAAAATATTCTGTAACTTTTCACTGCAATTGAATATGGGAAATCGCCGACACGTTTTTTTAGCGCTTCGTGTCCGGAAACCCGAGAACAAATCAAATTAGAAAAATACAATAATCGCTTTGAGTTATAGCGTTTTAAAGCTGATTCGGACGTTCGAATTACGACGTCGTAAAAAATTCGACAATTCACTTTATCACCAAATGGTTTCCATATTTAGATAGCCAGCTCTATAACCTTTAATTTAGGTATTTACCTTTAATTTAAAACCTTTAAAACCTTTAATTTTGGGTTTAGGTATATTAAGTGTAATCTTAAGACGCTAGAGCTGTTATACTGGAGACACCCCCGAAGGTACACTGTAACCTTAACTCATAAATCAACAAGCGCTTCTTTCCGGACGCACTTTGTGTAAACAAAGCAAAAAAGATGCTTTATTGACACTTGTGCGATACATAAAGGAATGTACATTGTATAGCCATATAGAGTTAAAATGCATGAACGACAATGCGCAAATGACAATGCATGAAGATAGGTAAAGATGCGGAATGGACAATGAATGCATAAAGATAGGTAAAGAAAGTTAAAAATGCGTAAAGGACAATGCGTAAAGATACATGTACATAAAGACAGTTAAAGACGTGTTAACTGATCAACCCTTTGAAAATCTGAGACAAACGCCGCATTCACCCGCAAAGAACACCTGCAGAAAACGTTTTCCTATTTTTAGGTGTTGATTTGCACTTCGAAAACCGGAGATAAACGCTGCGTTCATCCGTTTAGAAAAAGGGCAGAAAAGGTCATATATTAGGAGAAACAAAGCGTTAACTGGCGTTTTCCTTGCGCTCACACAAGGTAAACGGCGATCGATTTACCGAACGTTCACACAAATCGGAAAATGAATGTACATGTAAAACTAATAAAAACTAACTAAAATTTTAAAAGAACAGACTAGAATGAATTTAAAAACGCACACAAGTTTCAGTTCTCGCGCAAAGAAAGTTTTTAGTTAGTAGTCTGTCTGATTTAAAAAAGAAACCGTACCGTTAACTACCAGACTCCTGACACTCTTGACATGCCACAGTTAACGTACCTAGGCTATGATTTCTCCAGACTCGCCGCGACAGGTGTCAATGGCACGACACTCTTCGACACGCCACATTTGCCGACACGTCTCATTCCCATTCGCCGAGTGTCAGGGTCCCGTAAATTCCACGAAATTACTCGTTTCACGCAGTGATGTGGAATCCCTTAAGCATGTGTCAGTTGGAAAAGAACAGTTTGAAATCGAGTGGTTCTTAGGAGGAGACTGGAAATTCCTGGCATGTATTTGTGCTATTGGAGCTGCATATGCTATTCATCCCTGCATTGGTGTAAATGTACACTGTATGACAAATATGATGGCAGAAAGGAATGGTCTCTCTCGGATATGTCAAAAGGTGCACATTCTATTCAAGAAATTAAACAACAATCGAATGCAAGGTCAAGATCTGTAGAGCACTACAATGTTAAACATGTCCCACTCTTTCCATCAATTCCCCTTGATCATGTTGTCATAGATTCACTTCACCTTTTTCTTAGAATTTCTGACAACCTTATTAACCTCCTAATTCTGAACTGCAGCGACAAAACTCTATTGACAAAAAGAAAACATTTAATGATGGGTTAGAGAGATGAAAGTACAAGCACATGGCTGGTTGGCAATCATATCTTAATGATACACTAAAAATTTCTTTCAACTGGTTTGTATGCAAAGACTCAAAGAAACTGAAATGGAGGGATTTAACAGGCCCAGAGAAACGGAAATTATTCAGGAACATTGATATCTGTCAGGTTTTGCCTAATCATCAGAAATCCAGCCAAATTTCAGTTGTGGAGCCAGTTTTGAACTGTTACTGACGTGTTGAGAAGTTCCCTAGGTAATGAACTGAGCAAAGAACAGATTCAGGAAACATCAAAATTATTTCTGGAACAGTTTTTAAAATTGTATCACACCAAGCATGTTACTCCCTCCATGCATGCACTTGTTTAGCATGTGCCTGAGTTTATACAACTCTATGGTAACATTATCCCTTTCACTCAGCAAGGCCTAGAAAAGCTCAATGACAAGACAACAAAAGATTACTTTAGATGTACTAACCAACATGGACTGGACTCCTTGACACAAATCATAAAAGAAACGAATGGAATACTTAGAGGATCTTGGGTGCCAGCGAAATGCAAGGAGCATAACTTGAAGTAATTGCAAGCAACAGGGTTGTAATTAACACCTGCCTATCCAAATGCAGCTGATGTATATTTAAGCAATGTTGCTCTCCATTACATGTGTTCAAATCAAATGGCAAAAAGGTTAAGAAATGTCATAGCAACAACACAACAAACATTTGATCTCATTTTCTTGCATAACCTAGTGACCAATCTACCATATAATAAACATATAAATTCAGTAAAAGTGTATTATTGCTAGTTTTTGTTTGTCAGTTTTCCTCGCACCTGCTCCCAGGGCAATCAAATAAAAATAACATCGCCTTTGCATAGCCAATCAGATTATGAGTTTGCCAGTAGTGTAGTTGGTCACCAAGTTATGCTACGGGTTGATATACACCCTGCAAAACAGAAACATAAAGTAATTATAAAGTGATGAAATTTTACAGAGATTTCCATTCATTGGTGTGGCATGACAACTTTAACAAGGTCACTTGAGTGGGGTTCGTACATATTTATGAGCCTTGTTTCCTAGTAATGGTTGACGTTTGTTTATGTCATCCAATTGAGAGTCTCAAATGCCGGCTGTAAAGTGAAAACAGGTTTCTCGAGGTTTTGATAATCTGAAGCTGACATATTTTTACGCAATGGCTATTTGTACGGCACCCGTATGCGGACTTCGATTTGCTATTCATATGGGAGTCAAAACTTTCGACAATTTTCGATGTTATTCTTCACTTTTGTTGGTCCACGATATTAATGTTCGTTTAGCTTTAAGAAGCGTTCCTGGTAAGCGATGTTGATTTGGCTCAGACTAATTTGCCGAGTCTCTGTTTACTCATGCGAGCGAGCGCAATTCAGAGAGATCTGATTAGATATCTTTCGTGTAGGATTTTATGCAAATGTTTAGCTCTTGCCGTAATTTGAGCTCTTTGTTTACATGTAGAAAGCAAGCCGTTCTTGCACGAAAGTTTCACATTTCAAAGCGAAATATATTTGGAAAGACTTAAACATTAAAGCAATTCCATGCGAGTGGTGTAAATCAACTGGTTTTATTTCGTTTTGATATCCTGAGCCGGGCCCGGCCATGATCGATCAAGCGATCAGTGATGCGTATTGTCTTTTCAGTCAAACAATGTTTCTGTGTCTATTATTTGAATAAATTTCTGGAAGGCTGAAGTTGTATTGCAGCATTTTATGACGGGTAACCACAGATAAACCATGGCGTTTACTCAAGAGATATAATTTATTTATCACTGGAGCAGGAACTATAAACAAGCTTCATTCAATATTTTTGCGTTTTCTTTTGACGCCATCCTTCACTGCGATCGTTTCTTTGCGAATCTCACGCTCATCTTCGATCCTTCGATTTCACTCGGAACTCCAGCCATCAAATGAAACCATCACTGCATCTCAGGTTGAAGAAACAACCATGGAGACATGCCAAACTCCATAACCATCAATCGCTTCTGCTTTACAGTCAGGTTCAAAGTTTTTGAAAGCCATTGTTCGCACATTTCGTTTTCGCTGATTCAAAACAGGTTTTGATCGATGGAAAGAAACTGGATGCGTCAGGAGGAAAATTCTGCGTTTGGTTGCTAAGATACTAGTTAGTTCCAAGTCTCCCGCGGTAGTTTTAGCTCTAAACTGCGCATGTGAGGAATAATTAATGAATTACACACTATGACTGTGTTGAAGTCCTAATGGTATTCTGTTTTCACGCCATCTCCACTAACAAATGTGAAGATAAGTTGTAAGTCACTTTCAATGTGACTCTACAAAACTATCCCCAAAGTAAAAAAAAATTCTGTGAGTGCCTTTTTCTCATGCAGCCAAAATCTCAGTTCCTGGAATAACGTAACAGAAGTCTCCATTGACATTCTGAATTATCTTTGACACAATGAACATCTCGTCCTCTAATCTTTTTTAGCACTCCCAATACTTTTCAAATAATCATGGTAGATGTCCATTTCAATTCTCTCGTCAATTCACGCCGGGTCAGCTGTCTTCAAAAATGATCATTTAGCTACCGCGGTTAGTCAGCGGTAATCCTGTAAAACAATATGGCGGCCAGTGCAAGTTTCACTATGAAGCAAGTGTTGGACACTGCAAAAAATAGGACTCTCGATTTGAGAAGGAACATTTCCTTACTCACTTATAAAGAGGAAGATTACCTTGAAATAAGGTTTAGAACAATTAAAGTAAGGGTTTCAAGACTTGTGGAAAGGTATGTAACCTTATTATCAACAGAGAATTATCTAATTCAACTTAGAAAAAGTGTTAGGCTGTTTAAATTACACTTAAATTAAGAAAATGCAAAAATTAGGACTCTTGATTTAAGAAGCAACAGTTCCTTAATCACTTGTAGAAAGGGATATTACTTTGAAATAAGGTTAAGAATAATTAAAGTAAGGGTGTGTAACCTTGTTATAAACAGAGCATAATCTAATTTGCCTTAGAAAAAGTGTTAGGCTGTTTAAATTATACTTAAATTGAGAGAATATCATATATGTGTTACTCAAATAAAGGTACTTTTCTCATTATGACCCTTAAAGCAATTGTTACTCCCATAGAAAGAGAATATAGAAATAAAAGGTCCTCAAAAAGGGTGATGATATATTCATAGCCTTAAATTGAGTGATTACTATTAAACCTGTTTTTAATTGTAGTAAGTAATTCCCTTAATGTAAGGTAAATCAAGTTTTTCAAAGTGTAATATTCAGAGTAACCTTTCAAAATTGAAATCTTTAATGACAGTCATTTCAACTCCACAACCCAACAATGACCTTCAAGAGAAGTTTTGCTTGAGAAATTCACAGTGTTGTTACCAAGGCCACCCAATAAAATGTTCCACAGATTTAGCAAATAAAGATGGTGGAGTTTAACAATAGTTTTCCAACCAATTATCCTTGTAATCAAGTTGTACATTACAAATTAAAGGCAACAGATTTGTGGTCATTTTGGATAGTTTGTTAGAAAACTATTGTAAACCTCCACAATTCGCAGAAACTATTGTCTGGTGGCCTTGGTTAGAGTAGCAAACACTGTGAAACCATACATTAACAACAAAGTCATTCCAACTCAAATAACAAACTACATGTAGGTAACAGTTACAGTGAATCACATAAGTCAGTCACATCATACTTAGTGTTAATGTACATTTTTTGATCAAGTTCCCACTTGTGCAGTACTTCATGGCTTAGAAGGCTGTCAGGGGTAATGTACAATGCAGACATGGCCTGTCCTAGTTTGTCAATTTCATATGAATTAAGAGTATCACTGAAGGTAACTGTTTCAAGTTCAGCAACTCTAAAAATTACATCGGTACCATTTACTATCCAAACACCAAGAAGATCACCAAAGACAGGTTTCTCATTTTCTGCTTGTAACAATAAACTACACTCATTAGGGATGTACTTTGTGCCATAAAGAGTTATCCATTTACAGTCGCAAATGTTAACAATCAATTCATCAGAAACTTGATAAATCAGGCAAAACTGTTGTTTGGCAAAATTATACTTTTCCCCTGTGAGGGGTGTCAAGGGCCCTTTTGCTAGGTTATTGAATAGGCCATGGCTATCTGGGTCGGCAAACTTTGCCATCATTGATCGTTGTTCACTCTTTGCAAGTGAAAGGAATATGTTTTTAAAACTTGCATTTTTTGCAATTCTTTTAAAATCCTTGTGCTTTGCCTCAAATCGCATGTTCCAAAGCCTAACTAAAGGTCCACATAGTAGTATAAGTCTTGGACAGTGGACCAAGTAATGCATTTTTGGAGTTATCTGCTTATGGAAAACATTCTTAAAATTTGTCAGAAATTGAGCAGTCATTCTCTGTAGTAATGAGACAGATTCACAGCTTAATACTGGAGCCAGCAGTAGACTGGATATCTTCATAAGTAACTGAAATACTTCAAAGGGCTTGTGACTTTCATCAATGATGTCATGGAGAATAAAAGGCAGAACTCGAAAAAGCATCCACATCTTTGCAGCATATTTTGCAATGTGCTTTCCTGGTTTATCAGTCAAAGATTCAGGATTAATTGGTTCTGGTTTGTCTTTGACCTGTGAATATCCATATCGGAACTCCATTAACCGTGAGTTTATAACATCAACAGTTATTGAACCCTTAGCAATATAATACTGAAGCATACATTTGACAACATATGGTATGACACCCTCCAGAAGGATGTGCATCAAATCTTGCGGTAATTGTTCAGTAATTTTAAATCCTGGAAATTTACTCAAAATGCTCAGGCCTGAATTTTTTCCAGGCTTTAATTTCACAACTGTGTAAGTTTTGTATAACTGCGATGATCAATCATGTCTTCACATTTTGCTTCGAGAACAAGTTACAGCTGTAATCATTTTGTTTTAGTGGCTAGTAATTTTTTTTTAAAGTTGTGAATTTCATTTGTTAACAGATAAAGAGATTAATGCGCTGCTCTCACTCACCAAGCTTTTTCCTGGTTTAAGAAAACTGAAGAATACAGGATCTGATTTTGTGGTTAATGTTGCAGAGGTGAGCCATTACACAGCCTTTATGCATGTCAGTACTTTTATGTTATCAGTGAAAAGATCACAGTTATGTTATAGCTGTTCAAATTTCTATTGAGGTCCCAGGGAGACATAGTACATCCAGAAGTAAATTAATACTACTGACAGCTCAAGTCCCAAGAGTGATCTACATTTGTTTTTTCCTTTATATACAAATAGGATATCAAGCGTACAAGTTACAAGAAAGAATAATCATAAGCCAGGAGAAATTTGCTTTATTTAACATTAAATTCTCAGATCTAGAACTTTAAACACTCTGAAAATAAAGTGGCAGTCAGTAAGGATAATTTTTGTATTTATATTGGGGCTTGGAGGGTAAAGTCTAAAAATGTACAAATCATTCAGTTCACTGACATAAAAAATAGCTCTTGTTTTTGCTAGTCAGTGTTCTTTCATATGTACACATAAACAACAGTAGAAATTGTCTGCTTTATACAAATGTGTACTAAAAGTTTCGGACAATGAGAATGTTATGTTAACACAAATTTTTATTGACATTTGGCCCTTTCTTTATAATTTCAGAATGGCAAGTCTGTCACAGAGTTTCTCAAGAAACCCCCATCAACATCACCTTACATCATAATCAGTAAAAGAGGAAATGGCTGGCAAACATTCCTTGCTTGTGGTGGAAACTCAATACTGGAGACAACTACCGTCAGCACTGGAGTTGCAGCTCTAATAGGATCATACTTTCTATTCAATTTTGAATATCCGCCTGAAGCCAAAGGTGCATTTTTATTTTTACAAGAGTACCTGCTGAATGCTTTCGTCAATCAGAGGCACTCAAAGTATGCAGCTGCCCTGGTTCGGTACCAGACTGCAGCCATGAAAAACTCTAGTTCAACAATGGCCAGTAAGTCAGCAGAGAATGACAGTGCCTAGATGGACATGTGATCATGCTAAAAACATGAGACTTTGATGTTGTTGTTTACCGGTAACTACTTTCACCGAGTGTGAGGCCTTTTATGGTTGAGACTATCAAGTTAATATGAAGTGAAAAAATGTATGTGCACAGCAAATGTACTATTCATGCATATGAGGATTAAAAAGAGAGCCAGTGCTTGATATTGATCTTGAGTTATAGCCGTCCTCTCTACCTAATAAATGTTTAACTACATGTTGGCAGAAGTATTAGTCTTGCCTGAAATGAGGAACCACAAGGCCAAGTCGCTACAGAGTAACTTGAAACCTTACTAGAAGCACATAAATTAAGAAAATCCCTTGATTTCAGCTCAATGTACCCTTAAAGTGATAACCTTCATTGCACCTACAGTTAGTTCTGTGTTACTTAATGTGATGACTGTGTGCCTTGGAACAAGAAATAATTTACAGTACAAACTCTTGATTTGAGGCCAATATACATTTTGTACCCTTGCAATAAGAAAGTTGATTGCACCAATATCAGAGGAATATTCCCTTACTTTGATGCTTATACCCCCTTGTAACAAGGAATGTATAAGACTTAACATGAGATGTAAAAACTCTTGATTTGAGACCAATATACCCTTGCAGTAAGAAACTTAATTGCACTAATATCGGGGGAACATTCTCTTGCTTTGATGCCTATACCCCTTCTAATGAGAACTATATAGGGCTTAATATGAGATTTTAAAACTCTCGATTTAAAAGCACTTTGCCCTTAAACTGAACATATATGTTTTTAAAACAAGAACTACAATGCTATTAATAGCGGAGCACTGCGGGCCGAAGGCCCGCGCGAAGCCCCATAGTCATAGAACCCATGCCCGTCGTTTTTCATGGTCATGACCAGCAGAATGTTTCGCGGGCGGCGTCTGTTACATGTGTGTCAGACTGTGTGCCCTACTAGCTCGCGAGCGCGTATGACGTTGCAAAACATGCGCGAATGACGCCACACAACATCCGGGAATGCCGAATGTCACGTCAGCTGCATGCGTACGACGTCATCAACATCCGGGATCTTTGAGGCTTTGTTTTTCGCGCGGCTACACAGCCGTCAGCTCGGTAAACACTTTAGTTGGATTCAGAGTTGGATTGTTGTGTTTAGCGGAGAATTAAAGTCGTTATTTCCCTGCAGTTTTTCGCGGTTTGCTACTCAAGACAGAGATACTAGTTAAGGGATACTCAGAAGCCGCTTTAGTGGAAAAAGAAGAGCTTTCAGGGATAAAATCTTGCTTCGAGGAACTTCATATTATCAATGCAGGAGCAATGCGGGGAGATGCCTTGTTTTATTATGGATTTCAGAACCTAAGAAGCGGAGTTTTAACGAATTTCCAAGCAGTCCAGTGCTTTAAAGGTAAAACAAGTCACATTTTTCGATGGGAATTTATGTTGATATCAATTTTTGATTGA
The DNA here is from genome assembly GCA_022457155.1 of Cladopsammia gracilis. Taxonomy (NCBI): domain Eukaryota; kingdom Metazoa; phylum Cnidaria; class Anthozoa; order Scleractinia; family Dendrophylliidae; genus Cladopsammia; species Cladopsammia gracilis. Next base: position 682,635 of record JAJGOT010000230.1, read on the forward strand.
CTTTTCCTTTGAGTTCTCTTAAGTTTTGGAGACATGTTTATGAATCGAAACGTGTTCAAATTAAGTCGTGTTGTTATCTTGAATTTCATCGAGGACAGCTCTGCCTTGATGCGCTAGAAATAATACGTGCTTTTCTAAAGGAGATTGAATAAAATTTTTCGAAAGAAGATTGTGTTGTCCGTTTTTGTCTTTGTTCATTCATTACATAAATTAAAAAGCGATTTTACGTAAAAAAAAAAACAAGACTTAGATTTTCTGTCTTCACTCGCGTCGCCATATGCAAATAAGCTTATGTTTGTGTATTTTTGCAATTTTAATTTCCAAATCAGTTTCTCGCGCAATTTTTGACAAACAAAAACTGTATTTATGTAGTCGTAAGTAGTCGTAAGTAGTCGTACTAGTTATTCTGGAAAGAGAAAAGTTGTTTTTGTGAACTTTTCTACGGTCTAAATGTACTGTGCAGACGGTCAGGTAATACTGTTTTTGAGAAATGCTAAAATTGAAAATAGCCCGTTCTTCAATCTTAATTCTTGTGCTTCCAACCTTTCACCTTAGTTAAGTTTCATCTTAGTTAAGCTTGTTTAAAGTGCGAAGCTGATAGGCTGGGCCTATCTATATATATTATAAGTTTGAATTGCCTTCTTTAAAGAATTACAATCCCTCAAATCAAGGCTTCCATTAACCTTATACTAAGTTTGTTGTGCATCTCATTTTGAGTGTACAAAACCCAGATAAGGCCCTTGGTTTAAGAAAGAAGCTCCCTTACCTGAGGGACCTAACTATGAGGTGCCATTGCTCTTAATGCGAGTTAATTTTTTCACTTAAAGTAAGAACTTAGTTTTTGCAGTGGAGCAATGTTTAAACGATGTCGGTGCAGTTGACAACTCCAGAGAGCCGGTTTGTAGCCTGGAAGATGCCATAAAAGGTTCTGTGAACATGTTTTATCCTTTGAGACAGCTTTTGGACGATTATTCTGGCTTTCGTGTGGAGGCACGTAGCTGTTTAGAAGATGTTTTTAAAAAGCATGAAGCCCAAAGGAACAATATGGAAAGAGTTCTGTTGTCAAGAGCAAGTGTTTAGCCGATGATCACCTCGGAGGTTTTAATGTGGGTGAAATGTATTAATCGGCGAATGCTAGCCACCCCCAAGGCTAGGGACCCATGGCACATTGAGATAAAACGTGATCTCCCTCAGGAAATATTCAAGCACATGAAGGATGCAAACAAAACAGGAGTCTCGGCGTTTGGTGTGTTAGTAGAGGATTCCATTGTGAAGTTCACTCAAAAAAAAGTGCTTGCTCCGTGATTTTTCAAAATTTTGTGGGCTCACTCAAAGTGAAATTAAGACTAAAATGAAGAAAACCTTCAGTGGAAATCGAAAGAATTCCAAAGCAGAAGTGCTCGTGGATGAGAAAAAGCCTTTTACAATTTGTTATGATCAGAAGCGATTGCAGGTCACTGTAAAATGTCATCATGGATGCTGGAATGAATTTGGTTATGGATTTCACGGTTAACAAATTGTAAGATTTGACTGTGATGGGCTTGCAAGGAAATGGCGATGGGGATTCGCACCAGACATTAACATATTGCAGCTATATACATTATGTATTGTAAAATAAATTTCGTTTTCTTCCAGCTATGGAAAAATCAGCAGGTAAATATTTCAGAAGTGCTGTTTCGATAATGCACCCATCATTGTTAAGCCGACGGGGGGTGGGGGACAGGCTAGTGGTGGGGCAGACCAAACATAGGTCCAATGAAGTCTTTATGTTGGAAGATGTATTTCCCTGTAGAGTACATAGTGATTGCAAATCTGCCCATCCTTCAGGCTTAACTGACAGGTGAATAAGAGCAAAACAGATGTGTTTTGATTTCTATGTATACATGTAAACAGGTACATATTTTAGAAGTGCTGTTTCAAAAATGACAGTACAGTTGTGTTATGAGTTCAATTTAACCACTTTATTTCACAGTGAACAATGTGAGATTAAACAGGCAATAAAATATAATTTTTATACACAATTTAACTCATTTCCATATATACAGAGTGCCCAGAAAATCTTGAACCAATAACAAATCCAGTCACTTTAGTCTGATTGTCTATAATGGCTCATTTGAATAGAGCTAATAGGGTAATCTTTGTTTATACTTTTTGCCTCATTAGCATATGTGCATTTTCTAATCAAACTACAACAAAATCAACTCTGAATATTGAAAGGGTATAGTACAATTAGCTTTCTCTGGAAATTTGAACCCGATATACTAGATACTCTTTGTGCAATGCTGTTTTCAAAACTCTAAATTTTACAAAGAATGTTTGGGCTCATTAGCGCTTTTGCCACCCAGCAATTTTGCAGTTTTGGATAG